>BSYO01000007.1:10037042-10404121 GCA_033239525.1 Nepenthes gracilis | reverse complement strand
TCGCTCATTGTAAAGCGGCCCATAAGATCGTAACGCTCCGCACGGAGACTCAAAAATTTACAAATGCCTTGCCCCTTTTACAGCAAAGCGAAAATTGGCTCTTATGAGTAAGTGGAACCGCCCTTTTAAGTAGCATGAAGGCGCCTTACACAAACGGCCCAACAATTCGACCGCCCTTTTTTCCTCGGTTGAAATCGCCCCCTCAAGTTCGGCCGGCACGCATTATCACGAGAAAACCTAACTTCCTGGAATCAACGGCGACGCGCAGCGGCGACAAGCGCTGATCAATGAGGTGAAACAACCTCGTTACCCCCACGAAACAAGTGCGGGCAGTAACCTACCCGATTTACTCCACCAACTCCTTCCTCTATATAAATCGATCGATGCGAAGGAAGAGGGGAAGGAAAATTCGGCGGGTGCGAAGGGAAGAGAGGAAAGGATAACGCTTCGGGAATTCGAAATTAGGTAACCCAACTCTCAGGCAAGTGTACCCTACTTTAAAAATGCATGATTTCTTCCACCCATGAGTTAAACTGCAATAGATTTGAGCGACTTCTTGTTTTTCCCCGTCATGCGTTATCCTCTGCCTCGCTATTTCGCTATCCGTAATTTTTGGCTTCTGTTGTGAAGAAATTCAAAACCTGCATTTTGCATTCTTCATCTTGCATTCCTTCATTTCTATTCTCCGGTTCCCCATCTGCATATTATGTGCCGCTCTTCTATCTCGCATTTTTATTCCGCCTTTCCTTTGCATTTTTATTATGACTATGGGACAAGCTCCTACATGTAAAAACATCGCCTCGGGGTTTCAGTGAAACCAAACTAACGTTTGAAATAAACCGGCTGCTTATAAATCAACTCGCTGATGCTACATTGAACTAACAATCCGCATGCAAATAACACTAGAAACTACACATAAAATAAACCCAAATTGCTACATGAAAAACTAAACTCGGCCTTCCCACATGTAAACTTAACTCATTTACTACACCTAAGGTTGAATCGGCACATTTGGCAGCAAAGAAACTAAACCGGCACGCGCATTTAGTTTTAACACATATCATCGGACTCGCCCCCTTCTATCATGAAAATGAATCCATCCACCGTGAAGTAAAAGAAGCCCGGCCCTTTTCCTTGAAACAAAAAGGGTCCGGCTCCTTGGAGTGGAAATTGAAATCGGGCCTTACGACAAATCCGGAATCGGCTAGTAAATCATAACCGGAATCGGCCTTGGTGTTGAAGTCGGATTCGGTCTTCGTATTGTAAACAAAAATCGAAGTCGGCTTGAGCATCGCCTCTTTTGCATCAAAATAGAAATCAGGTCTTGCGCCAAAACCAAGGTGGGCTTTACGCGTCAAAAGCCAAAACCGGCCTTGATATTGAAACCGAGTCCTTTGTATCGAAACCGGACTGGCTGATTCAAAATCAGAACCGGCCTTTACATTGAAATCGGCTTTGATAGTTGAAATCAGAATCGGCCCTTGTATCAAACTCGGCCTTGGCTAGTTTAGGCTCTGAATCATCCCTTACAGTTTTAATTGAAACCGGCCTTGGCAGTTTTGAAATCAGGATCGGGCCCTTGTATCGAAACCGGCCTTGGCTGGTTTAGAATCGGAATCATCCCTTATACGTTTTACATTGAAACCGGCCTTGGCAGTTTTGAAATCAGGATCGGCCCTTATACGTCTTAAATTGAAACCGGCCTTGATGTCGAAACCGGTCCTTTTATCGAAACCGCCTTGGCAGGTTTGGAATTGAGATCGGCCCCTGTATGTAAAAGTCGAATTCGGCCTCTTTGATGATAAGATCAAAATCGGCTCTCCTTACGTCGAAACTGAACACAACCCCTTTGGTATATTTAAAATCAAACCGGCAATACATTGAATACAGTTTTTGCATATGAAATAGGAAATCGACGCCCTTCATGTACAAGGAACGCGATCCTTTACAAGAAACCGGCCCTTGTACAAACATGAAATCGGCTTTACATGATTGAACTCGAGTTTACCACGAAACATTTAGCTTGAAGCCTTCGGGAAAAGCACGAAAACCGCTCGTGATGCACGTAAAACTTGATCCTACATGTGGGAAATGCAGTTAACTTATTTGCCTTTAACAACCGATCGGCCCCTCCTTTTCATGATATTATCAAACCAATATGGAACCCGCCCTTTGTGATAATATAATCAAAACCAGCCCACATGGCTTCGACTTTTGCATGCAAAATAAAAATCGACACTTTGCATATGAGAAAAGGAACACGATTTATTTTAGGTAAATTGTGAAACCTACCTTACATAAGGATTTGCATTTTTAAAGTTGGAATCGGCTTCTTCAATATGATTTTGAAACCGGAATGAAGAAAATATGAACCAATGATCTGTACTGATTTGAAAAGATAAGGTTCTCCGGCATATCTAAGAATCTTAAGGTGATAATCGAGGATAACTCTGTCCATGGAATTAATTTTGGACCGCCCTGTCCTCGAGGCATTACGGTGGGGAGGACACACGAGCCTCGTCCATGGAGTTATTCATGGTCCGCCCTGTCCTCGGGGCGTTACGGTCAGGAGGAAAGTACAGTTTCTGGCCTACCTTCGGGTGGCACACCGATCCCACGAGACGGGATATTTCTGTTATTGGCCTTGGATTGTGTGGATTGAACACAATCTATCCTCGATTAATACCCTTTCGCAAGCAGAAGAATAAAGGAAGACTATTATGACAAGAATAACTCTGTTTTATGCTCTGGTATTCGGACCAACCTTCATCCAGCTAAGTATTAATCTCGGTATTGCTTATGATTCTGTTAGAATTTATTTCCTGTCTTGATTACTTCAGTTTTCTGATCCGCCACCAATTTCTGATATTTATGCATTAATTTGATAATTGTTTTACGACAATTAGCATGCACCTTGTTGAGCCCCGGCTCATTATTTTTCTATTTTCCCCCTACAGATGAAACCTTAGAGCTCGTGCTGGACGAGTTGGAGTGACTAGAATTGTCTAGAGGACTATTGAAGATTCAGGAGCTCATTTTTGGAAGAATAGTATTGTAATGACCTAATCATGATTCATGAGCTTTTATAGTTAGATGTTTTGATTATGTATTTGGAAATGAAGATTTTGGAATGAATATGAATGCTCCTGCAAGATGTTGGAATGACTTCCGCTAAGATTTTATGGTTAATAATATGGGTCCTAGATGGCATCTTTGATCCTGTGTTGGCAAAAAAAAAAAAAAATCTATTCCGTCACAACTGCCTCAGTAGAGGCTTCGGCCTCCTTTGCAGAAACAGCAAACACCTTGGCTAGAACAGGGGACTTAAATTCTGAGGCTCGCTTGGTGAGTGGGCAATCCTTGATCATGTGTCCACCCTGGCCATAGTTATAGCAGACTCCCAGCTTCTTATAGCATGGTTTCGCTTTATGCGACCTTCCACAATGAGCACATGGATTGTTGGATGCTCGGGAAGTCTGTACGGATTGGTCCTGCTCCCTACTGAACCTTAACGGTTTTGCCTTCTTTGAAGGTCTTCCACTAGCACTGGCTCTTGAAGCCTGATTGAAAGTCCTCTGTCTGAAGAATTCCCCTCTTTTTAGCTCCGTCTCATAAATAACGGCCCTTTCTAACACCTCTCCATAAGTAGCCAACTTCAAGGTTGAGAGATGTCTCCTAATATCATCTCTTAATCCTTGAAAGAACCTTCTAGCCTTTCTCTCCTGATCTTCCACCATATAATGAGCATAAAGGGATAGTTTTGGAAATTTTGCATCATACTCAGCCACGGCGGGAGTGCCTTGCCTTAAGCGAAGGAATTCATCTTCCTTTTGTCCGCGAAGGTTAGCAGGAAAGTATTTCTCCAAGAATACTACTTCGAACATTCCCCAAGTAATTTCCCTCTCTAGCACTTTGAAGACTCTCTTCTGCATCTCCCACCAGTGGTGGGCCTCACCCACCAGCTTATGGGTGGCAAATAGGACCTTATCTCCAGCAGGACACTTAATCATTGCGAACACCTTCTTTAATCGTTGGATCCAGGTGTCCGCCTTCAACGGGTCAGTTTCTCCGAAAAATTCAGGAATTTTCTCATTGATAAAGCAATCGTAGACCGACGTCTCCTGATAAACAGGAATTGGGGCGGTCACCGGAGTTGGTGGAGCCAAGGCTTCCATGACATTAGCCATCCTGTCCAGCAGATTCAAGTACCTTGTCTCCGGGTCCGGAGGGTTGTTGGTCCGGACGGCTCGTTTTCCTCTATTAGACATTTCCTTAACAACCACTTTGATTTCTAAAAAGGACATTTTGGTCAAACTACTAGCCAAAGGCGGCTAAGACATAGTACTCCGTCCTAAGCATAAGTAATGCTAACCCCTTCCAGCATTAACTAATCCTGACCTAAGTTTCCGTATCGATTTAGATTGAACCTAAAACATCTCAATTCTCTATGATACCAGTTGTAACGGCCCCGAACGTATTCCACCACATACGGCCGCCGTCAGGCCTAACCTTTACAACATATATGATATAAATACTAACTAGGTGGATGTAATTTTTTTCTTTTATATATACTTTACATCGCGTAAGCAGGATCGCTTAAAGCCGAACTCCTTGAGTTGTCCATCAAAGTTTAACCTCATACCTGACAGCCTAACATTAAGGTTGGTCGGACATGGAGACCTTGACATGAAATGAGATGCTACTAGGAAAGTCAACTTTATTTTTCCATATTGTAATTACGGAAACATACTAACATCCATTAATTCTTTTACAGTGAAAATATTTTACAAGTCCTTCCCAAAACATAAAAAAAAATACATCAATTCTTTCACTCTTTTGCTGATCAGCTCCGGCCAGCTATGCCGTCCAGCTACACCACATGACTCTATTCAATTTCATCCTCCATAAGCTTATCATCATCTGAAAAACAGCAAGAGTGAGCTACAAGGCCCAGCAAGGTACCCACATGCAGAAAACATTAACATACATATCATCGGATCAAAGTAACATAAACTTAGCATACGAAAATCACCACATCATTTTTTCTTAAGTTCAAAAATCTTTATTCTTATTCTTATTATCTTGTTTTCAGAAAATTCATAAAACTGTACAAAATTCTTATCATCTTTAGGGATTGGACGGGAGCGAACAACATTGAGGAAGGGTTGTGTGCTACCCACAACCTAAAGTCGTATCCTCCTATTATACTCCCAAAGGCGGGCGGTAATGCCTTTTTAGGGCATACGGGCCGTAGTCCATAAACCTTATGCCACCAGAATTTCCCTCGTGGCCCAAGGGCAGTCCTTACGGGTCACTCCAATATCCTTCATCCAATTTAACAGCAAGCTTAATGGAAACTCGGTTCTTAGTTCATATCTTTCGATGGCCATCTATCAGAGTTCAAAAGTCGAAGTTATAGAGTCCCACTTGTTGTCCTGGATTATATACATTTTTCCTTATTCTTATAGCCCTTGTTCTTAATTTCAAACAATTGAAGTCCGTAAAGCCTTTCCTTTAATGTCTTAAAACCAAAGATCTTTTATCAAAGTGTCGGAGGTCTCTTTTATCAAAGCCGGAGGTCATTGATCAAAAACTGAATACCTTTTCTTTAACAAGACGGAGGTCTTTAACAAGTCGGAGGTCATATATCAAAAGGCAAAGGTCATATATCAAAAGCCAAGGTCTTTTCTCAAAAGTCGGAGGTCTTTTCTCATAGCTGGAGGACTTATGTCAAAAGCCGGAGGTCATTGATCAAAAACTGAATACCTTTTCTTTAACAAGCCGGAGGTCATATATCAAAAGTCGGAGGTCTTTTCTCAAAAGTCGAAGGTCTTTTATTAGAGCCTGAGGTCTTTTATGCATATTCAAATCAGATATCTTAAAAACTTGTTCATGGCCAGAATTCATGCAAGTAAGTAAGGTTAAACGAAGATCTTTATAAAAACACATAACAGAGCTTCCTTTAAACATGGAATTAACAGAAATTCAGATGACCAGAGTAAATATCATGCATACCATAACCTAAGTTCATGAAAAATCAAACATACTTACATTGTAAACATGAACTATAGAAAGATGAGTACGTTTATAGTAAATCATGAATTTAAGGGAGGTATACTTGCCTGAATCTCTTTACTTCGTCTCGAAATTCTGGGTTCCTTCACTAAGACACTCGGCCCAGAGTCTCTTCCTAGCCTTTTTCCTTACACTCTCTAGTTCTTTATTTATGGGCCTTTGGTCTGACGGTGGTAGGTAGGGCAGGTCAACCACTCTGGGGGTGGTTGAAAGTCGGCTACCTACTTAGGCATGGTTTTTCTGACCTTACTTTTTATAAGGGCTTTATTATTTTTGGTCAACTGACGTTGACCGAAAAGTTTGGTCTCACGTTTACCGCCTCTGGAAGTCATCTGAATGGCCTCCGGAGAAAGGTCTCCGGGAATGGTCTCTGGAAGTTGTCTCCAGAAATGGTCTCCGGAAGATTTTCATTCTTTCCAAAAAACTTCTCCAGAAAACTCGTCAGTCTCTTCCAAAATTTGTCTTCGGAATTTAAATCCCCAAATTCAACATCTCTGGAGATCAAGGCCTCCGGGACTTAAGTCTCCAATTCTCACTCAATCCCGCCCGAATAACATCTCCGAAAGAATTGTCCCAAATTTATTTCCCGAATTCACATAATCGTCTACGGAAATTACATTCATCATTTCCGGAAGCCTCCTTAATGGTCTCCGAAAGCACTCATTAATCGTCTCCGGAACTTACCATTCATGGTCTCGAAATTATGCCTATTTAGAATTTGGTCAAGGCTGCATTGACCATAAGTTGGGTTACACGGCCGGCCCTCATGGTTTGCTCTCATCTCGACACTTCCGGCCTCCTTTTTCCCTTCCGATCAACACACGTTCCAATCAACTAGCGTTGACCAGTTATGTTTTCCCTCACATTTTTCGGTCAACAAGCATTGACCGGATTAATTTTCCTTTACCTCTTTGCCATCCTCTCACCACAAAAGAATTTGATCCTTATATTTTCGATGACAGAAGATTCCAAAAATTTGATACATTACATCATCCAATGAAGACTCATCTAAGCCTAGGCTCCTCGACGACTCACCAGCACCTAGAGCAAGTGCTCTTTCTTAGGCCACATCATTCCACTGGCATTCCTCAAAGTGAGTAGGCGACGGAAGAGCCACTCGTCAAAGGCATGATCAGGAGAGTCCCAAGAAAGCAGATTCCTATACTTCCTTTTGGGATGGCAACTTGATGCAGTAGTGGTGTCGCCCTCCTCCATCTGAACCTCCCACTATACTCTATCTAGTGCCCCTGGGAGACCCGGTAATCAATGTAACGTAGGATGCCTGCATTCTCCTCAATTAGCGATGTTAGCAGTCATTTCATCAATTCCTCACCAAATAGGACATTCCCGATGTATGAATCATTGACCCTTCCCTATTGATTTGGGACCTCCCAATTGGCAATAACCGCCATGAAGAAAAAGTCTTTGAGCCCCTTGTCAAATCCAGGTTCCCCCCGCTTATCTCAAACCTCACACAGGAAGTGAAGAAAACCCAGTCAACCTCTTAGTTGACTCAAAAGATCATCTTCAGGGTCTGGGCATCTAGGGTGACCCCTTTGGTGTGAAGAATGACACACGGAGTTACCAGATACCAAATGGCATTGGAGTGAAGATGAGCCATAGGGACCTCCAGAGCCCTTAGTATCTTGCACAACTCTGTTGCAAAAGGAATGTGAACACCGGCTCTCAGATGTTCCTCGTAGACGGTTATGAACCCTAAACGAGAAAAGCAAGCAGCATCATCAGCACTAGGCACATCGTTTCGCATGATGCTCGGAATGCAATACCACGTATGCAGAGACTCTTTCTCCCTGCTAGTCAGCATGGACGGAATATCGACGATGCCTTGGGAAGCCATTCAAAAGACTGTACAAATTAGGAATGAAAATGGTGAATTAGAACAAAGATATCTAAAGATGCGAAGAAGTGTAGAGACGACTAAGCACTAGCACTTAAATAGCCAATGCCTCAGCACCGCAGCAACATTGTTTAAGGGTATCGAAGAGGCACATCTCCATAATGACCGCGACATGTTCCCTCACCGCAGAGTGCTGTGGCGTGTTTGTTCGCAAGCCTCGTTATGATGATCGACATGATGCCTCTGCGCACAATCTGCTAACAACTGGCAACCTTTACACTTATATCAGTGAATTGGCGGCGTAGCACAATGACTTGACATGCCTCTTTCCAAGATTGCAGGGTGGTTGCGTGTAGCCCTTGTAGGCTCAAGGCTAATTAAAGACAATTGGCTGTGGGTTGGATTGCAAGAATACCAAGTCGCCAGTGATCTAGACGGTCAAATTATTAGAAATCATACATGCACTTTAACTATTCACATTATACAAGAATATCGGTGTGATGGACTAGATCTATCGGAAACCCGGCATGGAGCCGCCTGAAATATATCCATCAAAATCTAAATACAATCCACAAAGATTCACCTGTATAAATATATAAATCATACAAACACACACAAGATCCAAAAGTGTCACAATATATTTGTAGCTTCAATGTCGTATCTCCTGACACAACATCGAAACAGAGAGATGCCACTAGGTAAGTGACGGACCACATTCCATAACCGGAATCCGGTAGGATTCTAACTGTAAAACAGTTATCAGACTAATATAAACCTGTATAAAATTCCTGTACAGCACACTATATACATCCATAAATCATAACACAGGATCCAAAAAGCCACAAAACATACGTGGCACCAACATTATAACTCCGGTTACGATGTCAGCTCAGATAAGATACCACTAAATATCTAGAACAAACCATAAAAACCTACGAAATTAAATACATCCATCAAAAATGGCAAAAACTAAACTACATGTACATCATTAACATACAACTATATCAATATATAAATCCATATCAAAATAAACAAAACTACTCCATGAGTAACCAAATCACAAAATCTAAGTCCATAAGATCATCCTCCAAGTCTTCATGCCTAGCCGACTTCTAATCCTCTACTCTGCCTCATCAAACATAAGGGCGTGCTCATATGGAGGAAAGAAAACAGTAAGGAGTGAGCCAAATACTCAATAAGGCACAATAATCAAAGACAATAAGCAATATACGCAAAATAAATTAGATGAAAGATATAGGAGCATAATGAAGATGTATAAACATGAAATATGAATAAATACATTTTTGAAATTTATTTATCTTTTTAATTTTATTTCTGATTCCTTTAAGTTCTAAAATATGTATAAATTTTTTTTTTTTTACGGACTAGGGCAAGTAGGGCTTATCAACTAACAGAATAATTGATCAAGGAATGGAATGTGTATGCATCCACATATTCTAAGGTGCTACCCACAATACCCCAAACTTTAATGTCTCATTGTAGACGGTATACCTTTCACCCGATATATAGGAACAGATAACAAATATGCCTCTAAAGCACCTCCCGTGGCCCAGGAGCATTCCTCAATCTACCACTGTAATATCCTAATGCATGCCAGGAATTACTACCCTCTGAAATATAAATCCTTGGTCCAGGTTCATAATTACTTATTTTTAAAGGAAGGTTCCACCATAAACTTATATAAAATTTTTACTTCCTGGAGAACGAATTATCAGACATAACAAATTATAGAGTTTTCTTGAAATATATTGCATAATTTGTATAATTCTTTGATGTAGATACAGATAATTATTTCCTTATAAGTTCATATCTTCACATGCTTGTAATTACATGCATAAATCAACATAAAGTTTGGAACATCTGACAAATTCTCACCACCACGAGGCAAACATAATTTTAGAGTTTTCGGACAACAAATCCCTTCACAAATGCATACAATGTAATTTTTCGAGTATATACAAGATAGCATATATAACGTACATGTGGATAAATATTACAATTCACATCCGATAATATTTTTGGAACCAATAAAATAACATATACAAAATATATGGGAACAAATACCAAATATTTGGAGTACCCACATCCATAAAATTAGGGTTTCGAGTTTCTAAAGCCAAATCATGTATAAATCTCAATTAAATCGGGTAAAACCAAAGGGGGCGAGTTAGGGTTTTCATGTGCAAAATACCGCACAAATCTTACAAATCGGATATGAATCGAAATATATACAGCTTAAGTCATGGACTTTGTAAAATATAAATTTAAATGGGTATCGGAACGAGGATACCCAAAGAAAACAGAATAAAAGTGAAAAGAAACGAGAGAGAAATATATGAATGCACTTGTCTCGACCCGATTTATCACTTCTCTAACTAGCTCTAAGTCGGAATCGGACTTGGGAACCTTGATCTCTTCCTTCTCTCTCCTCCTTCGTGCTCTCTCTCTCTATCATTGGAAACTGAAAACATGACGCAAAAGAAACCCTCGTGGGTTTAAATATCACAGGTTGGAGCTCGAGCACTATCCTGGCATGCAGCAGATGTGCCTGATGCTAATTTCAGTGCCTGCCCGGCCACTCAAGCACTTGGCAGGTGCTGGTGCACCTGGTCAGGCACCTGGCAGGCATCCCCCACCAATCCCACCTACCGCACCCGAAACCTTATTTACCCACATGCATTAAGCCTAATTTTAATTATATTACCTTAATTACCTCATATTTACTACGTTTTGAAATTCCAAACCTCACAAGTTACCTTAAAACAAACTATAATTACTTACGAAAGTGTATATAATCATCAAATATATAGTGAAAACTAAACTCATCAAAATATCATCAAAAGAATCAAAATATATCAACAATCCTTCCAACATATACATAAATCCACAAAAATCCAAGTCTACAAAATCATCTTCTAATCCTTAGCCTAGCCAACTAGAAGCTTTACTCTACCTCATTAGGCATCAGCTCGCACTTATCTGAAGATAAGAAAAACAATAAGGGAGTGAGCTGAATACTCAACAAGATATAGTATAAACAAAGAATAGGCAACTACTCAAAAAATCAAGGGAATGAAATAGGAGCATAATATAGATGCATAAATATGAATCATGACCAAATGTATTTCTGAAACACATATAACTTGTTGCATTTTATATCTTATTCCTTTAGATTTTAAATATGTAAAAATTTCTTTATCATTATGGACCAGAGCTAGTAGGCCTTACCAGCTAACGGAGTAGCCAAACGACGAACGAAATGTGTATACTTCCATACATTCTAAGGCACTACCCATGTAATTTAACACCCCATGGTGAGCGGTATACCCTTAACCTGGTATACAAGGACATAAATCTTATACAACCATAACATCCCCCATGGGCCAGGGGCATTCATCGGTCCACCATTGTAATATCCTGAGGCATCTTAGGAAAATCACCCTCTGAAATACAAATCCTTAATCTAATTTCTTGATTACTTATTCTTGACTTAACTTAAGGGAAATTCTACACTTAATTCTTAGCACTTTCTTCTCACTCCCTGGAGAAGGATTTATCAATCATAACAAATTGTGGAGATCTCTTCTTATACTTTTTATAATTTTTTTCATATCATATATGCACATTTCTTTATACACAATCTTCACATGCCTTTAAATACATACATAAATGTACATGGGGCTTATGAAAATTAGAAAATTCTTACCACATTGAACCAAAAAAGCTTTATGACTTCCGGGCAACAAATCCTTTCAAACAAAGTGCCCAACATAATTTTGGAACATATAAAATGGTATATACAAAACATATATAAATAAATGTCAAATAATTAAGGTAAAAATATTCCTGAGGCTAGGGTTCCAATTTACCAAGCCATATTACACTTTTTCTCAAAATAATCAGGAGAAATGGTGGGGTGTAGGGTTAGGACTTCCACGAAACTCAATACCTCACGAAACTTTCAAATCAAACACAAAATCAATATATATACATAATTAATACATGGGTATTTAAAAATACTTGCCTGGATGGACATTAGAACAAAAATACCCTGAAGGAATGAAATGAAAAGAGCATTAAGAAAAAGAAAAACATATGTGTAACATCCCGAAATCCCGAAATATTTATATCGGATTAAATTGGTATTATTTATTATTTTCAGTAATTTTTGGTAATTTGGGAGTGAGAAAATTAATCTAATACTACGAAATTTTGGGAGACTATTCGAATTATTGGGTCGGTGCTGGAGTGTGCCCGTTGGATCGTTCGGGTGTCGAATTAAAATTGGGATTAAAAGAAACGTAATATATATATATATAATAATAATAATAATAATAATAATAATAATGAAAATGTAGAGGTAGAAGGAAAAAAGCAGGGGGAAATGCTGCTGCCATGCCTCTCACGTGACTTCCTCTCTTCTCTTTTAAATTGGGGAAATTGAGTGTTTAAGAAAGGAGGGGGGAGCAGTGACGGCAGTGAGCAACGAACAGCAGCACGCGAGGGTTTCGGGGGAGAGAAAGAGAGAGAGCGGGGGCGAGCGGCGCCGGTGGAGGCAGCGCCAGCGTTGGCAGTGGCTGGAGACGGCCGTGCAAGGCCGTGGTCGGCTGGGCGTCGCGGTGGAGCAGCGGCAGCACCCGTGGGAGCCCGGTGAAAGGAAGAGCACGCGAAGGAAAAGAGGGGAAAATTGAGACCTTCGGGTCCGATTCCGAGCTTGAGCTAGTTGGGAAAGTTGTAGAGCACGTCGAGGCAAGAAACCTCATACCCTCGTTTTTCATTTTCGTGCACTTTTGCTTTATTTTCTTCGGGTATCCTTGTTTCGATACCGGATTAAATTTGTGTTTATTGCTTCCTATAATCTAAGCATGAATATATGTTAATTTGGAGACCTAATTTGTAGTCTAAGTTCGGTTTCAGAAGACGCAAACCCTCACCCACGCACGTATACTGTTCACGTACAATCGGGTGTATTCCGGCCCTCGATATTTGGGGCTTTTATATGAATTGAGACTAGAATACCAATACCCACACCCTAGGTAAGTTATTTTGTCGATTGGGCACCCGATTTGGTGAAATTATGTGAATTCCCGTTCGTGAAGCCTAACCCCGCGCCCGGTTGGTTTCGGGCTCTGATTCTTGGGGCTTTTGATTTAATTAATACTAGATTATGATTATGTATGACTTGGGTAAGTTAATTTGTTGGTTGGGTATCCGAAATTGTGGTTATTTAGGGATTTTCGTTCGGGAAGCCCGTGACCCGCGCCCGGACACCATTTGATCTTCAATTTGGGGTTTAATGTGTAAATTGACTTGGGATTATAGTTACCCATGCCTTGGGTTTGATAAATTACCTGTTAGATGTCCGAAATTCCGAGAATCAACCGATTCGTGCATATGTGCATTCTTCATGTGCACTGTTCCTATGCACTGTACACGGGTATTTGCTCGTCTGAAAACTTCGGACGATATTTTGTGTAATACTTCCTTATTTAAATGCCGATTAAGTGATTTATCTTTGTAGAGAGAGGAAGTTGAGGTACAACAGCAAACACGAAGAGGATGAAAGGGGAGAGACCACCGTTCTGATCCGATCCGGATAAAATAATGGTAGAACGAGCTCAGGCAAGTGTACTTCGGATGCTGTTTTTCACTATACCGATTTCTCATGCTTTAAAACCGATGAAAATGCTCTAAAAATGTTGTTGAAGCATGTTTCCCTCGATTAATTGGTTAGATTTCATGTTTGTTCATGTTTATTGAAGTATTTGGCTTCGATTTCATGCATGGACTTGTGTTATGTGTTTAATTTGACTTTGAGAGAACATGGCCATACCCTAACACGAAATTTTGGGGATTTATGGTTTAAATGCATGATTAAGTATGTATATTTGGATTTATGGCTTGATTTCATGAAATAAAGCTTGTTTAGAGACCTATTTGTGTCCGGAAAAGCACTAAGTACGAAAATGAAAGGGTTTTAGTGATTTTTAACCAAAGCTCGATTATAAGAAAGTTAATTGACATTGTAATGAAGCTTCTGTATACAAACGAAAAATTGCACGGACTTGTACCGATGAATTTTCATGCACCGTTGAATTTAATCAAGGAGTTTTTAGACCGTTCCATGTCTTGAAAGTTAATTTTGAAACTATGATTGCGAAAGAGGCTATTTCTGTTATAGTTATTCTAGGACCCGGTAATGACTTCAGTTCGGATAGGTTTTCCGGCTGCCTTAGGACTTTTCGATGGTAATCGAGGATAACTCTGTCCATGGAGTTATTTGTGGTCCGCCCTGCCCTCGGGGCTTACGGTCAGGAGGAAATTTTTGTTGACCTAAATTATTACGATCCCTCGAGATGGGATACTTCTATTTTCGGCCTTGGATTGTGTGGAGTGAACACAATCTATCTCGATCACTCGCCCCCTCTGCTAGTAGGGTACGCTAGCAAGATCCAAGCTCGGGCTGTGTTAAGCGCTTTTCCGATTTCGATCGATCGATTTGACGGACCGGATTATTCTCCATTGAATAACCTCCGTCAATGGTAACACAACCCTAAGCCCATAATTAGACTATGGACTTCTACAGAAAATTCGGCAGAGTTTCCTCTGCAACAGGACGAAAACCAAAAATACAACCTGTTCAAATCACCTGCATCAAGCACACATCTAATCAAAAGGCTTACACACAGCCTACAACACACCACACAGGATCTCAAATCATTGCCATAACATCCATGGCTCCAATACAGTACTCCTATCTACTATACTGGATCTAGAGAGATGCCATCTAATGAAACAAAACTCAAAATATTTATACAGACACGGAAGCATAACTAAATCATCAATATCTGCGGAAGCATACAAAATCATAAAACAACAATAAGCCACATCCATCCAGTGGCTGTCCACAATCCGATCCAACTCTGAGTCCAATTCTTCTGATAACCCACCGTCGGCCGAGACTCATCAAGCAAGCCTTTCCTTGCTCGGACTAACTAAGTGTTCTCATCAAAGGAAAAACATCAACAGCAAGGGTGAGCTAACAGCTCAGCAAATATAATCATACACACCCCTCCAAAACACGTACAAGAACTCAAACGGAGGGAATACAAACACTCTCCATAAACAAGAACAGGAGAGGGAACAGGAGCAACCGGAATCACTTGATTCCTACAATTCTCACGATCACATGGATTTGTCATTCTTCTGATTCATTTGGATTCTCACTGCTCATCTTGAATTATTGGGTTCATAATTCTCATCACATGGTCAATCTTGAATCACTTGATTTATCGTTTGGATATTATTCACTTTCATTATTATATCATCTTTGCGGACAGAAGCTAGTAGACCGTACTAGCCAACGATGCGAGAGAACGAGGATAGGAAATGTGTTAGCTACACATTCTAAAGCCACGGCTACTACTTTGGTCGGTAGCACACGACCCTCGGTTGCATCCATGCAACAATCATCTCATTTACGACTACATCTCAATATGTAGCGTCGACACACCCACACCCCGGGGTCCGGGCAATCCTCGTTCTTCCACAGTAGTTTCCTAAAGCGTACCACAGACATCACCCGCTCACACGAGCGGCCGGAATACGTGGCCAAGTATCCCTCGGGTTCCCACCACGATGGATATGGTACACTAAAGAATACTACCCATATGACTCAGGGTCCTAGTTTCAAGGTTAGGTTCGACACTTGGAGAGGGAAAATCCACATTTGCCACACAAGATCACATCTCGGGAATCTCATTCCCATCACAAGATCTCCAACCGGGAGATCATCTCATCAAACACATCTCCTAGGAAGATTATATCATCACAAGCACAATGTGGACTCCTTCCGATCACATCACGGTTCACAATCACCAAAGGGACTCAATTCCCTTAATCACAATATGCGGGACTTCATTCCCTTATTCACAACAATCAACCCAAGTTCACAAGAGAAACCAGATCTCATACCTCGATGATCACATCTCACTTTGGAACCTCCGGCACACGGATTCACATTCGGGTTCTTACTTTTACGTTTAATCATTTAAACGTTACATTTCTCATTACATTTCGGGTGAACATTATCGGATTCTCTTTTTGAACACCCGGACGCGAATACGGTTCAATACTTGGAGATCGGACGTCCGGTGGATTCGTACATACAATTCATACCGCGATATTTCACGTTCGGGGTTCAATTTACTTAACACGAGGGTGGAAGTATGCAACTTCCCACTCACTTTCGGATTAATCATTACGGAAGTCTTTCAAGGCTCCCGGATGCCACGAACGGGTCAAATCTTGCGGGATTCGCATCCGGTCGATATATATACACAATTGGAATACCGGGATTCATATTCTAGAGTTCTTTCATCATCTCACGAAGGTGGAAACACGCAAAATCCACCTCCGGTCTCGGGTGAACAGTAACAGGCCGATTTAGAGGGCCGGACACCGCGAACGGGTCGAAACGTGCGAAATCGAACCCGCGGCCGACATATGTTCATATTTGGGACGTGGGCTTTCCAATTTTGGGGTCAATTTCATGATACGGGGCCGGGAAACGGGAAACCCCCAAAATCCCGTAGGTTAGGGTTCCGGCGCAAATCACCCGGGCGAATCGGACCCGATTCGGACAACTAACTACATATTCCCTACCCCATACTCATGGGTTTCAAGATTCTAACATCCACCGTGGGTATCGACACAAAATACCCAACGAAAATACATGAAACAACGAAAGAGAACGAGAAGTGGGTATGAGAACACTTGCCTCGACGCGTGCTTTCACCTTTATACCTGGCTCTCGGACGGAATCGGACTCCCGGGCTCGATCTCCTCTCTTCTCTCTCTAGGCGCGCCCCTCTCTCTCTCCTCAAAACCCTCGGCTGCTGAAAAAATGAGGGAGAGAGAAGACGCGGGCGCGCATATATGCTGCTCGCGGGCCGCTCGGCCAGCGAGCGGCCAGCCACGGTTAGCCACCGCTCGAGCCACGGCCGAACAAAGCTGGCCGCAGGACTTCGGCAGCAGACCCGGACGATTTCTTTCCCGATTTTTCTTCCGATACCAAACCTTAATCCTCCCATAGGATTAATATAAATCATTATCATCCTAATTACCTCATTAATATCGAATTCTAAAATTGAAACCTCACAACCGATTTTCATTATTTATCGATTTTGATTTCCGTTCGGGTTACCGTCGCGAGCGAGTTTTCATTATGATTTGCTACCGATTGCTGTTTAGTGCGAATCGACATCGATCTCAGTGGATGATTTCACATCAATTCGATTTCCGGTTTATGAAGTATACTCTTGTCATAGTATGATTTTTCTGCATTTCGAAATTCAACTGTTTCTATTCGCACGCGTTACATGACCGTTACGCATCATGGTTTTACTTGCTCATGTGCATGTACCTTGCTGGGCCTCGGCTCACTGTTTTAGTGTTTTCTCCCCCTCCAGATGAGACAATAGAGCTTTTACCTGACGAAAAGGAGTAATCAGAGAGAGAAGCTTCTTGAAGACTTTTGAGGATCATAGCATATTGAAGCTATTTTTGGAGGAGCCTGTCGACGTAAAGACCTAGCTGCATATGATTTTTTGTATACTGATCTTGTGATTTTTGATGTCTTAGAACAAGTCGATTTTTGTATAGAAAGCTCACGATGAGTATGATAGTAGAAGAGAAAATGCTATGCTTCTGCAGGTTCTTAGTTACTTCCGCTATATACTCTGGATTTACTATGCAGGTCCTAGATGGCATCTCGTTATTAAACTGTTAGAGTAGTAAATGTTTCATGGATTTGTGCCATGGATGGCACATGTGATCCTGTGAATGTTTGTTGTAGGAATTGTGAATGATGGATAGTTGTGTGCTTGTTATGAATAATTATACAGGGTTATATTTTTGGGTTTTCATCCGGTTACAAAGGAGACTTTGTCAAAATTTCTGCAGACATCTTGCCTTATGTTTAGACCGGTAATTGTGTTTCTATTTGACGGAAGCTTCTGAGGACAAAAAAAAAATCCGTTTCGTCACAATATGGGTGCACTTACCATGACCCGATCTATAACTTTCTCAACTAGCTCTAACTCAGAAACGGATTCGAGAGCCTCGATCTCCTGTTCTCTCTCTTCTCCTCCACGCTCTCTCTCTCTCTTCTCTTTCTGCTCTGATGTAAAATGGCAAAAAGAAACTGATCACACACTTAAACACCCAGACTGGCACTCAAGCGCCAGTAGGGGAGCTTCGGGGTGTGGCAACACTGGAACGAGTGCTCAAGCGCGCTGCCAGCGTACATCAGGTAGGCCTACATTGAAATTTGCACCTCCTGGCATGCCTCGAGCGAGCAGCGAGCGCACCCTCATTGGATTTTGTACCCTAGCATTGCTCGAGAAAGCAGTGGGCGAGCTTCCCCCTTCTTCCTATTTAGCTTCTGGAACTTAATTTTTCACATACATTAGGCCTAATTTTGGTTATATTAATTTAATTATTCCTAATTACCATATTTTGGATACCGATACCTTACAATCCTCCCTCACTTATAAAAATTTCGTCTTAAAAATTTTAAAAATCCTTGGAATTAAATGAATATGCATACCTCGAAACAAATGGGGATATTTATCCTAGACCTCTTCTTCTCTTTCCCACATTGCTTCCTTGTGAGAATGGTTCCTCCATAGCACTTTCACAAGAGGAATAGTCTTCGAGCGTAAAATCGGTCCTTTTGATAAAAAATCTGTTCAGACTCCTCCGAATAGGACAAATCTTCATTGATAGCTAAGGGACCATACTCAATAACATGCGTCAAATCATGAACGTACTTTTGCAATATCGATATATGGAAAATATTGTGCACATCGGCCAAATTTTATGGTAATGCAAATCGAAAAACCACCTCTCCGACTTTTTTCACAATCTCAAAGGGTCCAATGAATCACAGCTTCTACTTCCCCTTAACACGAAATCTAGAGGTTTCCTTCGACAATAATACCTTAAGGAAGACAAAATCACCAACCTCAAATCTGAGCTCTTATCTTCTTCAGTCAGCGTAACTCTTTTGTCGACTCTGAGCCATCTTTAGCTTCTCAAAAATCACCGAAATCTTCTCCGATGTCTCCCGAATAACATTAGGCCCCAAAAGTCATCTGTTTCCTATCTCTTCCCAATGGATAGGAGATCGATACTTCCTACCATACAAAGCCTCAAACGAAGTCATATTGATACTTGCCTGAAAGCTATTATTATAAGCAAACTTTGCTAAAGCCAAGTGATCATCCCGATTCTCCTTCAACTCCATCACCGATGCTCTGAGCATATCCTCTAACATCTAGATGATTCGTTCTGATTGGTCATCTGTTTGAGGATGATAGGCGATGTTGAACTTCAAACTCATCCCTAGTTCTCGGTGTAGACTTTTCTAAAATTTAGAAATGAAACGTAGATCTCAATCGGACACAATACACAACGGAAAACCATAAAGTCTAATAATCTTATTAATAGACAATTGTGCCAAGCAATCACGAGAATACATCGTCCGAATGGCTAAGAAATGAGCCGATTTCGTTAACTGATCCACAATGACCCAAATTGTATCATAATTCCTCGAAGTCTTAGCCAAACCCATAACAAAATCTATCGTAATATCCTCTCATTTCTAACTCGGAATGGGTAGTGGCTAGAACAAACCCAATGGCTTCCTCTTAACTTTTAGTTGTTTGTAGATAAGGCACCTACTAACAAAATCCACAATCTCTCTCCACATATTCCTCTACAAGAATATCTTCCTCAAATCCTGGTATATCTTATTAATTTTAGGGTGGATAGTGTACCTGGTTTGATGAGCCTCCTTCATGATCTCTTCCTTCAGCTCTTTGTCATCAGGCACGGATAAAAAATTTTAGAATCTCAAGATTCCATCGGCATGAATATCAAAATCAATCTGAGAGTCTCGATTAAGCTCGCCAATAATATCCATTAAAAATGGATCATTCGCTTGCCCTTCTCTAATCCTCTGAAGGATCTCCGATTATACTTGTAGAAATGATAACATCATCCTATTACCTTTAACATACCGCTGGATATTGCAATGCTTTAAATAATCTTGCATCTTCATCTACTTGTCTGCAACGTCGCCACATAGCTGGTCTAGCGACTAAGAGCACCCACGACCATGTGAGCATTTTTGGGCTGATATAGATTTTACAATCATAATCCTTTAAGAATTCTATCCATCTCCACTACCTCATATTCAACTCCTTCTATAAAAATAAATGCTTGAGGCTTTTATGATCAGAATATACTAGAAATTTCTCGTCATATAGATAATGTCTTTAAATTTTCAATGCGAACACTACGGTGGCTAGCTCCAAATCATAGGTCGGGTAATTCTTTTTATGAATCTTCAACTGTCGAGACCTATAAGCAACAACATTCCCGTTTTGCATCAAAACACAAACAAGTCTAATCTTGGAGGCATCACAATATACTTCAAAACCATCCAAACTGTTGAGAATAGTCAGAATCGGCGTAGAAGTTAAGCAATCATTTAACTCCTGAAAACTTTAATCACAATCGTAAGATACTAATTTTTAAAATATTGTAAATTCTAGTAAATAAGTTAATATAATTAATAGAATTAAATTTAGGATAAGTAAAATTAAAAAAAATGAGAATTTGTCATAGTTGGGAAGGATACAGGGTTGGGCTCACTACAGGCTCGAGCCTAGCAAGAGGCGCCAAAAATATAATATCCTGAGCTCGTTGCAGACTCGAGCCCAAGGGGAGGTGCACTGCACTCGATAGCTTTGCACTCAAGCGTGGGTCTAGAACCTTCACATCGACCTTCAGTTTTTCGGTTTAAAAATAGGAGAGGGGAGTGTTTTGGATAGAAGACAACACAGGAAGAGAAAGGCAGAGGGAAGGAGAAGAGAGAGGAAGGGGAAAACGAAGCTCTCCCGGTCTGATTTTGAGTTCGAGCTAGTTGGAGAAAATGTAGAGTACGTTGAGGCAAATGTTTTCATACTCACTTTTTGCTCTCTCTCGATTTTTATTCATTTTTATTTGGATATTTTAATCTCAATACCCACTCAAATCATGAAAAATATGTAACCATTCAATTTTATTTGGATATTTTTTCGAATCACGCTCCGATTCATTCGGTTTGGTATCACCAAACCCTAACCCGTAGCTTGCTCAAGTCCTCCCATTTCGTCTTCCATTAATGTCAAAATGACCCCAAAATATGAATTATCAAGTCCTAATTATACATACTTTGGTTGGACGTCCGATTTCACAAGAATCGACCCGTTCACGGCATCCGAAAGTGTTAAATGTATAATGTTACTGTTCATCCGAAAATAAATGGGAAATTTGCATGCTTCCACCTTTGAATTATGTTAAATTGATCTCAAAATATGAATCACCATGTCCCAATTATATATAAACATCGACCGGACATCCGATTTCACAAGAATCGACCCGTTCGCGGCGTCTGGAAGCTCTAAAAGCCCCCTATTACTGTTCATCCAAGATCAAATGGAAAATTTGCATGCTTCCGCTTCATTTAATTGTTATGAAATTCATGTTTAATTGTTTAAGAGTAAATGAAAGCTTCAGAATATGTGTGTAAGCTCTGTTTGCAAAAGTAATGTGTCCGGAGAACCTCAAATTGAATTCTGTCTAATGTGGTAAGAAATTTTGCTCTTCTCTATGAATTTTGATATCTATGCATGTGAATTGAATTTGTCAGAAAGCGTAAGTCTGCAAGTAAAATAAGAAGTTTGTGAACATTTGGAGGAAAATTTCACATTTGGAAATTCAATGGATTGGATCTCCCAGATCGAGATATTTGTGATATGGTTTTGGTGGATTCTTCCTCAAAAAGGATAATGAATCTTGAAACTAGAACTATAGACTTATATTCCTTGGGTAGTATTCTCTGGCTGGCCATTAACCTCATGGTAGGAACCCAAGGGTTACATTGGCAACATATCACGACTGCTTATGTAAGCGGGTGACATTTATGGAACGCCTTATGATACTACTGTGGAAGGACGGGGACTACCTCTGGACCATGGGAGGTTAGGGTAGCGGGTGACAGGCACGCCACTATGCCACATGGTGTTTGGCCTATTATAAGCGGTTTGTTTGGACATCAAGGATGTCGTTTGGCATTAGATTATGTGGGGTATCATGATTCTTTTCTTGTCCTCTCGCATCATTAGTCAATACGACCTACTGACTCTGGTCCGCAAAGACTAAACTGAATAATAAATGTGCTAAAATATGTTAAATGACAATTTGCATTTCTAATCATTCTTTTCCCTTCATGCTCCTTTTCTATCTACAATTACATGTCACCCCCATCCTATTATTATTTTCATTGTTATTTATTATTTGATAGTAATGTATGTTTAAACTTGTTGGGCTTTTTAGCTCACACTTGTTGTTTGTCCCATTTTAGATGAGAATACTTTGATACCCGACAAGTCTGAGTAGGCCGTAGGAGTGAGATAGATGGCAAATTACCAGCGCAGAGCTTGAGAACTTAGCTTGATTATGTATGGAATTGTGAGATCCCAAAATCCTATGGCTGAAAGTGTTGACCGAAATACGAAATCTAAACCGGCCGCCTTAAGCCTCAATCAAGTTCGGCCTTTCCTTTGTAAAAAATAAGTCCGGCTCCACCCTTGTTAAATCAAGTCCGGCCATATGAAATGACTAGCCAGTTTGGGAAGTGCAAGAGGCCGAAGTGGCCTTGAAGTTCGGAGTGGTTTTGTGTGTTGGTGAGGCCGGAGTAGAATGTGGAGAAGAAATCCGAAGTTTATGAAAAGGTGATTGACAGAGTGAATAATAAGAAGTTGACCGGAATTGGAGATGTTGACCGGATTTAAAGGAGTTGACTGGATTTGAGGATATTACGTTGACCGGCTTTAAGTAGTGAAGTTGACCAGAATAAATTAATGGTAACTAAAGACAAAAGTAAACTTTACTATTTAGTTAGAATCCAACTAAGCAGCGACCAAATAGAGTAGGTAAACTAATTTAGTTACCCCCACCTACCGTCTGCAAACAAGTATGGGAGTAAGTGACTTACCCCACTTACTCCACCTAACCCCTTCTCTATAAATACCGGCAACGAGTGTTGAAGCTGGGGCCAAATACAAGCCGACAGAAAGGAGTGAAGGAGAGAGCTCCAAGACGGTAAAAACCGACTGTCAGGCAAGGAGGGAAGAATTTTGAGACAGCCCGTCAGGCAAGTGTACCTCGGACGCTGATTTTTAAGTCATGTTTTAACAATTTTGTAAGTATACGAAAGAATCAATTCTGGATATCTGATTTTAAGATCATGATTTAATGCAAGTATATGCATGTTTCATTACAAGTATATCTGATTCTGGATAAGTATATGTTATATGTACAATGTTTGTCCTGATCATTGAGTAAAGAGGAATTTCTGTTAACCGCATGCTTAAAAGAAGTTCAGTTTTCCAGTAATGAAAATTAAGTTCGGTTTTTCCTTGATAAAGAATCAGTTCGGTTTTCCCATAATGAAAAAGCACTCAATCCTTCAGTGAAAAGTACTCCGGATTTATGAGCTTCGACTTTTAAAAGTACTCCGTCCTTCAGTGAAAAGTACCCCGGATTTATGAGCTTCGACTTTTAAAAGCACTCCGTCTTTCAATGAAAAGTACTCCGGATTTATGAGCTTCAACTTTTAAAAGTACTCCGTCCTTTGAGTAAAAAATCACTCCGTCTGAAAAGCACTCCGTCCAAAATGAACTCCGGCATTAATAAAGAAAAAGAACTCCGGCTTGTATAAGAAAAAGAACTCCGGCTTGTATAAGAAAAAGAACTCCGGCCTTAAAATGAACTACGGTCTTACTGTGCAATGAACTCTGGCTTTTGAGAAAATGAACTCCGGCCTCTGAGAAAATAAGATCCGTCCTCTGAGAAAAAGAACTCCGTCCTTTTGTTGGAAAAAGAACTCCGGCTTTTGAGTTTACGCACTCCGGCCTTTATGAAAGAAAGAACTCCGACCTTAAGAAGAAAACGAACTCCAGTTTTAAAGGCATGTCACTCCGATTTTTAAGAAGGAATTTGCACCCCGGTTTTAAAGGAAAAGCACTCCGTCCTTTAAGTAAAAGGCACTACGGCTTTTAAGCACTACGGCTTTTTGAGGAAAAGCACTCCGGCTCTTAGAGAAAAAGTACTCCAGCTTTTTGAGAAAAAACACTCCGGCTTATGAGCACTTCGGCTTTTTGAGGAAAAGCACTCCGGCTCTTAGAGAAAAAGTACTCCGGTTTTTTGAGAAAAAGTACTCCGGTTTCTGAGCACTTCGGCTTTTGAACACTCTGGCTTTTGAGCACTCAGGCATTTTGAGAAAATGAACTTCGGCTTTTTGTACTGAAAATGAAACCGGCTCCCTTAACAAGGAAAGAGCTCCGGCCCTTCCTTGATAAAAATGTAAACCGGCCCCAAGTATATTTTATGCCATGAAATCGAAACCGGCCTCAAGTGTATTTTGAAATCAGCTTCAAGTACATGATTTTCGAATTAAGTTCTCTAATTTGAAATTGGTTTTAAAGTATGTGATTTTTGAACCGACCTTAATATAAGCTATACACAATTTCTGAAGGGTAAATTGTGATATTTCTGACTAAAAATGGCTTTCAGTAAGTTAGAAGGAAGTATTTCTGTTTCTGTTATTTTAAGACCCGGGATTGACTACAGTCCGGATAGGTTTTCCGGCATGCCTTAGGACTTTTCGGTGGTAATCGAGGATAACTCTGTCCATGGAGTTATTTGTGATCCGTCCTGCCCTCGGGGCGTTACGGACAGGGGGAATTACCGTTATCGGCCTACCTTCGGGTGGCATACCGTACCGATCCCGCTAGATGGGATACCCATATAACAGTTACCGGCCTACCTTCGGGTGGCATACCGTATCGATCCCACAAGATGGGATACCTATATAACAGTTACCGGCCTTAGATTGTGTGGAGTGAACACAATCTATCCTTGATTTTTCGCCCCCTCAGCTAGTAGGGTATACTGGCAGGGTCTGTACCGATATGATATGAAGCACCGTTTACTGTTTTATTAATATGTTATGTTACCGTACCGATTTCCGAATATGAAGTATCGATTTCCGAATATGAAGTACCGATTATCAAATATGAAATACTGTTTGCCGATATGATATGTACTGTTTACCGTTTATCGTACCGATTACCGATATGTTATGTTACTATTTACCGATTACTGTACCGATTATCGATTTTGAAGTATAGTACTGTCAAGGTATGTTTTCTCTATTTCTTGGACTGCATTCTGATTTACCGTTCTGTTTATGCATAGTTACATGACCGTTCCGCATCATCGTTTTACTACTCATGTGCATGTACCTTGCTGGGCCTCGGCTCATTGTTTTATGTTTTTTTCCCTACAGATGAAGCTTTAGAGCTTGTCCCTGACGAGTTGGAGTAATTAGAGCTTGTTTGAAGGATTATTAAAGTCCTCGAAAGCTTATTTTGGTTGACTTGATGGACTTCTATGGTTAAATATTTTTGGCTATGTACTCAGAAATGAATATTTTGGAATGAATATGAATGCTTCCGCAAGTGTTAGAATAACTTCCGCTATAGTTATTATGGTTAAAAGTATATGGGTCCTAGATGACATCTGTGATCCTGTGTTGCACCTAATTGGTTTAAGTTTTCAATTATGTTATGAATGACGGAATCAAAAAAAAAATCGTTCCGTCACAATTGGTATCAGAGAGTTGAGATGCCTTAGGAATTGATCGATCGAAAAACGGAAGCATAGGTTTGAATCTTTCTACTAAATTTTCGTAGGGTTAAGTCTAGGTAACCAAGGTGATTAGGACTCTTAAGAAGTTGACTCCTAGGCTAAGTTTGAATTTCACAAAACTGATGGATATTTTCCTTTTTTCTAACTGACTTTTGGAATTTCAATGTTGCACCTGTCTTGATTTTAGGATGGCTAATGAAAGGAAAAGAAGATATGGCCGGGGTAGTGATAGTACCCCCTATGATCGAGAAGCTAAGTATGTGACTTTGCTGGAGAGGATGACGCATGTTGTAGAGAAGATGGAATGGCATCATAGGGCCTGGTGCTTGCACCACAACCGATTCCATCTATGTATGAGAGATTTAAGGCAGCGAATGTGCCTGAATTTTTAGGAGAAGCAAACCCGCTGAAGGCAGAAAATTGGATTAGAAAATTGAAGAAAGTATTTACAGTTATCCAATGTTCTGATAGTGAAAGAATTACCTTTGCAACCTTTAAATTGGAAAAAGAAGCCGATGATTGGTGGGCTAAAAAGAAAAGAACAATGGGATGAGGAAATTTCTTGGGAGACATTTGAGGAGGCATTCTGGGAAGAGTATATTCCCACTAACCTTCAGGATTGGAGGGAAGGAGCACTTATTGAACTTAGGCAAAGAAATCGCACTGTAGCAGAGTATGGTGCAAGGTTCATCGAATTGTCTCATCATGTACCTCTCATCAGTAAAGATCAAGTGAGGATGACCAAGAAGTTCCTGCAAGGGTTAAATAATGAGATTAGAAGTCAATTAGTGATCGAGAAGTTTTAAACCTATACTGAGGTCCTAGATAGGGCCTTAGTACTCGAGATGGAGTTAGAGACACAAAAATTTCATACAAAAAGGGCTGCTAATTGGGCGAATCCTGGTAGGAAACCACATGTAGAACCATCCAAGAAGGCAAGAATGGTGGATACGGGGAAGAGCACTACCGAAGCTTTGTCGGTGACTAGTTCACAAACATCAGCTGCTACATGCGCATATTGTAGGAAGAAGCACACGGGAAAACCTTGTTATAAGAAAATTGGAGCGTGCTATCATTGTGAAAAGTTGGGTCACCTGATAAAAGATTGCCCGTTACCAAAAGGTCAAAAGAAAAGAAGTCTGAGTATTACGGCGACAGTATAAGGCCCAGAGACACCCCGAAGGCAGAAAAAGGTATTCTCTTAATCACAAAATTTTAATTTGTTATATAGACATATGTATGCTTTATGGGTTTTGTGAGATTTAGAGACTGTAGCACAGATGATAATACTTGGTTCATTTGGTCGGTATAGCAAATAAGTAGAACTGATGACTTAGGGATAATTTTGAGAAATTTTGAACCTCTAGAGATGAATTAATATTCAAGGACGTTGGTAAAAGATGCAGTACCCTGTCATGAGGTTATAAAATTCTGAGTAAGAGGTAAGGTTAAGTGAGTTAAAGGTGTTCAACCTAATTAGAATTAGGATTGCCCTTTTTAAAGTTAATAGATGACCATTTAAGAATCTGAACGTTTAAAAAAAACGTAGGTATGACCAAGCTAATCTGTTTTAATGAAGTGATTTAAAGAAAACTAAATTTGACATTAGTCTCTAAGAAAAAAAAAAAATTATGAGGATGAACTTCCCTAGATTGTTGAGGATCAATACTCTTGGGTCAATTAGGAGAGGAATTCCTTATCAGAATTACTTCAAATCAATAATGAAATGTCTCCACTTAAATGACGATCAAATGATACCCTCAGGTTGATTTCAAATAATGTGTCGATTCACATGCCAACGTGGTCTTAAAATTGTTAAGTGTAGAGGTAATGAATTGGACAATGGAATCTGAAGCCACATTGAACCAGTGGAGACCGTATAATTTACAGTTTTGATCTTGCCACGGGTTGAGGATTTGAGAAAAGTTGTTTCCTTCGGTATATGGACTTTGAGATTTTGAGGCTGTTAAGTGTTAGGATCTCGAGGTCTTGAGCAATGGTCTAAGACTGAACCGAATCCATAGAGACGGTCGTAGTTAGGACTTCTTCTCCTGTTATGAATTGAGGATCTGTGAGAGATATTTATGAGGTATGGATATTTTAGAATCAATCTAAATCAAGGTTATCATAAGGCTTGGATTTTTAGAAGGGAATCTGACATGAAATGAAGAAAATGTAAAGTAACCTGCTTTCAAAATCTAATTGTATCTTGAATTTCATGTTGGGATTTTGGCTAAAAGAACCAAAATGCTAGGCTGTGATAGTGGCGGTAAGAAGAAATTGAACAAACCAAAGCTAACTGATTGATTAGAGCACGCAGCGGAAGAGTGATGAACCTGAGCATATAAAAAGGTTTAAGTTAATAACCAAAGAAAATGCTCAACATTGAGGTTTAGCGCAAAATAGAATGAGGTATTTCCTTAATTTCGAGGACGAAATTCCTTTAAGTGGGGGAGAATTGTGAGATCCCAAAATCCAATGGCTCAAAGTGTTGACCGAAATACGAAATCTAAACCAGCCGCCTTAAGCCTCAATCAAGTTCGGCCTTTCCTTTGTACAAAATAAGTCCGGCTCCACCCTTGTTAAATCAAGTCCAGCCATATGAAATGACTAGCCAGTTTTGAAAGTGCAAGAGTCCGAAGTGGCCTTGAAGTCCGGAGTGGTTTTGTGTGTTGGTGAGGCCGGAGTAGAATGTGGAGAAGAAATCCAAAGTTTATGAAAAGGTGATGGACGGAGTGAATAATAAGAAGTTATTTGGAATGGAGATGTTGACCGGATTTAAAGGAGTTGACTGGATTTGAGGATATTACATTGGACGCTTTTAAGTAGTGAAGTTGACAGAATAAATTAACTAGAACTAAAGACAAAAGTAAAGTTTACTATTTAGTTAGAATCCAACTAGGCAAAACGACCAAATAGAGTGGGTAAACTAATTTAGTTACCCCCACCTACCGTCTGCAAACAAGTATGGGAGTAAGTGACTTACCCCACTTACTCCAGCTAACCCCTTCTCTATAAATACCCAAGAACGAGTGTCAAGCCGGGCCAAATACAAGCCGACGTAAAGGAGTGAAGGAGAGAGCTCCAAGATGGTAAAAACCGATTTGGCCGGGCAAGGAGGGAAGAATTTTGAGACACTTTCAGTGCAAGTGTACCTCGGACGCTGATTTTTAAGTCATATTTTAACAATTTTGTAAGTATACGAAAGAATCAATTCGGATATCTGATTTTAAGATCATGATTTAATGCAAGTATATGCTTGTTTCATTGCAAGTATATCGATGATTCGGATAAGTATATGTTATATGTACAATGTTTGTCCCGATCATTGAGTAAAGAAGAATTTCGTTAACCGCATGCTTAAAAGAAGTTGTTTTTCCAAGAATGAAAATTAAGTTCGGTTTTCCTTGATAAAGAATCAGTTCGATTTTCCCATAATGAAAAAGCACTCAGTCCTTCAGTGAAAAGTACTCCGGATTTATGAGCTTTGACTTTTAAAAGTACTTCGTCCTTTAGTGAAAAGTACTCCGGATTTATGAGCTTCGACTTTTAAAAGCACTCCATCCTTCAGTGAAAAGTACTCCGGATTTATGAGCTTCGACTTTTAAAAGTACTCTGTCCTTTGAGTAAAACAGCACTCCGTCCGAAAAGCACTCCATCCAAAATGAACTCTGGCCTTAATAAAGAAAAAGAACTCTGGCTTGTATAAGAAAAAGAACTTCGGCTTGTATAAGAAAAAGAACTCCGGCTTGTATAAGAAAAAGAACTCCGGCCTTAAAATGAACTGCGGTCTTAATGTGAAATGAACTCCGGCTTTTGAGAAAATGAACTCCGGCCTCTGAGAAAATAAGCTCCGTCCTTTGAGAAAAAGAACTCCGTCCTTTTGTTGGAAAAGGAACTCGGCTTTAAAATGAACTCCGACCTTTATGAAAGAAAGAACTCCGGCTTTTGAGTTTACGCACTTCAGCCTTTATGAAAGAAAGAACTCCGGCTTTAAGAGGAAAACGAACTCCGATTTTAAAGGCATGTCACTCTGGTTTTTAAGAAGGAATTTGCACCCCGGTTTTAAAGGAAAAGCACTCCGTCCTTTAAGTAAAAGGCACTCCGGCTTTTAAGCACTTCGGGCTTTTGAGGAAAAGCACTCCGTCTCTTAGAGAAAAAGTACTCCTTCTTTTTGAGAAAAAGCACTCCGGCTTCTGAGCACTCCGGCTCTTAGAGAAAAAGTACTCCGGCTTTTTGAGAAAAAGCACTCCGGCTTCGGAGCACTCCGACTTTTGAACACTCTGGCTTTTGAGTACTCAGGAATTTTGAGAAAATGAACTTCGGCTTTTTGTACTAAAAATGAAACCGGCTCCCTTAACAAGGAAAGAGCTCCATCCCTTCCTTGATAAAAATCTAAACCGGCCCCAAGTATATTTTATGTCATGAAATCGAAACCGGCCTCAAGTGTATTTTGAAATTGGCTTCAAGTACATGATTTTCGAATTAAGTTCTCTGATTTGAAATTGGTTTTAAAGTATGTGATTTTTGAACTGACCTTAATATAAGCTGTACACAATTTCTGAAGGGTAAATTGTGATGTTTCTGACTAAAAATGGCTTTCAGTAAGTAAGAAGGAAGTATTTCTGTTTCTGTTATTTTAAGACCCGGGACTGACTACAGTCCGGATAGGTTCTCCGGCATGCCTTAGGACTTTTCGGTGGTAATCGAGGATAACTCCGTCCATAGAGTTATTTGTGGTCCGCCCTGCCCTCGGGGCGTTACGGATAGGGGGAATTACCGTTATCGGCCTACCTTCGGGTGGCATACGGTACTGATCCCGCTAGATGGGATACCCATATAATAGTTACCGGCCTACCTTCGGGTGGCATACTGTATCGATCCCGCCAGATGGGATGCCCATATAACAGTTACCGGCCTTAGATTGTGTGGAGTAAACACAATTTATCCTCGATTATTCGCCCCCTTAACTAGTAGGGTACACTGGCAGGGTTTGTACCGATATGATATGAAGCACCGTTTACTGTTTTACTGATATGTTATGTTACCGTACCGATTTTCGAATATGAAGTACCAATTATCAAATATGAAATACTGTTTACCGATATGATATGTACTGTTCACCGTTTATCATACCGATTACCGATATTGTGAGGTTCCCAAAACAAAAATAGAATTAACATGAGGCTAGGAATATCTCTCAACATAATATTAGAATATTGGATAATTAAATAGAAGAACTTGGTAAAAATTTGAGGACTTTTAATGATGAAAACGCCACCCGAAGCTCCCCCGCTCGAGCCCAGAAACCAGGAGCCCCGCCGCCTGATGCGCGCTCGAAGCCCGCTCGAGCGAACCTTCCAGAACCCTCTGGAAAACTCTCGAGCTCGCTGGCCGCTCACTTCCGGAAAGCACTAGAACCGGCCGCTCGCCTCTCGCTCGCCTGGCGCTCGAGCGGCCGGACGACTATATATATGCAGCCAGCTTTTGCGAAGAGGAACGCGGGAGAGGAAGAGAGAAAGGAAGAGAGAGAGAGAGAGAGAGAAAGAGAGAGGAGGAGCCACGCAAAGAAGAAGGAAGGAAAATGGTGGCTTTCGAGTCCGATTCCGAGCACAAGCTAGTTGAAGAAAATGTGAAGCACATCGAGGCAAGTGTTCTCATACTCACTATTTGTTGTACTGTGATTATGAATTATTTTTCATCGGGTCTTATTGTTCCGATACCCACTCAAACTATGAAAATCATATAGCCCATGATTAATGATGAAAGAATATGTAGATATTTGTTCGATTTATTGCCCGATTCACTTGTTTCGGTATCACTAAACCCTACCCCACGCTATATTTGGGTTCACTGTTTTTCCCCTCAAATTATGTTAATTTCACCCCAAAATATGCATCACCACGTCCCAAATATGTATACATATGGATCGGGCGTCCGAAATTACAAGAATTGACCCGTTTGCGGCGCCCGAGACCTCTAAAATACCCCTGTTACTGTTCACCCTGAGGTGAACAACTAAATTGGCATGCTTTCACTCTTATATTATCCTAAATTAATCCTAAGAAATGAATCACCACATCCCGACCATGCATACATAATAGCCGGACGATCGATCTCATGAAATTCTATCCGTTCACAATGACCGGATCCCTTAACTAAATGCTATTACGGTTCACATGAGGAAAATGGAAAATATGCATCCCCTTGTTATGAAAACTATGACTAATGAATATTTGAAATTGTAAGATTAAAAAACGAGCTCCGGAGGACCCCAATGTGATTGGCTCACAACGGTAAGGAATTCCAATTCCTCTTGAATACTGTTAATCATGCTTATAAGGTGAATTATGAAAAATGTTAAAGTCCCCAAGTGAAGATGAGAACGAATGGGAAAATGAAACGGAAGGAAGTCCACAATTGATATGTGATTGATGAAACCTCCCGTGTGGCGGGAGATATGATGTATGAGATACGGTGGACTTTCCTTCAAAGGAATTATGGAAAATAGAATCATGAAACTAGGACCATGGACTCTTAGATGGGTAGTATTCTCTGGTTTGACACGTCCATCACAGTATAAACCCGAAGAATACTGGGGCCACGTATTCTGGCTGCTTGTGTAAGCAGGTTGTGTCCGTGTCACGCCTCAGGATACTATTGTGGAAGAACGAGGACTGCCCTGGTACCCCGGGGGAATGTGGCGATACGATATGGCACGATGTGCACGACCCCCCGGAGGGTCGTTAAAGATAATCCCTCACGGCCTTAGATCATGTGGAGTATCATGATCCTTTTCTCGTTCTCTCGCATTGTTTGCCAGTACGACCTACTAGCCCCGGGTCCGCAAAGATTAAAGTGAATGAGAAAACATGATTCAAACGGCAATTAAACGTTACAAAACATGGTCAACGACAAATCGGTACTTCTAAATGTTTCTTCCCTCACATGTCTCGTTATATCTCAAATGCATGTTGCCCCTTGTCATGTTCGAGTTTGATAGTGACGTATGATTATACTTTACCGAGCGACAAGCTCACTCTTGCTATCTCGTTGTTTTTCCTCCCGAGATGAAATCATTTAGATAGAACAAGGAAAGGCTTGCTTGACGGGACTAGACAGATAAGTACAAAGAAAGATTTGAACATCGAATTTGATATGGACAGCCACTCGGGGGTTAGGTATGGTTTGTGGTTGTTTTAATGGTTTTATTATGTTTCGCAGCTTTATGGTATTGTAGTATGCTTCCGCACTTTGTTTTGATGTTTCAAGGTTTAGGTTATTAGATGGCATCTCTCTAGATCTAATACAGTGAAGTCAGCATACTGTATTGAAGCCATGAATGAGATGGCAAATTTTGAGATCCTGTGAAAAGTATGCTTGTGCAGAGCCAATTTAAACAGGTTGTATATCGGTCTTTTGTCCAGTTATAAAGAAAACTCTAGACACTAACGATGTTTTATTCACGGAGGGTTATTTAAGGAAAATAACATGGTTCGTCACAATTGGTATCAGAGAAAAGGAGAGATGCCTTAGGTTTGATCTGAATCATATGCGGAAGCGTAGGATAGAATAAGATTAATCGATTTAATTCCTAAAGGTATTTGATGATTTAGTCAGTCCAGGCAATTGGGTTACCAACTGTAGGTCGAGGAGGATGGTGTGTTGTGACACCTTAGTACTGAAATTTGACTGGTATTAATTGGGTCTTTGGACTGATTAGTGATGATTCGAGGCCTAAGCTATCTAATCTCGGTTTGAGGTTTGAGATTGATCAACCCTTGGTTGAAATTCTTCGGGTGGAAGGTTGCCAAGTTAACCCAGAATGTGTAAGAAATAGGTGGAGCCATCGGCTCGAGATTGGTGTGGTGGAAATTAATTTTGGGAACATCCGTCCTAGGATAGCAATTCATAAATCGGTTTGAAGATAATTCAGTAAAGGGGTATTTGGGTAGCCCAAGTCATATTATGGTTGAAGACATAAATTTCGAAGACTTGGGAATGCTCTGTGGTCACCTCCATGTTTGTCAGAATATATGGTGTGCAGCCCTTGATAGATAAGAAATAAAATTGATCTTAGTTAATCGAGGTAAGCAAGACCACCGAGTCTCAAGGATTAAGAGATATGGTCCCATGTGTTAGGAAAGTTTCGTGGAATAATGTTGGTACCGATGAGACCTTTGGGAGTGTGTCTCAAAAAGTAGTAGTTCAATCACAAAATTTAAGAATGTCTTTAGTTATGAAAAGGTTTGGTGTTTTTTATATTAGGGTCCTAAGGTTTAAGCTCAAGCATTAGGGTCACCTGTTGGGACGGGTTTGTAAGGATCTTGGGTGAATGTTGTAATCTGATGTTGCATGAGGATTCCGAGCCATGCTGTGATTGTGTTTCAAATTATGTGTCAATAGGAAGACATAGGCTCGGAAATAATAACAAAAATGATTTAGTATTTGGAAAGGTAAAAGGATGTATCAAAGAGGATGTTCGAATAAAACTTTTGGATAAAGACCTTCTCGAAGAGACTTTGGGACTATGATCTGCGTTGTGCAGTAGCTGGTTTAAGAATAGGGTTGTATCCTCTAACCTTGAAGAAAAGAAATTCAGTACCTTAGGATCAGAATTTCGGTTGTGATGAAGCATAAGAGCAGCATGTAGAACGACGAAACAGGAAATACAATTTCTCAATCTAGGTAACACAACCCTTGCATCCTTGAAATTCGATTATATATATAAATATGTGGTTTTGTGAGTCCGAGGATTATGATGGATCCAATTTCGATACAAGTCAAGGTTTTAAAATTTTGAGAATACGATTGGTTGAGATGATTTGAAATCTCTTGTGGTACCGATCTTAATATAACATTATGGATGATTTAGTCAGTAAGTTATTGGGACGATTTGAATTGAAAACATATTGGGCCTAGTATTGGAAATTTTTACAATTTCTGAAGATAGCCAAAGGGATTAAGCCCTAATCTAATCTTAATAATAGTTCGGTAGATAAACGACAGTACTGATATAGTTGGTCTGACAAAGGATGACATCTTGCAACTGGGTTGTAGGATTTGAAGAATGAGTTTGAATCGATCGAGGTATCAAGAAATTAATATCGTCTTTCTTATAAACCATTTGATCTAAAAGGAAGATTCAGCTGAATATCGTTTAATTAGTAATTTGAGGTCATGTTGAATCAATGTAAATTATTGAGGATCTTAAGTAAGACCGTGGAAGTATCAGCTTAGGTATTGAAGTAACATACTCCCGAACTTCCGAGATAAAAGGATGAACCAATAAGATGGCTTACGAACTTCAAAATGATTAGAAGAATAGTTAGATTTTCAAGGATGATAAGGCATAGTCCATGAAGCGATGTAAAGGCTTGATGAAATTGGAAATCGCTGTGGGTCTATAGCATGACTTTTGAAGATCAAAGGAAGTTGTAGCCTCGGCGGCATTCAGATTATGGATATGGCCACTACGAAGTTCAAAAACGTCGGTTGGGTTTTGTTGATTTATCGGCATCTTATGAAATTTTATGGGTTTGATCATTAAACCATATCTGGGTTTATACTAAAGTAACTTCATTAAGGAATTTAAAGATATTCATGGTATGAGTAAATTACTAATATCTCACATGTTCCAGTAAGAAAAGAATGTGAATTTAGTTGAGGAAGTGCCTTGTTAATCTTATGGTCCTTTGGGAACATAATTTTGAAAATCAACAAGACTATGAGTGATGAATAATTGGGGAAAACTAATTAGTGTCGTAGAACTCATAATCATTTTGGGGCAAATCAAAATTTTTAAGTAATCTGTCACCAGTGAGACGTTCGGCATAGGAAAGATTTGTAATTATTAGAACAAAAGATAAAAAGTAGTTTTTCGGTAACCAGAAAAGGGAACTAATGTTCATGTCATTTGGGTTGATCCCTGATGGGTCTGACAAGTTATCATAGGATGTAATGCCTTTGAGAAAGATTAAGGTTATATTACTAGGGAGTACCTTTGAGACAAGTAGAGGAGAAGTCCAAAATTAGTATACCCTTTTACGGGTATGTCGAAAATTGGCCAATGAAGTTTTTTTGTGAAAACCTAAGAGTAGTATCTTCAGAGTTAGGACAGATCCGTTTAAAAGATTGAGAAGTAAACCTTAATATTTTCTTGGGAATATAGGCATTAATGATGGCCACTAAGGTTACAAGTCTTTGGATTGGTATGTCTTTGGAGTTTCATTGATAAAAATAAGAGACACTGGTAAGTCCAAAAGATGGAGTGATAGAATCATGTTCAAAGTAGGTTCAATTGACCCGTTAATATACCGAAAAAAATCTTGAGATTGCTAAGTAATCGAATTTTGAAAATCCTGGAGATTGATTAAAGGTCCTGGCCACTTTTTGGAGTATGATAATCATAGCATAATAAGAAATTTGAGGAGACTAATCAGAATGGCGCAAAGTAAGCGTGGTGGGCCCATAACTCAGGTGTCCCGTGATCTTAAGCCTACTAAATGATTGGAATTTTAAGATTTTGGGTAATGATTCAAAGTTATATTGATTTTTGAGTACTTTAAAGTCTGGCTGTGATTAAAGGTTTGCATCAAAACTTTAGTAACATTTGATCAAATAAGAATTTGAGTTGACTTCGAACTTAATCTTTGACATTGGGTAATCGAGGTTCTTTGAAAGGCAACTAGACATACCAAACAATCTAGAAGTTTACCTCCACATATGACAACTTGAGGTTCGTTAAATTTTGAGGACGAAATTTCTATAAGTGGGGGAGAGTTGTGAGGTTCCCGAAACAAAAATAGAATTAACATGAGGCTAGGAATATCTCTCTACATAATATTAGAATATTGGATAATTAAATAAAAGAACTTGGTAAAAATCTGAGGACTTTTAATGATGAAAACGCCACCCGAAGCTCCCCGCTCGCCACATGCTCGATTCCGCTCGAGCCCAGAAACCAGGAGCCCCGCCGCCTGATGCACACTCGAAGCCCGCTCGAGTGAACCTTCCAGAACCCTCTGGAAAACTCTCGAGCTCGCTGGCCGCTCGCTTCCGGAAAGCACTAGAACCGGCCGCTCGCCTCTCGCTCGCCTGGCGCTCGAGCGGCCGGACGACTATATATATGCAGCCAGATTTTGCGAAGAGGAGCGCGGGAGAGGAAGAGAGAAAGGAAGAGAGAGAGAGAGAAAGAGAGAGGAGGAGCCACGCAAAGAAGAAGGAAGGAAAATGGAGGCTTTCGAGTCCGATTCTGAGCACAAGCTAGTTGGAGAAAATGTGAAGCACATCGAGGCAAGTGTTCTCATACTCACTATTTGTTGTACTGTGATTATGAATTATTTTTCATCGGGTCTTATTGTTCGATACCCACTCAAACTATGAAAATCATATAGCCCATGATTAATGATGAAAGAATATGTAGATATTTGTTCGATTTATTGCCCGATTCACTTGTTTGGTATCACTAAACCCTACCCCACGCTATATTTGGGTTCACTGTTTTCCCCCTCAAATTATGTTAATTTCACCCCAAAATATGCATCACCACATCCCAAATATGTATACATATGGATCGGGCGTCCGAAATTACAAGAATTGACCCGTTTGCGGCGCCCGAGACCTCTAAAATACCCCCTGTTACTGTTCACCCGAGGTGAACAACTAAATTGGCATGCTTTCACTCTTATATTATCCTAAATTAATCCTAAGAAATGAATCACCACATCCCGACCATGCATACATAATAGCCGGACGATCGATCTCATGAAATTCTATCCGTTCACAATGACCGGATCCCTTAACTAAATGCTATTACGGTTCACATGAAGAAAATGAAAAATATGCATCCCCTTGTTATGAAAACTATGACTAATGAATATTTGAAATTATAAGATTCAAAAACGGGCTCCGGAGGACCCCAATGTGATTGGCTCATCAACGGTAAGGAATTCCAATTCCTCTTGAATACTGTTAATCATGCTTATAAGGTGAATTATGAAAAATGCTAAAGTCCCCAAGTGAAGATGAGAACGAATGGGAAAATGAAACGGAAGGAAGTCCACAATTGATATGTGATTGATGAAACCTCCGTGTGGCGGGAGATATGATGTATGAGATACGGTGGACTTTCCTTCAAAGGAATTATGGAAAATAGAATCATGAAACTAGGACCATGGACTCTTAGATGGGTAGTATTCTCTCGGTTTGACACGTCCATCACAGTATAAACCCGAAGAATTTGGGGCCACGTATTACGGCTGCTTGTGTAAGCAGGTTGTGTCCGTGTCACGCCTCGAGATACTATTGTGGAAGAACGAGGACTGCCACAGTACCCCGGGGAATGTGGCGTACGATATGGCACGATGTGCACGACCCCCCGGAGGGTCGTTAAAGATAATCCCTCACGGCCTTAGATCATGTGGAGTATCATGATCCTTTTCTCGTTCTCTCGCATTGTTTGCTAGTACGACCTACTAGCCCTGGTCTGCAAAGATTAAAGTGAATGAGAAAACATGATTCAAACGGCAATTAAACGTTACAAAACATGGTCAACGACAAATCGGTACTTCTAAATGTTTCTTCCCTCACATGTCTCGTTATATCTCAAATGCATGTTGCCCCTTGTCATGTTCAGAGTTTGATAGTGACGTATGATTATACTTACTGAGCGACAAGCTCACTCTTGCTATCTGTTGTTTTTCCTCCCAGATGAAATCATTTAGATAGAACAAGGAAAGGCTTGCTTGACGGGACTAGACAGACAATACAAAGAAAGATTTGAACATCGAATTTGATATGGACAGCCACTCGGGGTTAGGTATGGTTTGTGGTTGTTTTAATGGTTTTATTATGTTTCATGATTTATGGTATTGTAGTATGCTTCCGCACTTTGTTTTGATGTTTCAAGGTTTAGGTTATTAGATGGCATCTCTCTAGATCTAATACGGTGAAGTCGAAATCTTTGTATTGAAGCCATGAATGAGATGGCAAATTTTGAGATCTGTGAAAAGTATGCTTATGCGAGCCAATTTAAACAGGTTGTATATCGGTCTTTTGTCGATTATAAAGAAAACTCTAGACACTAACGATGTTTTATTCACGGAGGGTTATTTAAGGAAAATAACATGGTTTGTCTGGTGGTATCGGAGAAAAGGAGAGATGCCTTAGGTTTGATCTGAATCATATGCGGAAGCGTAGGATAGAATAAGATTAATCGATTTAATTCCTAAAGGTATTTGATGATTTAGTCAGTCCAGGCAATTGGGTTACCAACTGTAGGTCGAGGAGGATGGTGTGTTGTGACACCTTAGTACTGAAATTTGACTGGTATTAATTGGGTCTTTGGACTGATTAGTGATGATTCGAGGCCTAAGCTATCTAATCTCGGTTTGAGGTTTGAGATTGATCAACCCTTGGTTGAAATTCTTCGGGTGGAAGGTTGCCAAGTTAACCTGAATGTGTAAGAAATAGGTGGAGCCATCGGCTCGAGATTGGTGTGGTGGAAATTAATTTTGGGAACATCCGTCCTAGGATAGCAATTCATAAATCGGTTTGAAGATAATTCAGTAAAGGGGTATTTGGGTAGCTAAGTCATATTATGGTTGAAGACATAAATTTCGAAGACTTGGGAATGCTGCGGGTCACCTCCATGTTTGTCGAGAAATATGGTGTGCAGCCCTTGATAGATAAGAAATAAAATTGATCTTAGTTAATCGAGGTAAGCAAGACCACCGAGTCTCAAGGATTAAGAGATATGGTCCCATGTGTTAGGAAAGTTTCGTGGAATAATGTTGGTACCGATGAGACCTTTGGGAGTGTGTCTCAAAAAGTAGTAGTTCAATCACAAAATTTAAGAATGTCTTTAGTTATGAAAAGGTTTGGTGTTTTATATTAGGGTCCTAAGGTTTAAGCTCAAGCATTAGGGTCACCTGTTGTGACGGGCTGTAAGGATCTTGGGTGAATGTTGTAATCTGATGTTGCATGAGGATTCCGAGCCATGCTGTGATTGTGTTTCAAATTATGTGTCAATAGGAAGACATAGGCTCGGAAATAATAACAAAAATGATTTAGTATTTGGAAAGGTAAAAGGATGTATCAAAGAGGATGTTCGAATAAAACTTTTGGATAAAGACCTTCTCGAAGAGACTTTGGGACTATGATCTGCGTTGTGCAGTAGCTGGTTTAAGAATAGGGTTGTATCCTCTAACCTTGAAGAAAAGAAATTCAGTACCTTAGGATCAGAATTTCGGTTGTGATGAAGCATAAGAGCAGCATGTAGAACGACGAAACAGGGAAATACAATTTCTCAATCTCCAGTAACACAACCCTTGCATCCTTGAAATTCGATTATATATATAAATATGTGGTTTTGTGAGTCCGAGGATTATGATGGATCAATTTCGATACAAGTCAAGGTTTTAAAATTTTGAGAATACGATTGGTTGAGATGATTTGAAATCTCTTGTGGTACCGATCTTAATATAACATTATGGATGATTTAGTCAGTAAGTTATTGGGACGATTTGAATTGAAAACATATTGGGCCTAGTATTGGAAATTTTACAATTTGAAGATAGCCAAAGGGATTAAGCCCTAATCTAATCTTAATAATAGTTCGGTAGATAAACGACGATCTTGATATAGTTAATCGACAAAGGATGACATCTTGCAACCTGGGTTGTAGGATTTGAAGAATGAGTTTGAATCGATCGAGGTATCAAGAAATTAATATCGTCTTTCTTATAAACCATTTGATCTAAAAGGAAGATTCAGCTTGAATATCGTTTAATTAGTAATTTGAGGTCATGTTGAATCAATGTAAATTATTGAGGATCTTAAGTAAGACCGTGGAAGTATCAGCTTAGGTATTGAAGTAACATACTCCCGAACTTCGAGATAAAAGGATGAACCAATAAGATGGCTTACGAACTTCAAAATGATTAGAAGAATAGTTAGATTTTCAAGGATGATAAGGCATAGTCCATGAAGCGTGTAAAAGGCTTGATGAAATTGGAAATCGCTGTGGGTCTATAGCATGACTTTTTGAAGATCAAAGGAAGTTGTAGCCTCGGCGGCATTCGGGATTATGGATATGGCCCTACGAAGTTCAAAAACGTCGGTTGGGTTTTGTTGATTTATCGGCATCTTATGAAATTTTATGGGTTTGATCATTAAACCATATACGGTTTATACTAAAGTAACTTCATTAAGGAATTTAAAGATATTCATGGTATGAGTAAATTACTAATATCTCACATGTTCCAGTGAAGAAAAGAATGTGAATTTAGTTGAGGAAGTGCCTTGTTAATCTTATGGTCCTTTGGGAACATAATTTTGAAAATCAACAAGACTATGAGTGATGAATAATTGGGGAAAACTAATTAGTGTCGTAGAACTCATAATCATTTTGGGGCAAATCAAAATTTTTAAATGTCTGTCACCAAAGTGAGACGTTCGGCATAGGAAAGATTTGTAATTATTAGAACAAAAGATAAAAGTAGTTTTTCGGTAACTGAAAAGGGAACTAATGTTCATGTCATTTTGGGTTGATCCACGATGGGTCCGACAAGTTATCATAGGATGTAATGCCTTTGAGAAAGATTAAGGTTATATTACTAGGGAGTACCTTTGAGACAAGTAGAGGAGAAGTCCAAAATTAGTATACCCTTTTACGGGTATGTCGAAAATTGGCCAATGAAGTTTTTGTGAAAACCTAAGAGTAGTATCTTGAGTTAGGACAGATCCGTTTAAAAGATTGAGAAGTAAACCTTAATATTTTCTTGGGAATATAGGCATTAATGATGGCCACTAAGGTTACAAGTCTTTGGATTGGTATGTCTTTGGAGTTTCATTGATAAAAATAAGAGACTTTGGTAAGTCCAAAGATGGAGTGATAGAATCATGTTCAAAGTAGGTTCAATTGACCCGTTAATATACCGAAAAAATCTTGAGATTGCTAAGTAATCGAATTTTGAAAATCCTGGAGATTGATTAAAGGTCCTGGCCACTTTTTGGAGTATGATAATCATAGCATAATAAGAAATTTGAGGAGACTAATCAGAATGGCGCAGCAGAAGCGTGGTGGGCCCATAACTCACAGGTCCCAGGATCTTAAGCCTACTAAATGATTGGAATTTTAAGATTTTGGGTAATGATTCAAAGTTATATTGATTTTGAGTACTTTAAAGTCTTTTGTGATTAAAGGTTTGCATCAAAACTTTAGTAACATTTGATCAAATAAGAATTTGAGTTGACTTGAACTTAATCTTTGACATTGGGTGTCGAGGTTCTTTGAAAGGCAACTAGACATACCAAACAATCTAGAAGTTTACCTCCACATATGACAACTTGAGGTTCGTTAAATTTTGAGGACGAAATTTCTATAAGTGGGGAGAGTTGTGAGGTTCCCGAAACAAAAATAGAATTAACATGAGGCTAGGAATATCTCTCTACATAATATTAGAATATTGGATAATTAAATAAAAAGAACTTGGTAAAAATCGAGGACTTTTAATGATGAAAACGCCACCCGAAGCTCCCCGCTTTCGCCACATGCCGATTCCGCTCGAGCCGAAACCAGGAGCCCCGCCGCCTGATGCACACTCAAGCCCGCTCGAGTGAACCTTCCAGAACCCTCGGGAAAACTCTCGAGCTCGCTGGCCGCTCGCTTCCGGAAAGCACTAGAACCGGCCGCTCGCCTCTCGCCGCTTTGGCGCCGAGCGGCCGGACGACTATATATATGCAGCCAGATTTTGCGAAGAGGAGGGGAGAGGAAGAGAGAAAGGAAGAGAGAGAGAGAGAAAGAGAGAGGAGGAGCCACGCAAAGAAGAAGGAAGGAAAATGGAGGCTTTCGAGTCCGATTCGAGCACAAGCTAGTTGGAGAAAATGTGAAGCACATCGAGGCAAGTGTTCTCATACTCACTATTTGTTGTCTTGTGATTATGAATTATTTTCATCGGGTCTTATTGTTCCGATACCCACTCAAACTATGAAAATCATATAGCCCATGATTAATGATGAAAGAATATGTAGATATTTGTTCGATTTATTGCCCGATTCACTTGTTTCGGTATCACTAAACCCTACCCCACGCTATATTTGGGTTCACTGTTTTCCCCCTCAAATTATGTTAATTTCACCCCAAAATATGCATCACCACATCCCAAATATGTATACATATGGATCGGGCGTCCGAAATTACAAGAATTGACCCGTTTGTGGCGCCCGGGACCTCTAAAATACCCCCTGTTACTGTTCACCCGAGGTGAACAACTAAATTGGCATGCTTTCACTCTTATATTATCCTAAATTAATCCTAAGAAATGAATCACCACATCCCGACCATGCATACATAATAGCTGGACGATCGATCTCATGAAATTCTATCTGTTCACAATGACCGGATCCCTTAACTAAATGCTATTACGGTTCACATGAAGAAAATGAAAAATATGCATCCCCTTGTTATGAAAACTATGACTAATGAATATTTGAAATTATAAGATTCAAAAACGGGCTCCGGAGGACCCCAATGTGATTGGCTCATCAACGGTAAGGAATTCCAATTCCTCTTGAATCGCATTAATCATGCTTATAAGGTGAATTATGAAAAATGCTAAAGTCCCCAAGTGAAGATGAGAACGAATGGGAAAATGAAACGGAAGGAAGTCCACAATTGATATGTGATTGATGAAACCTCCCGTGTGGCGGGAGATATGATGTATGAGATACGGTGGACTTTCCTTCAAAGGAATTATGGAAAATAGAATCATGAAACTAGGACCATGGACTCTTAGATGGGTAGTATTCTCCGGTTTGACACGTCCATCACAAAGTATAAACCCGAAGAATACCGGGCCACGTATTAAAGGCCGCTTGTGTAAGCAGGTTGTGTCCAGTGTCACGCCTCGGGATACTATTGTGGAAGAACGAGGACTGCCACAGTACCCCGGGGAATGTGGCGTACGATATGGCACGATGTGCACGACCGGAGGGTCGTTAAAGATAATCCCTCACGGCCTTAGATCATGTGGAGTATCATGATCCTTTTCTCGTTCTCTCGCATTGTTTGCAGGCACGACCTACTAGCCCCGGGTACGCAAAGATTAAAGTGAATGAGAAAACATGATTCAAACGGCAATTAAACGTTACAAAACATGGTCAACGACAAATCGGTACTTCTAAATGTTTCTTCCCTCACATGTCTCGTTATATCTCAAATGCATGTTGCCCCTTGTCATGTTCAGAGTTTGATAGTGACGTATGATTATACTTACTGAGCGACAAGCTCACTCTTGCTATCTGTTGTTTTTCCTCCCAGATGAAATCATTTAGATAGAACAAGGAAAGGCTTGCTTGACGGGACTAGACAGACAAGTACAGCAAAGATTTGAACATCGAATTTGATATGGACAGCCACTCGGGGTTAGGTATGGTTTGTGGTTGTTTTTATGGTTTTATTATGCTTCCGCAGTTTATGGTATTGTAGTATGCTTCCGCACTTTGTTTTGATGTTTCAAGGTTTAGGTTATTAGATGGCATCTCTCTAGATCTAATACGGTGAAGTCAGAATACTGTATTAAAGCCATGAATGAGATGGCAAATTTTGAGATCTGTGAAAAGTATGCTTGTCTGAGCCAATTTAAACGAGTTGTATATCGGTCTTTTGTCCAGTTATAAAGAAAACTCTGGACACTAACGATATTTTATTGACGGAGGGTTATTTAAGGAAAATAACCTGGTTCGTCACAGATATGTTATGTTATTGTTTACCGATTACTGTACCGATTATCGATTTTGAAGTATAGTACTGTCAAGGTATGTTTTCTCTATTTCTTGGACTGCATTCTGATTTACCGTTCTGTTTATGCATAGTTACATGACCGTTCTGCAACATCGTTTTACTACTCATGTGCATGTACCTTGTTGGGCCTCGGCTCATTGTTTTATGTTTTTCCCTCTACAGATGAATCTTTAGAGCTTGTCCCTGACGAGTTGGAGTGATTAGAGCTTGTCTAAAGGATTATTAAAGACCTCGGAAGCTTATTTTGGATGACTTGATGGACTTCTATGGTTAAACATTTTTGGCTATGTACTCAGAAATGAATATTTTGGAATGAATATGAATGCTTCCACAAGTGTTAGAATAACTTCCGCTATACTTATTATGGTTAAAAGTATATGGGTCCTAGATGGCATCTGTGATCCTGTGTTGCACCGAATTGGTTTAGGTTTTCAATTGTGTTATGAATGATGGAATCAAAAAAAAATCCGTTCCGTCACAAGAATAGGGATTTTGTATTTTATTTTGAGGACCTTGAACATATATTATGTCATGTATGTATATGTGGATGGATGAATGGTTGATTTCTTTGTGTATTAGGGTTGTCATGCTTCCACAGGTTTCTTATTGTGGTCATGTTTAGGTTTCTAGTTGGCATCCTTTCTAAGCCGGTGTCGTACTTAAGTTATGACGCCGATGCCACCTGTGAAGTTTTTATGGTTATTGTGAGATCCTATGATTGTGTAATTGTATTGTGGAATATTGTACAGAGTTTATACAAGTGTTTGTATTTTGGCAAATATTCGATTTACAAATGAAAATCTACCTAATTTTCTGCAGATATTTATATTATTAAGTATGGGCATGAGTTTGATGTGATTATTGACAGAGGTTATTAAAGAAAAATAACCCGATCCGTCACAGTTGGTATCAGGGAAACGGATGCCCTAGGTTTTTATTTGAATCTTATACGAAAACTTAGGTTAGATTAAGACAGATTGAATAAAGGAATGTCGACATAAGGCAGTTAAGTTAAACTAGATGATTTTAGTTATCTCGGTTGCCTAATTTAGACTAGAACTAAGTTAGGAATAGTGATTAAGTTCAGTTGCCTATCTTATGTGCCCTAGTTAGTCCTGAAGTGTGAGTAAACCCGTGTGCTTTAATTGTGAAAAGAATATTAGCATTGCTTCCTAGACGAGGGCCTACTGGTGGTGTTGGAAAGAAATTGTTGGAGGCACCTTAAGGATTAGAATTTAGCCAATGTCAAGCTAAAGTTTGAGTACGAGGTCCAAGTAGTTGGTTTAGTTTAAGTTAAATTCGATTGGCCTTGGGTTAAGATTCTCAAATTAGTACGTTACTGAGAATGGATGCTTGAATTTGATGATTAAATATGATGTATAAGGAAGAATTATTGGCTTGAGGTTAAAATATGGATCCAAAGGACTTTGATGGTATTAGCGATGATCTGATGTTTGGAAGGAGACAACTTGATGGCATCTTGGGTGGTTGATGCAAAAAGAGTCATGGGTCTCGAGAATGTAGAGCTGTTGTAGAATATGTTGTGAGTACTTTCTGAATAAATATCTGCTTTGAATGAATTTTGGGAGCATATTTCAATTATGAATAGTTTGACCGCATGATTAGGAACTGCCTATGTTTTCTCAGGTTGGATAGTAAAGAAAACCGATGCCTAGGAATTGAGGTTTCACAATAATAGCACAAGTAGTGAGGTGATGTCTACCGTGTTGGGGATAAGAGTTCTGAGCCATGATAATTCAGATGTATGATCTTGAGATTTTATGTCTATATTTCGTTTATGTTTCCTAAGTCTATCCATTATTGGAGGATCAAAAATTTTATATGAGCTGCATTGAGGTATGTGATACTTTTGGATCTGTAAATATATTGTTAGCTGACATAACCATAGTTGTGGTGCCAAATCTTGGTACGATATTTGGGGTTGTTTCTTAAAGAAGAAGGTTTAGTTGATTGTAGTTAATCAATCATTTGAGGCTATGTCGTGGTCAATTTTGATATTTGAGGATTTTGTATAGAAACGAGGAAGTATCAATTAATGCTTGTTAAGGATTACTCTAGGACTTTTGGGGTAAGTAAAATGATGGATGAAGGTTACATGTGAATGATAAAAACTCGGTTGTCAAGGGATAAATTGTCTGATAAACTGGCACTCGAGCTTTGGTCGTGTGTTGTGCACGTGACCCCCTTTTTCCCAAGTTTTAAATGGAAAATTGGAAGAGAGAGGGGCCCATTTCGGAAGAGGAACGACAACAACAAAGAGGAGAAGAATGAAGGAGAGAAAACATAAGAGAGGAGGGAAAAATCCACCGATCCGATCCAATCAAGGTAAAAATAACTGTAAATCGAGCTCAGGCAAGTGTACTTGTGACGTTATTTACTATTTTTACTACTTTTCTGTATCCCTAAAATTATATTTTTTTCATTAAATTTGTGATTTTACATGTTTACTGTAAATAAAGCATATTTCTCCTGATTAATCAAAAAGATTTCATGTTTACTGGCATGTACTGCTATATATACCTTTGATTTCATGTAAATATATGCATTTGGTGTCCGTTTATCGTCCAGACTGTTTGGTGAAACCCTAAGCACGAAAATGAAGGGATTTAACGGTTTTAATCTACAATTTATGATATGTAAATGTTGATTCATAATGAGATAATGCTCATGTTATGATTTGTAACTGAAAATTTTACATGGAACTGCACTATTGAGTTATTGAGAATTTTTGAAGCACACTGAAGAGTTAACCGTGAGATTCTAACTGATTTTCTAAAAAATGATAGATTATAAGCTTTCTAATGTTGTTAATTAGGATGTAGGAGTGATGTACAATCAGGTAAGGTTCTCCTACATGCCTTAGAACGTTATGGTGGTAATTGAGGATAACTCTATCCATAGAGTTATATGTGGTCCGTCCTTCCTCAGGGCGATAACTTAGAGAGTAGTTATTATTCTGGCCTGCATGAGAAGGGTTACATCCCACGAGGAGAGATAACTATTACTGCCCTTGGATTGTGTGGAGTGAACATAATCTATCCTCGATTTCTTGTCCCTCGACTAGTAGGGTCTATTAGTATAGTCCTCCTAATAGTAAAAAGAAAATTTCTAAATTTATAGAATTAATACCTTTTTTGATTTTTGAAGCATGTTTTACCGATTTATGATTATCGAAGCATGGTTATACCGATTCATTGTTTCTGACGCATGTTTAAATAGCATTATGCCTTATTTCTATTTCTATGAACGTTATTCTTCTTCTGATCTTACCGTAGTCTATAAATGTTTTTGTTTCCCAATGTCATTGTACTTTTCTGTTCTAATAATATATGTTTTGCATGAGAGCATTATATTTTGCACGTTTTAGTACCTTGCTAGGTTTCGGCTCACTATTTTACTATTTTTCTCCAAATAAGACTGTAGAACTAGTACTAGGATGAGAAAGAGTGAGTTAAAACTTAGCCTGAAGATATTCTGGAGACTTGAAGTATTTTAGAGAATCTTGGAAAGAGAAGGTTCAGTTGTAAATACCTGATTATGTATATGGATCTTGTGTGTATATAGATTTTGTATATGAAATACTTGTGAAGCATGTGATAAAATCAGAATTTATACTTCTACAGGTTTATAGTTATGCTTCCACTATATGTTTTCTGAATTCCGTACGGGTTCTAGATGGTATCTCTATTCTAAATTGTTAGTATAGTTGATAGAAAATATTGAATGTAAGTCGTAGAGAATTATACAGAGCATCTCGGATCTGTGTTATGGATGAGATGTTTGTGGATGGATATTATTCTATATATTTACAGGTTTTATCCAGGTTTATGTACCAGTTTAACCTAATTTTAGGAAAAACTCTGTCCATTTTTCCTTTGAATTTTAGATTGTTAATTGGGCTTTAGTTTTTATTTTCTGTGATGACATAAATTTTTAAGGACCAAAAAAAATCCATTCCATCATAATTGATATCAGAGACAACGAGGTACCTTAGGAATGATCCGAATCATATGTGAAAGTTTAGGAAATGATCCTGACTGACCGAATAGGTAGGAATAGATATAGACTGATTAAGTTAGATTAGGAAATCCTAGGTGTTCTACCTTACATAAGTTAGAATTGACCTAAACTGGGATGTAGTAATTAGTTGATTGATATGGATCTTAGGCTTAGGATGATCAACTTAGGTTCTAGGTTCTGGTTATATTCTGTCTAAGGATTAAGGAAGGATAAGGACTTAGTAGGATCAAATGAAATGTTTAAGGGCTGAACTTAGGATTTTTGTTGAAATGTCTTGGTTAATGTTAGCAGGTTTATTAACATTGCCCTATTTTTTGTTATAGGTTATTAATGGCAAGTAAAATTGATGGAAACGATGATAGTGGAAATACTAGTACTCCTCACGATTGAGAAGCTAAGAACATGAATCTGTTGGAAAGGATGATGAGTATCATAGAAAAGATAGAGCAACGTCATATGGCTTTGGTTCCTGCATCGAAGCCGATTCCAATGACATACGAGAGGTTTAAAGCAGAGAAGATGCCTAAATTTTTGGGAAAAATAAATCCATTGAGGGTGGAGAATTAGATTAAGAGATTGAAGAAAATATTTGTAGTTATTCAATATTCCGATGGTGAAAAGGTTACTTTTATAACTTATAAATTAGAAAAAGAAACCGATGATTGGTGGGCAAAGAAGAAAAGAGTAATGGGTTTGTTTGACGAGGAAATTTTTTGGGAAGTGTTTGAGGAAGCATTCTGGGAGAGAAATATATTCCCTCTGATCATCAAGATTGCAAGGAAAGAACCTTTATGGAGCTTAAGCAAGGGAGCAGCACTCAGAGTATGGTGCGAAGTTCATTGAATTATCTCATTATACCTCTGTTGTTGGGGAAGAGGAACTGAGGATGACTAAAAGATTTTTGCAAGGGTTAAAGGATGAGATTAGGAGTCAGCTAGTGACTCAGGAGTTTCAGACTTATGTTGGAGTCCTAGATAAGGCCCCGATACTTGAGAAAGAGTATGAGACTCAGAAGTCCTTGGGAAAAAGGGCGGCTGATCAAATAAGTTATGGTTTAGGATCGGATGTGGAGCCTTCAGGACTGTTTAAGAAGGCAAGAACAGTGGACAAGGAGAAGGGCGCTACTAAAGTTTAGTCAATAACTAGTTCTCAAGTATTAGCCGCCGACTGTATTTTCCATGGAAAGAAGCATGCAGGACATTTTTGTCGTAAGATGATGAGGGCTTGCTTTAGATGTGGACAGTAGGACCACCTGATTAAATACTATCCATATCCTTGGAGGTTAAAGGCAAAGGAGTCTACTGTCTCGGTTAAAGCACTTGCAGCGACAGTTCAAGACGCTGAAGTACTCCCAAAGGTGGATGGAGGTATTCCCTTGATTGTGGAATTCGATCTATGTTTTAATTGATTTTGGATTTATGTGTTCCTTTGTGTTCCTTATGAGTTATATGATATATCCACATCAACTTGAAGATTCTTGACTAAACGAGAAATGGGTCTATGCATTCTTATGTGAATTTTGTGAATTGTGAATAACTGATGACCGAATGTTTAATTAGGAAAGTGATTGGCTATGTATTGTTGGAAGAGTGAATGTCTAATTTGTTTAGCCGGTATGGCAAATAAGTGGGGCTGATAATCTAGAGTCAATTTTGAGGTGATGAGGATCCCTTTAGAAATTGAAACGGTGCTCGAGGATATTTGAGTAAATTGCGGTCGAGAGGATATAATACCTTGTACTTAGGCTATGAATCCTGAGCAAAAAGCAAGATCGATCAAATTAAGGATAGGTGTTGAGTCTAATTAGAAAATGAGACCACCCCTTTTGAAGTCTGTAGGTGACCGTTCGAGACTCTAGTTATGAGAATCTCAAGAATGTATGTATTTGGAGGAATAGATCATGCCGGTTTGTTTTAATGGGCGGTTTAGAGGCCAATGGAATTAGCCTTAGTCTCTTAGAATTTGTGTAAAATCGAAACAGCATTGGTTAGAAGTTGTTAAAGAAGCCTTAAGGCCGTTAGAAAGTAGAATTAACTAACGGGCCAGGTAAGCTAATGTTCTTAAGAAAGATTAGGGTTTTATTACTCTGTGTCCCTAGGTGGCCACCCACGAGCAACGTGGGGGAGGAATCTATGGGTTGAAAGTTGCTTCGCCTAAAATTGAGACCTTGTGATGAGGTTTCGCTTTGAGGATTTGCGATTAATGCTTTAAAAGAAACTAATGTCTTGTGAAGCTAAATGTTAAAGGTTATGATAGGTGGATCTTAGTGTGATTCGGAGGAGGTGAATGTTAGGATCGATTGTGGATATCGGAAACCTCCATTTAAGAAATTATAGAATTGATTTAGAGATAATTCTAATATGATAATCTTAAGGATTAAAATAAATATGTCATAACAAAAAAGTAACCTTAGGAAATCCCGAACGGATTAATCTGTTTAAGGATTATGTTTTCCTATATCGCTTGTGGATCAATACTCTTGGGATAAGAAGGGGAGAAATCCCTAGTTAGAGTTACTTTTTCATTAATTGAAATCGGTGAGTGGAAGTCTCTGTTTGAGAAATTGTGGAGACGGTCTTGGGTGATAGCTTTGTCTTGGAAGAATTCGTGATTATGTATAATTGAAATTGACCTTGAGAATTGTAAATGGATAGGCTTGTCTAAGGAATATGTAAATAAAATTCTGTATCTGGAAGGAAATGAACATCAGTAATGATCGTGATTGTTAAGGGTCTATAACTTCGATACTGATAGTGAACCTATGGGTAGGATCAGTTGCTTGAAGTGATAGGATGTTGCATCCCTAAGTTGAGAAACATAATCGTGTCTGAAGTGTAAAAGTCATGAAGTTGAAAAATGGGAAACCCTCAAGGTTCTGTATTAGAACAACTCTCTCATTTTGAATATGAAGGATGTGTTTGGGTTTACTTGGCTGGCTCCTCGGCGTGCAAGCAAGATTTAAAAATTTTTTGACATATGGACCTTGAGATTTTGAGGTTGTTAAGTATTAGAGTCTTGAGGTATTGAGCAACGATCTGAAACTGTATCGAATCTATGGAAACTATTATCATTAAACTTCTAGCTCTGTGATAAATTGAGGATTGTGGGAGTCATCTTCTCGGTATGGGCTTATCGGTATACTAACAAGATCCTGAAATTGCTCAGTGTAAGAGTTTTGAAATATTTAGGTTGCTAATTGTTAAAGTCTTGAGATTTTATTGTAATGACTGAAACTGAATCAAAATTATGATTACTGTTATAGTTAGGACTTTTGTTCTGTGGTGAATTGAAAATCTGTGAGGATTACTTTCATGAAAATGGCTATCTTAAAATCAGTTTTGAACAAAGTTACTGTGCATAATTTAGGTATTCGATGGAAATGTTGATTTGAGGACATGCCAACAAAATGGAGAGAATGTAAAGTATCCTGCTTTTAAAGTCTAATTGTACTTTGAATTTTATGTTGGCATTTTAGTTGAGCTCGGTAAAAGAACTGAGATGCTAGGTTGTGATAGCGACTGTAAGTCATTATCAAACAATTCGAATGCTAAATGATTTGATCAAAGTGCACAGCAGAAATAATCGGATGATTAGTCCCTGTATATTAAGATCTAAATTTTAAAATTTAGGAAGAATGCTCCAAATTTGAGTCATTTTGCTCATGTAAGGTTTAGAAATGAAGTCAGAAAAACAGCTAATGAAATTGGTTTGCCTTCAGACTTAGTGAATTTGGGTCTAGAAAGGACGCGTTAAATAATGAAGAACAAGGCAAGTTCTGATGTTTATGGTTTTCTAGAATAACCATCCCAATTTAGAAATGAATTAGAGGCATTAATAAAGTTCTTTGATTCTGAAAATTTAAGGATCTTTAAATTTTGTGAATGAAATTTCTTTAAGTGGGGGAGAATGTGAGATCTCAATCCCAACATATGATTATTATAGAATAATAATGTGGATGAAAATCATGTTAAGGTTTAAATATAGTGGAAAAATTGATACCGAAACAATATAAGGCAAAATAGGATAATGAGCGTAGGGTATCGATCACCGCTCGACTGCCCCTCAAGTACAAAAATGCAAAAGTTGTGCTCGAGGGTGTGCCCAAGGTAAGGTGGGATTGATCCCGGCTACGAGCAATGCGCTCAAGTGCACATTTGCGAGAGCGGGCGCTCGAGCACCGGTTGTGTGTTGTGCACATGACCCCCTTTTCCTTTATTTTAAATGGGAAATTAGAAGAAGAGGGGCTCATTTCAGGAGAGGAATGACAGCAATGATGAGGAGATGAATGAAGGAGAGAAAAGATAAGAGAGGAGGGAAAATCCACCGATTCTGATCCAATAAAGGTAAAAATAACTATAAATCGAGCTCAGGCAAATGTACTTCGAATGTTATTTATTATTTTTACTGCTTTCTTGTATCCCTAAAATTATATTTATGCATTAAATTCATGATTCTTCATATTTACTATAAATAAAGCATATTTCTCCTAATTAATCGGACAAATTTAATGTTTACTAGCATGTACTGCTATATATACCTTTGATTTCATATAAATACATGCATTCGGTATCCGTTTATAGTTCGGACTGTTTGGTGAAACCCTAAGCACAAAAATGAAGGCATTTAATGGTTTTAATCCGTAAATTCTGATATGTAAATGTTGATTCATAATGAGATAATGCTCATGTTATGATTTATAACTGAAAATTTTACATGGAACTACACTGTTGAGTTATTGAGAATTTCTAAAGTAACTGAAAAGTCAACAGTGAGATTCTAACTAATTTTCTAAAGAATGATAGATTATAAGCTTTCCGATGTTGTTAATTAGTACGTAGGACTGATGTACAATCAGGTAAGGTTCTCTGGCATATCTTAGAACGTTATGGTGGTAATCGATGATAACTCTATCCATATGAGGGAGGGTTAGGGTTCATTGGCGGGAGAGGAAGGTGGACGGCGCCGGCGCCGGTGGCATATGGGTCGGCAGCGGCTGGCGACAACCGTGCGAGGTGGTGGCCAGCTAGGCGTCACGGTGGAGCAGGGGCAGCACCCGTGGGAGCCCGGTGAGAGGAGGAGCTCGCGAAGGAGAAACGGGGAAAATGGAGGCCTTCAGGTCCGATTCTGAGCTCGAGCTAGTTGGGGAAAATGTAGAGCACGTCGAGGCAAGTGTTCTCATACTCACTATTTGTTATCTTGTGAATTTTACTCGTTCTTCATCGGGTATTATCGTTCCGATACCCACCCAAAATCTAAAAAATGTGTATCCCATGAATTATGTTCAATGAATGTGTAGTTCTTTGTCCAAATTGTAGTCCGAATCGACCGATTTGGTATCGTAAAACCCTAACCCACGCCCAGATTCGGGTTCACTATTTTCCCCTCCGAATTATGTTATTTTGACCTCAAAATATGAATCCCCACGTCGTAAATGCATATATATGTCGGCCGCGGGTTCGATTGCGCATGTTTCGACCCGTTCGTGGCATTCGGGGCCTCTAAATTGCGGCTGACACTATTCATCCGAATATAAAATGGAAAATTGCATGTTTCCACCCTTGTATTACGTTGAATCGAGCCTAAAAGATAAATCACCGTGTCCAAATTATGCGTATGTATCAACCGGATGTCCGACCTCACAAGTAGCGAACCGTTCGTGGCATCCGGATGTTCCAAATGAGCCCTAGCACTATTCATCCGAAAAGAAATGGGAAATTTACATGATTTGCCTCTATTTAATTATGATGAAACTTATGTTAAATGTTGTGTTAATGTGTAAGCCCGAAAATGTGTATTTGGGCATCGGAAGTAAGGAAACGAGTCCAGGATGCTTCTAAAATGATACGTGATTATCAAAGGTATGAAATTCAGAATTCTCTTGTGAACATGAATTGAATTGTAATAACAAGATTGAGTCCCACAGAATGTTGCGAACCGAGCAAGTAAATGGAAGGGAATCCACATTGTGCATTGTGATAGAATGATCTCCCTGATGGAGATGTATGTGATGGGAATGGGATTTCCCAAGTTGTGAATGTGTATGGCAAATGTGGATTTTCCTCTCCAAGTGTTGAATCTAACCTTGAAACTAGGACCATGATTCATATGGGTAGTATTCTTTAGCTTACCATGTCCATCGCGGTGTGAACCTGAGGAATACATTGCCACGTATTCTGGCCGCTCGTGGGAGCAGGTGATGTTCGTGGTGCGCCTTAGAATACTACTGTGGAAGAACGAGGAACTGCCTGGTCCCTGGGGGATACGGGGCGTATTGAGATGGCCGAGTGCTGCAAGCCTAAGATGTAGCCGTTTGGTTAAATGTTACATAGTGGAGATGCAACCGATGGTCGAGTGCTGCAGACCTAAAATGTAGCCGTGGCTTTAGAATGTGTAGCGAACACATTCCTTTCCTCGTTCTCTCGCATCGTTGGTTAGTACAACCTACTAGCCCGAGTCCGCAAAGATGATATAATGATCAAAAGGAATAATGCCTAATCGATGTAACCGTGAGAATCTAATGTTCCAAGATGTTCCCTATTTCCTCTCATGATTCCTAATTATTGATATCTTGTGCTTTTTTCCCCTCCCAGTTGTTGCTTTCATCGTTATCATGATTGTTAGTGAGTTATGATTATATTTGCTGAGCTGTACGTTCACCCTTGCTATTTTTCCTTCAAGATAAGAACACTTAGCCGACGCCAGATTAGTTAGAGTAAGGAGAGAGACTTGCTTGAAGATATTAGCTGGATGTCGAAACTTGAAGATTGGGTTATGTTTATAATATTAGAATATAAACAGCCACTCATGGATGGATGTGGCTTGTTGTTATATTATGGTTTTGTTATGCTTTCACAGGTTTTGATGATTCAGTTGTGTTTCTGCATTTATGTTATGTTAATGTTCATAGATTTTGAGTTTTGTTAGATGACATCTCTCTCTAGACTCAGTATAGTAGAAGGGGATACTGTACTGGAGCCATAGATGATATGGCAGTTATATGATCCTGTGTTGTGTGTTGTAGGCCAGACATTCAATAATGATTAGTTGTGTGCTTCTACAGGATGTTTTTTAAATAGGTTGTATTTTTTGTTTTCGTCTAGTTCCAGAGAAAACTCTGTCGAAATTTCTATAGAATCAATAATTGCTAATTGTGGACTTTAGTTTATGTTACCATTGACGGAGGTTATTTATTGGAAAAATAATCTGATCCGTCACAGTTGGTATCAGAGAGAAAAAGAGATGCCTTAAGTTTGATCTGAATCGTATGCGGAAGTTTAGGTTAGATTAAGATTAATCGATTAAGTGAATGAAGGCGTTTGATGATTAAGTCAATCCGGGTAGTTTTGGTTACCTCAGTCCCAAAAACTTAGGCTAGCGCTAAGTTAGAAGTGGTAACTTAGTTCGAGTGGCCAACTTATACGTCCTAGCTTGTGTTCTAGGAGTGGCTTAATTCAAATTGTTTTGTCTCAAAGAAGTATTAGTAGTGGCTCCTTGATGGGGATTACTAGTATTGGGTGGTTGATTGTAGGCTCAAGAGAAAGATGGTGTATAGAGACACCTTAGTGTTGGAATTTGACCGGTATCAATTGGATTTTTGAACTGAACAGTGTTGATTCGAGGCCTAAGTTAATTAATCTCGGTTTGAGGTTTAAGTTTGATCGGCCGTGAATTGAAGTTCTTAGGTTTGCATTTCGCTAAGAAGGGTTGCCTGATCAACCTAGCAAGTGTACTGAATAGGGTGGAATTAGCAGCTCGAGGTTTGTAAATTGGATTAATTCTTGGGCGTATCAAATCCTAAGATGATAATTCATAATTGTTTTAGAAATGCTTAAGTGTATGGACTTTTGGGTAGCCCCGAGTTATATTGAGGTTGAAATGTGAAATCTTAGACTTACGATGACGTTGCGGTGACCCCATGTCGGGTAGAAGACATGGCGTGTTGCCCCATGCTAGATAGGAGGTGGCATCGACCTTGGCTGATTGACATAAGAAAGATCATGAGTCACGAGGATTAAGAGGCATTGCCCTATGTGTTTATGGAAGCTCTTTGGGTGAATGCCTTGTGTCGGTAAGACTCTCGGGAGCATGCTTTAATAGTGGTTGGCTTGATCGTAAGATTGAGGGATGTCTTTATTCATGGATAGGCGGTGAAAAGGTTCAGTGTTTTAAATCAGGGTCCTAAGGTATTAACTCAATGTGTTAATGTCAACTGTCGTGACAGGAGGTAAGGCTCTTGGGTTTAATATTGTGATCTGGTGTCATTTTGGGGATTCTGAACCCATGTTGCATTGTGTTTTGAGTTATGTATGATTGGAGGACATAGGCTTTGTAGTAGCGGCAAAGGTAACCTAGTATTCGGAAAGGTAAAAGGATGTATCAAAGTGGATGTTCAAGTAAGAATTTTGGGTGAATGCCTTCCCAAAGAGACTTTGGGACTATGACCTAAGTGTAGATAGCATGGTCGCTGGATTAAGGATGGTTCGAATCCTCTGCACTGGCAGTGAAGAAATCCAGTGCCATGGAATCAGAGTTGGGTGGTGGTGGTGCATGAGGAAATATGTGGATTGCCGAGATTGAAGATGAGATTTCTCTATTTGATGTCACAACCCTTGTATCGTTGGGATCCTGATTATAGATAATTTTGTGATTCCTAAGTTTGTTACATTAAGGATCTAAGTTTGATACAGACGGTATTAAGGCTGTGACATTTTCCTTGAGTTTGTAGATGCGATTGGTTGGTTCGACTAGAATTGTATTAGTACGCATATTATGCCTCGTAATTGGACTGTGCAGTTTTGGGTGTGAACTTGTGTTCGCCATGGTACCAAGTTTTAATATGATCTCAATAGTAGTTCGGTGGGTGAACTGTAGTGTTCATTTGGTTGGATTGGTAAAGGATAACATAAGGCAATCAGGTCGTAGGATTTAAAGCGTAAGTCTAAATTCATTGAGGTACCAAGAAATTGATGTTGTCTTTCCTGTAGATCATTTAATGAGGATCTATGCTAAGCCCAATTCGTAGATGCGGCCACATCGGGAGGTCTTTTTGGGGTCATTGAGGGGCTTCTGCCATTTGACTATTTAAGGATGTTATCAAAAGGAAGATTAGGTTGATGTATCTGTTGGTCAAGAATTCGAGGTTATGTCGAAATCAACGGCGATTGTTGAGGATTCCATATAGAGCTGAGGAGATATTAGTTTTGCATCGTGTGAAATACTCTAGAACCTTTAGGGTAAATGAGATGGACCAATAAGGTTGTTCATGAAATTCAAAATTTGGGTTGCCTAGGAGATTGACGATTTGATAAGCAAACATTATGATTGGATAGGTGAATTATGTGGACTGTTGTAAAGGCTTGATGAATTCTAAGATCGAATTAGGTCCATAGAGTGTTAATTGTGGATCAATGGAAGCGATAGCCTCGACGGTATTTAGGATGAGGCTATGGCCACTATAAAGTCCAGAAAACGCCGTTTGGGTTTTGTAGGATCATTGACGTTTCATGAAATTTTATGGGTTGAGTCTTTCGACCATATCTGGGTCCATGTTAAGGTGACTTTATTGAGGAATTCAAAAGAATAAATGGTGTGTGCAATTTGTTTAAGGATTAAGTCATGGATTATGGATAGCTGATAATTCGCATGTCCCATTGAGAAAGGAATGCGAATTTAGTTGAGAAAATGCCTTGCTAAGCTTGTGGCTTTATGATTGCACGATTTTGAGGACATAGGATTTTAAGCAGTGGCTGATTGGGGAGGCCGATTTGTGTTGTGAAAGTGTATGGTCATCTTGGGTCTAACCGAAGTTGTTAAGTGACTTAACAAGTCTCCCTTGGGAGATTTCAGTGCCTGTGAGGCGTTTGGCATGGGAAAGATTTGTAATCATTAGAACGAAAGATGATTGGTAGTTTCGGAGACTAAAAAGGGGTCAGGTGACGTCCATGTCATTTGGGTTGACCCCTGATGGGTCTGGTAAGCCATCGTGGAATTTAATACCTTTAAGAAATGTTAAGGTTATGTTACTCTCATGTCATGATAGGTGGATACCTTTGAAATAAGTGGGGGAGAAATTCATGGTTAGTGTTACCCCCCGTGTATGTCGGAATTGGCCATTGAGGTTTTCATTTTGAAAACTCAGGGGTATTGTCTTCAAAGATAGGCATTAAGATTTTAGGAGCCAGTATAGTTGTATCATAAAGGAAGATGGTCATATGATATTGCATGTGGTCAGATCCATTTAAAGGCTGGAAAGGTGAACCTCGGTGTTTCCTTTGGAAAGTAGGTGTCAATATTGACAATTGATGTTGGGAGCTTCTAGACTTAATATGTCTTCGAAGTTTCCGAAGAGATGTTAAAGGTAAATCGCGAGTAAGTCCAAATGATTGGGTGATAGGATGCCATATTCTAAGTTTGGGAGACAGAATTGTATTCAATCTATGGGAACTAGGATTTCATGAAATATGAAGTCCTTATGGTTTGTTTCAAGGCGATTAGAGCGACCCGCTTATCGTAATCATAGAGAACTTGTTCGGATTAGTTCAGTTGGCTCATTGGTACGCCAACGGAATCTTGAGGTTGCTTAATTATTAATTTCAAGGTTACGGGGAGAGTGATCTAGAGTCATATCGAACCCTTGGGATAATTGCAACTTTGAATGTGGCTGTAGTATGAGAATTGTGGATTCTTCTAGAGCTATTCTAGAATTGCCTGAATCAGGGTTGCCATGTAATTTTGGGTATGAGTCGGTTGTCGAATTGCTAATAAAATGGCGTGAATATAAATCATCTCGACTTAAAAAATTGATTGTGAGTTAAGGTTTGCATCAAAACCTTAGTAAGGACTTGATCAAATGTTCTTTGAGACGTCAAGTTGAATTTGATGTAGTGGTAACATTTCAATGGGATAATTGATGATTAGATGACTAATCAGAGTAGCACAGTGTAAGCCTTGTGGGCCTATGGCCTGGAGATTTTGGAATGAGGATGAGGTCCCCTGTGGTCGCGTTCCTTCAAAGCTTGGAATGAACTAAGGTAGAAGTCCATTGGATTTGCTTGAAGTATCAGTTTAAGTTGGAGGAATGGTCGGCATTATTTTAGGTCACTTTTGAGATTTGAGAGATCGTTAGAAAGTCTCCTTGGAATCGTTAGCTAAGAAAATTGGTATGCACTTGGGGTAAGCCGTTTTGGGAGGCTAAGAATTTGTTTTGTGATAAGGATTAGAACAATTCAATGCTTGAGGTTCCTAGAATAATCGTTGTCTGAGGGGATGATTTCTGAATGCGACAAAGATTACCTGTGATTATGGAAATTTGAGATTCGTTAAATTTCGAGGACGAAATTTCTATAGGTGGGAGAGAATGTAACATCCCGAAATCCCGAAATATTTTTATCGGATTAAATTGAAATTATTTATTATTTTCGGTAATTTTGGGTAATTCGGGCATGAGAAAAATTAAATAAATATTATGAAATTTTTGGAGAATATTTGGAATTGTTGGGCCGGTGCCCAGAGTGTACCCACTCGATTGTTTAGGTATCAGATTAAATTGGGATTAAAAGAAAACGTAATATATTTTTATCTTATGATTTTTACTCGTTCTCCATCGGATATTATCGTTCCGATACCCACCCAAAATCTGAAAAATATGTAGCCCATGAATTATGTTCAATGAATGTGTAGTTCTTTGTCCAAAATGTGGTCCGAATCGACAGATTTGGTATCGTAAAACCCTAACCCACGCCCAGATTCGGGTTCACTGTTTTCCCCTCCGAATTATGTTATTGTGACCTCAAAATATGAATCCCCACATCCTAAATGTTATATATGTCGGCCACGGGTTCGATTGCGCATGTTTCAACCCGTTCGCGGCGTCCGGGGCCTCTAAACTGCGGCTGACAATATTCATCCGAATATAAAATGGAAAATTGCAAGTTTCCACCCTTGTATTACGTTGAATCGAGCCTAAAATATGAATCACCGTGTCCCAATTATGCGTATGTATCAACCGGATGTCCAATCTCACAAGTAGCGAAACGTTCATGGCATCTGAATGTTCCGAATGAGCCCTGGCACTGTTCATCCGAAAATAAATGGGAAATTTACATGATTTGCCTCTATTTAATTATGATGAAACTTATGTTAAATGTTGTGTTAATGTATAAGCCCCAAAAATGTGTATTTTGGCACCGGAAGCAAGGAAACGAGTTCAGGAGGCTTCTAAAATGATACGTGATTATCAAAGGTATGAAATTCAAAATTCTCTTGTGAACATGAATTGAATTATAATAACGAGATTGAGTCCCACAGAAAGTTACAAACCGAGCAAGTAAATGGAAGGGAATCGACATTGTGCATTGTGATGGAATGATCTCCCTAATGAAGATGTATGTGATGGGAATGGGATTTTTCGAGTTGTGAATATGTACGGTAAATGTGAATTTTCCTCTCCAAGTGTTGAATCTAACCTTGAAACTAGGACCATGATTCATATGGGTAGTATTTTTTAGCTTACCATGTCCATCGCAGTGTGAACCCGAGGAATACATTGCCATGTATTCTGGCCGCTCATGGGAGTAGGTGATGTTCGTGGTACGCCTTAAAATACTACTGTGGAAGAACGAGGAACTGCCTGATCCCTGGGGGATATGGGGCGTGTTGAGATGGTCGAGTGCTGCAGGCCTAAAATGTGGCCGTTTGGTTAAATGTTACATAGTGGAGATGTAATCGATGGTCGAGTGCTGCAGACCTAAAATGTAGCCGTGGCTTTAGAATGTGTAGCGAACACATTCCTTTCTTCGTTCTCTCGCATCGTTGGTTAGTACGACCTACTAGCCCGAGTCCGCAAAGATGATATAATGATGAAAACGAATAATGCCTAATCGATGTAACCGTGAGAATCTAATGTTCCAAAATGTTCCTTGTTTCCTCTCATGATTCTTAATTATTGATATCTTGTACTTTTTTCCCCTTCCAGTTGTTGCTTTCATTATTATCATGATTGTTAGTGAGTTATGATTACATTTGTTGAGCTGTACGTTCACCCTTGCTGTTTTTCCTTCCAGATGAGAACACTTAGCCGACGCCAGATTAGTTAGAGTAAGGAGAGAGACTTGCTTGAAGATATTAGCTGTATGTCGAAACTTCAAGATTGGGTTATATTTATAATATTAGAATATAAACAGCCACTCATGGATAAATGTGGCTTGTTGTTATATTATGGTTTTGTTATACTTTTACAGGTTTTGATGATTCAGTTGTGCTTCTACATTTATGTTATGTTAATGTTCATAGATTTTGAGTTTTGTTAGATGGCATCTCTCTCTAGACTCAGTATAGTAGAAGGGGTTACTATATTGGAGCCATGGATGATATGGCAGTTATATGATCCTGTGTTGTGTGTTGTAGGCCAAACATTCAATAATGATTAGTTGTATGCTTCTACAGGATGTTTTTTAAACAGGTTGTATTTTTGGTTTTCGTCCAGTTGCAAGAGGAAACTCTACCGAAATTTCTGTAGAATCCATAATTGCTAATTGTGGACTTTAGTTTATGTTACCATTGACGGAGATTATTTATTGAAAAAATAATCCGGTCCGTCACACATTGTGGATCTCCCTTCGAATATATATAATGTTCTTATCCTTCCTTTGGACTTAAGTTTTGTTTTCACGATTCGATTTACATGCATGGATATCAAATTCATGGAAAGGCTCGGAATTCCTTACCACTGATGTGACGAATGGATTTCTTTTTTATTCTCAGATAATTTCATCATTACAAATACAGAAACTAGAGCCCAAATGACAACTTAAAGTTCTACGAAAGTTCGGATAGAGTTTTCCATAAACTTAGGCTAAACCAACTATAAACAACCTGTCCATAACCTGCAGGGGCACAAAAATAAATCTCCACACATATTTACAGTTCATACATAGGATCATCAAACACCATATCTTCTCCCATGGCTTTACTTAATCAATCCTATCCACTAACTAGATCAAAACAAATTATGCAACCTGTACAAGCATGCAACTATTCAACTATCATAATTTATCTTACAACACCCGTACACAGGATCACAAATGTAATATCTCAAATTTTTTTATAAATTCTCTAATTAATTTTAATAATTATTTTATTACTTATTTTGGATTTAAAAATTTTATAATTGGGTTTGAAATTTGAGTCTAAAGTAATTCAATAATTGAATTAGGCTTAGATACTTAAACCATTAAATTGAACTAATAGTTTGAGTTGGATATTTTGATCATTAATATGATTAATTGGGTTAGTTTAATTATAAGTCTATTTAATTAAGAAAATTATTATATATTTAATTTATATGAATTTTAGTATATTAGAATTTATTAATAGAATTGTGAAATTAAAATTTAAGATAAGACAAAATATTAAAAAAACATGCTAATAAATAATAATAACGATAATAATAATAATAATAACAATAAATATATTAATAAATAATAATAATAATAATAATAATAATAATAATAAATGTATTAATAATAATAATAATAATAATAAATATATTAATAATAATGATATAATAATAATAATAATAGTAATAATAATAATAATAATAATATGTGTAATAATAATAATAATAATAATAATAATAGTAATAATAATAATAATAATAATATGTGTAATAATAATAATAATAATGTGAATAATAATAATAATAATAATAATAATAATAATAATAATAATAATAATGAGGGAAAGAAAAAGAGAAAGAAGGAAAGAAAAGGAAAGAAGAAAGAAAGAAAAGGAAGAAGAGAAGACAAAGGAAGGAGAGAAGAGGAAGGGAGAAGTGAGAAGAACGGCGCGGCAAGGAGGAAGAAAATCGGGCCTGAAATGGAAACTCGGCAAAACCTAACCGATTCCTTCATTATTTATGGAGACGTGGGTGTGGGAGGAAGGAGCCGCTGTTGTGAAACCCTAGTCGTGCGATCGTCGCGTTTGTTCCTCACCGTTGCCACTGCTACTGCCATCTTCGACCAGTGCCGGAAGAAGAATTGCCGTCGCCATCATCATTCGAGTGGTTTGCTGCCGTCACCGACATCAATCGGTACCGAAGCCACCATCACAAATCTAAAGCCGAAATCAGAGCCGTGGTGAAGCCAAAATGGGAGCCGTGTTATGGAACCGTGAAAATCAGGCAAGTGAACCCCTCCACTGCCATTCTACTCAATTTGTAAGTGAATTTTCGCTACTGTCATTTCTCCTCTAATTTGCAAGTTATTTCCCTCTCTGTGTCATTTTTCTTCTTGCTCAGCAATTATATGTTCCTTATTACCACTCTGCTCCTTCTCTTCTCCAATTTTCACTGATACTGTTGGAATTCGGGTTATGTGTGGGATTTCTGTAAAAATCATGGTAAAAGAGAAATTGAGGAAAAACAGAGCTTCGTGCTCTGGCCGATGGCGTCGTGAGGGATTTGGAAATTGATGATTAAATATATTTATATTGTTGGGTGTGTATGTATACGATGGTAATGTACATATATATGCATATATCTGTAAGTGTATGAGTGGCGTATTGTCATATTTGAGGGTACGTGTTCGATAGTAGATACATACGGTTGTGGGTATGGTATACCAGTGTGCACATAGTTGTGGCAGAGGCCCTGTGCATATTTACGGCAGAAGTGTGGGGTGAGTATATGGTTGTGTCAGTATACGGTGTATGTGGACCGTATTTGGGTGTGCCATATGTGGTGGTATACTGCTGTGCGTGTGTGTGTTGCTGTGTGTGCATGAGTAATCAGTGTGTGGGCGTATGTGCTGTATGGGTGCTGTGTGCGTACATTGGTGGGTGAGGAGGCAGCAGATGCTACTGTGTGCGTGTGTTGTGTGTGTGTGTTGGGCTGGGCCCTGGGCTGTGTGTGTGTGTGTGTTTTAGTAGCCCAGGTGTTGGGCTGAGCTGTGTGTATGTGTGTTTTAGTGGCCCAGGTAATTGGGCTATGGGCTGAGTTTGAGGGTAGCGGTGTACTGGGCCGTGGCTGGGCTTCAATTAACGAGTAACCGAAGCTAGGCCGTGGGCTTGGCAGTTGGCATGTGTATATGTGTATGTGTATATATATATATATACCACCATATATATATATATATATATATATATATGTATGTATGTATGTATGTATGCATGTGATGGCATATATGTGTGGGTGTATACGTGTATATATATAAATAATGATGTATATGTATGAGTGTGTATATATATATATATATATTTATATATATATATATATGGATTGGAACAATTATATGAATGTTTATATATATTTGTGATAGAACATGGACTTATGCATGTGTATTGATACGCCTGAAATGTTAATAGTTTAATACGTGATTATTGTATGGGTGTATATTCATGTGGCGGGTATTTGTATGGATATATATATATATATATCTATATATATATATAATTGTACTTATGCTTGAAATATATATAAGGGATGGTATATGGCTATACTGATATATATGGATGTAGAAGATGTTTATATGGAATTATGAATGTAAGCGGGTATACTTGAAGTACTAATATTAATCGGTCACGTGATGATTCCTGTATCTCATTGATGAAACCCGATAAATGATTTTACGCGTTAATCTTAGTGGTGTGCATATATTTTATTGGCACTCTATGGATAAGTAAAGGAGAGTGTGCGAAAACTTTACGGTAACTGGACGAATGGGAGTCCGTGGGATCATAAAGTAGTCTATACTTTTCCAATATTGATTCCATTCCAGAGGATTTAGGTCGTTGATATTAAGAAGGGATGCTTATAACCTAGTGGCCATCGTAGAGAATGATATCTGGGATATCATTTGCGAGGGGTGTCGGAGATGGTATGAACATGCTACAGGTACAGCCTCTGAGAAGACTGTAGGGGTAGTGGGGATACCATGGATGACCTCGTTGTATTAGCCAGCCATTGGGGGCGTAAATACACGGCCTTTGGTTCACTATAGTAGAATAAGGTCCAGGGAGATTCTAATTATCTCGTACAGTAGTGACCTCAAATTGAGCTGATATTTAGATTATTGTTATCTCGTACAGTTAGTCAAGAGGGATGCTTATAACCTAGGGACTATCATAGAGGATGATATTTGGGATATCATTGGCAAGGGATATCGAAGATGGTATGAGCATGCTACGGGTACAGCCTCTGGGAGGACTGTAAGGGTAGCGGGGATACCATGGATACCGATAATCTCGTGGTACTCACCCAGCCGTCGGGGGCGTAAATACGCGACCTTTGGTCCACTATGGTAGAATAAGGTCTCTGGAGACTACTGTCATTCATACAGTTGTGACATCGTATTGAACTCATGATCGGATTCGACGAAATCCATGTTACTTCCTTGATACTTAGCCGTTCACGTGGCCTTCGGGTTGTGGACACGACATGTTATTGAGTCGCAAACAGTGGTTGAGCTATTACCTGTGATTATTGATTTTTATTTATTATTTTATTGTCCGGGATGCTTAATTGTACTCATCTATTGTTGATTATATTTACTTGCTGGGCATTCGGCTCACTTTTGTGTTTTCTTGGCTCCAGAGTAGACAGGTTGACACTATAATAGAAGAGATCGCGTGAGTAGACTCCAGGTAGAGGTGATCTCAGAGATTGAGGCTTTCTGGATAGAGACTTAAGGTCTTGGTAGTTTAGTTGCTGTTCAACTTTTATTAGATTTCTCTATGAGGATTGATATTTTTAAGATTGAGGTCATTCATTGAAATTATTTGTCATTATCATGGATATTTATGTGATGATCATTTATGATGACTATGGATTGTGTCTTAAATGATATTATAGAATTTATCAAAGTTGTTTGATGATGCGCAATTGATGATTTTGGGTGACTTAAGATTTTAACCGTGACGGTCCGGGTCGGGTTCGGGGATCCGAGCTCGGGTCATTACAACAAATGCCATCCATGGCTTGTATCCACAATCCTAATTACTATACCAGAATCCATATAAGAGATGCCATCTAGGACCTGTACAATATCGAAAAACATATAGTAGAAGCATCTATATCCATAATATAAACCTATGGTAGCATAAACTCCTATTTCATCAAATGCATCACATACATTTCATATACAAGATCCATATACATAAAATTCATATACAAAATCTAGTATTTACATTCAAACTGTCTCTTTCCCAGATCTCCAAATTACTTTAAGTCTTCCAAAGGTCTTAGGCAAAACTTTAACTATTCATTCTCGTTTGACACTAACTTAACTGTCTCATGTGGAGGAAAAACAGTAAAACAAGAGCGAAACCCAGTAAGGTACCAAAATATGTAGAATATAAAGTTTTCATACTGAATATAAGCATAGATGAACAAAAATATGAAAATATTTAGTCATGGTAGTAGCAGAAAAGTGCATGAAAACGGAGAAAGCATTAACCAGTAAAATCAAGTATTGAAAATCATAAACCAATAGGACAAGCATAAAAAATCAAAGCCGACATTAAACTTGTACATTCTAGAAATTCCTTTTAGGCAGAACATGCATTCAAATAAGCTAAATCACGGAAATATGTAGGGACAGAGGGGTACATGAACATGAGAAAACATAAATCACTATCATCATACTTCAGAAATCATAAAACCGTAAAACAAGTCTCAGAAATTGAAAATTAATATCAAATTCTATAAGTGCTGGAAATCCCTTTTCTACCATAAAGGACCAAACTAATAGACCCTACTAGCCGAGGATGCGAATAATCGTAGATAGATTGTGTTCACTCCACACAATCCAAGGCTAGTAACAATTATCCCTTCTCGTGGGACATCCCTTTTCATGGGATTCAGTATAGTAACACCGGCCAATAATAGTAACTACCCTAGGTTAGTGCCCTGAGAAAGGACAGACCACGTATAATTCTATGGATAGAGTTATTCTCGATTACCACCATAATATTCTAAGGCATGTCGGAGAACCTAATCTGACTGTATATCAGTATCGGATCCTAATTAATATGATCAGAATTATTTTTCTTCTTATTTCTTAGCTGAAAACTTATTAAAATTTTGAAGTCAATCAGAGTTTCACAGTAACCCTTCAGTATGCTTCGAAAATACACAGTAATTTATCAGTATAATTTCGTGTAAATTTTTTAGACATAAATTACCACATGGACATTATCTCGTCACAAATCAACTTTTATATATTAAAAATTATGGATTAAAACCGTTAAATCCCTTCATTTTCGTGCTTAGCGCTTTGCCAAATCTTCCGGACGATTAACGAACACCAAATACAGATTTACACGTGAAATTAGGGCTATATATTATCATACATGCAGGTAACATGAAATCTATCCAAATAATTTACAGAAACATGCATTATTTGCATGAAATGTGCAGAAATATATATTTAGAGTATAAATATAAATTTGGATATATAGAAAAGTAATAAAAATAGAAGATAATGTTCGAGGTACACTTGCCTTAACCTGCTCTACTGTTATTTTTACCCAGATCGGATCAGAACGGTAGATTTCTCCCTTTCTTTCTCTTTTCTCCTTCTCCTTTCCCTCTTTCGTGCCTACTGCTGGTTCTGCTGATGCCCCCCGTGCCCCTCTCTCCCTCAAATCCTCTTTCAAAACAGAAGAAAGAGGGATCATGTGTTGTGCCCGTGACTGGTGCACGAGCGCCAATCAGGCGCACTTTGAGCGCCGGTTTCACAGATTCATACCTCGGTTGGCACTCGAGCGGTCCTCGAGTGCTGGCCTCTCATAAATGCCTCGCCTTCGCTACACCTTAGTGCCATTCAGCAGACCTATTCGTAAAATTGCGCCCTCTTCGGCGCTCGAGCACCGATCTTATTTTCTTCCTATTTGTCCCTTTTGCTTCGGTACCCATTTTTTCCTTATTCTTTTGCCTAATGATGATATTTATCAACTTGTTTACTCCATAATTATCATGATTCAGGATCGGGATCTCACAACCGATGAGCAATTACCACATAAGAGGCTTCAGACCATTTTTCCTCCGCAATCCATCACAAACATATTCTTTTCAGAGCTTTCAATTACACATGCACAGTTAGACATAGCGTATATAACAACTAAATACGATGGAAACATGCAATTTTATTATTAATCTTAGGTGAACAGTGTCAACGCCACTTTTAGAGCTTCCAGACGTCACAAATGGGTTGAAACTTGTGAGATCGGACGCTCGGCCGATTTATATGCATAAATGGAACATCTTGTTTCATATTTTGGGGTCAATTTAACATAATACATGGAGGAAGAGTGAAATCCCAAATTGGGAGTGGGTCAGGGTTTGGGTGATACCACACCGGACAATTCGAAGCACGATTCAAACATTAAACTATAGATTCCTTGAACAATAAGCATGGGTTCCATGTTTTTCAAGATTTGGGTGGATATCGAGATGAAAATATCCAAAGAAAAATGAATAAAAATCGAAAGAGAGCAAATAGTGAGTATGAGAACACTTGCCTCGACATATGCTACTACCATTATAGCTAGCTCTCAGACAGATTCGGACTCCACGACCTCAATCTCCTCCTTTCTCTCTCTTATTTGTCGCTCTCTCTCTCTCCCTCTCTCCAGAAATGTCTGGAAGAATGGCTGAACCAAACCTGGGAGTGTTTCTATTCCCGTTGTAATGACCCGATTTTTGAAACATAGTAAATTTTAGTAATTAAGCAAAAATGATTAAGATTAAGGTAAATAGATTAAACAAAAATTGTAAAAAAATTAAGTTGGAGGCAAAAAATGGCCATAGGGCCTCGGTGCCCAGGTGGCGCTACGGACGCACTTGGAGCACATTTAGCACTTAGAGCGCATTTAGCAAAAACGCGCGCTCGAAGAGCACCTAGTTGGTGCTCGAGCATGGGCATGTTTAAAACAGTGCACCTAGTTGGGGCTCGAGCGATGCTCGAGCGCCCGACCTGCTTTTAAAATGTCGTGTGCATTTTTCTTCGGCCAACTTTGGCATTTCCAGCAAAGAACGGAGGGAGACAAGAGCGAAAGAGGAAGAAAGGAAGAAAGGAGGAAAATTTTGGGTTGTTCCACTCCGATCCAAGTAAGAAAAATTATAGCTCAGGCTAAAGCAAGTGTACCTCCAACTTTACTTTCCGTTTTTACAGCTCCATTTTGTTATTTATGTTCGAAAACCCCCATTCCTGAAGATTTGTTACGATTTATGTGTTTTTCTCATAATTTCTTGAGTAGATTTTTAGTTTATACATATATATGTTAATGTATAACTCCGATTTCCTCATTTAAAGTGAGATTTGTGTTCATTTTGCATCTAAACAGTGGTGGTTGAAACCCAAATTTTGAAAATTCGGGATTTATAATTTAAGGCCTTGATTCGGAGGTTTGGTTCAAGATTTAAGTGTGATTTCATTCGAATGTTTTGTATAAAAACCCTAGATCAAAATTTGGGAATTTTAATTTGGAAATTTGAAATCATGAGATGTAAGGGTTAATTGGTGCTTTGTCAAAGTTATATAGATGATTCGTATTCAAAAACTTTGCATGGAATTGTATATTCGAATTTTGAAAACTCCTTTGAACTTATCTAAATGGCTGAATATATAAGTTTGAATTTGGCTTTCCGACATGAAGAAATTTGGCTAAGAAAATATGAGTAAGAATCCCTTTAGATAAGTATTTTCAGTTAAATGTCTCAATTGAGCATTTCAACTAAGGAATTTCAAATAAGCATTTCAGTTATGTGTTTTCAGTTAAGTTAATAAGAAATTGGACCTAAGACTATTAATTAGTTAGGTAAGGTTCTCCGACAAGCCTTAAAATGTTATAGGGATAATCGATGATAACCGTCTATGGAATCATACGTGGTCCACCTCTCCTCGGTGTGTTAAATTGGGAGGATAGATTCAGTTCAAAATTCAAACATACCGTAGGACAGTATTTCAAAACATAAATCCCATCAGATGGGATATTTTAGTTCAGGCCTTTGACTGTGTGGAGTAAACACAATCTATCCTCGATTATTCGCTCCCTCAACTAGTAGGGTCTACTAGTTTGGGCCTCTTTGGTTAATAAAGTTGGATTTTCTGAAGAAATACAGTTTGAACTTGGTTTAAGACATTTGATTTGCTTTCTGGACAAATTAACATCTTTTTGCATTCGTTTTGTTATATGTTTTTGATATTCACATAAATATTCTTCTATTGTATTTATGTTTATATGTCACATGTTCTTTTATATCTGCTCAGTTATTCTTTCATTACATTCAAGTTTATATGGAGCGATTTAAATTTGCATGTTTTTATGGTATACTGTTGGGCTTTGGCTCACTCTTTTATTTTTTTCCCTCTAGATATGTTGAAGTTCAGTAAAGATTGAAGATAGGACTTAGCTAGAAGGAAGAACATTTTGTTGGGCTTGAAGACCTTTCAAGATTTTGGAGACTTCGATAAAGTGTGGTTGTATATAATTAGTATTGAATAAGCGTTGTATATCCTAATGATGTAGCAACATTTGTATTACGATGAGCTTGTTGATTTTGCTTCTGCAGATTTATTTATGGTTGTAGTCGCTTCCGCATTGTTTTGATGTTTTGATTTGTATTGGTCTTAAATGGCATCTCTAATTAGATTCAATGCAATAGTTTGGAGTACGGTAATGGAGCCATGGATGATATGGCAGTTTGTGGTTATGTGTATGTATGTTATAGGATGAATTGTGATATTTGTTATGTACTTGATTCAAGTTATTTTGAACAAGTTGTAAATTTTGGTTTCAGTTCAATGGTAGAGAAAACTCTGCCAAAATTTTTATAAATTTTATGAATATTAGTTGTGTTTATGTATTGATAGAAAATTTTTAAAGGATAAGGATCTGTTTCGTCACAGTTAGTATCAGAGAAAAGAGATGCATTAGGTTTGATCTGAATCGTATACGGAAGCTTAGGATCAACTAAGATTGGCCGAATCAATAGGTTAAGATATAGGATGATTTAGTTAAAATAGTTTGAGATATCCTAATTTGAATAAGCTAGATTAGAATTCGGTTGAAACTTAGTGTTTAAGCTAGTTAATACCGAATGAAGGCTAGGGATGATCGAGTTAGGTTTGAGAATTCATGTTAATTTGCTCCATGTTAAGGCGAGATGAAATAGTTAGGATTAGAGGGAATGCTTAAGTTTTGGTCTTAAGGAGTTAATTTTGAAATGCATCGATCTTAGCCCCTCCTTTTAATCTGATTATCGGAGGTTAATAATATTGTGATATTTGTGGTCTTGGGAAGTAACATAACTTCTGGACAAGGGCCTTCCTCGGGGTGTTGGTCGACAGCGAAGATGAGGAGAAGAAATTGAAGGTACCTTGAGACTTAAATTTGATTGGTGCTGATTTGGTGTTTGAATCAATCTGTGTTGATTCGAGGCCTAAGTCACTTGATTTCAGTTTGAGGTTTAGGCTTAATCATTTTTAGGGTTAAGGTCTCAGACTAGTAATTCATTAAGAAGGAATGTCCAATTAACCTAGTAAGTACGGTGACTAGAGTGAAATTTTTGGCTTGAAGTTAAAGTCACTTGGAGTCGACTTTGGTGTAGCAAATTTAAAGATGCCAAATTATGATCAATTTCTGTGACGGCCCGTACTTAAATACACAAATAAAGTCGCCGTCAAGACTTAAAAAGATAATATTAATGGACATAAAAAATTTTCTTTTCCTTTACACAGGATTGACTGAGGCCGAACTGGCCTTCTCCTTTTGATTTCACACCAGGCCGACCAACATTAAGGTTAGCCGGACCTAAAAGTCTGAGATGCTTACTAAACCTTTGAATAACATTAAAAAGTAACCACGGAAACATACTAACAATATCCATAGAGTCATAAACAGTGGAGTCATTTTACAAGTCTTCTCAAAACATCAAAAGGAAATAAAATAAGCTCTTCATTGATCAGCTCCGACCCGCTAGCTATATCATATGGTTCTACTCAACTTCGTCCTCCATAAGCCTTTCATCATCTGAAAAGTGGCAAGAATGAGCTACAAAGCCCAGCAAAATACTCACATGCAGAAAACAGAGAACATAAACATATATATACAAGCAAACATACTTAACATACGAAAATCATCATGTCTTTAGTTCAGAATTTCCTTAGCCTTTTTCTTATTATCTTGTCTTCTGAAAACTCATAAAAACCATTAGAAATTCTTATCATCTTTAGGGACCAGACGGGAGTGGACAACATCGAGGACGTATTGTGTGTAACCTCACAACCTAAAGCCGTATCCGCTCATTATGCTCCCCGGGGCAGGAGGTAATGCCTTTAACCCCACATACGGGGCCGTAGTCCATAGTTCTTATGCCACCAGAAAGTCCCCTCCCATGGCCCAGGAGGCAATCCTCAAGTGTCACTCCAATATCCTTCATCCATCTTTAACAGCAAGTTTAATGGAGACTCGGTTCTTAGTTCATATCTTCTTGATGGCCATAGTTCAAAGGTCGTAATCATAGAGTTCCACTTGCTGTCTGGATTACGTGCATTGTTCCATGTTCATATAAGTAGGCTGGAGTTCTTTTTTAAACAGAAAGCCGGAGTTCTAAAAGCCGGAGTTCTTTACAAAGCCGGAGTTCTTTTATATAAAAAGCCGGAATTCTTTTACATAAAAAGCCGGAGTTCCATAAGCCTAAGTTCTTTTCAAAATGGCGGCGTTCTTTTCTGAATCAAAGTTCTTAAAAGCCGGAGTTCCTTTAAATCTGGAGTTCTAAAAACCGGAGTTCATTTTCATTAAAAGTCCGAAGCTCTAAAAGCCGGAGTTCTTTAGAATCCGGAGCTCTAAAACCGGAGTGATTTTTTTCTTTAAAATCCGGAGTGCTTTTTCATCAAAAGGACGGAGCTCTTTCTCGTAAATGGACCGAGTACTTTTTCTTCAAAAGACGGTGCTCTTTTCTGTAAAAGGATGGAGTACTTTTTCTTCAAATGATAGAGCTCTTTTTTGTAAAAAGACGGAGTACTTTTCTCAAAAGGCGGAGTTCTTCTTCAAAGGCGGAGTACTTTTCTTCACAAACATACAATTATCAAAGTTCATATAAATTGAAAGATAATCATACAAAACCGAACATCATGAAGTCTTTTCCTTAAACATGTAATTATCGACAAATAATCGTAAGCATCAGATATGAAAATAACAGAATAAACATCATATAAGTTCATATATTATCAAATATACTAGCATAGAAATCATGCATAATCATTAACTTGAAAATAGGAGTGAGTATCTTGCCTGGGTTTCTTCTACTTTGCCTTGATCTTTTTGCCTTCCTTTACTAGAAACTCCAATGTGTGCCGCTTTCTCACCATTCTAGTTCTTATTTATATACCTTGGGTCTGATGACAGTAATAAATGATTGGCCGTCATTAATGATTGGCAGGGGGAATTGTGAGATCCAAAAATTAATAGGGCCTCCTCCCACGAAAATCCAGTCCGGCCTTAAGCACTCCGACCCTGTAATCAAGGCCTGCTGTGATTCCAAATTTGGCCCTTCCTGATGAAAAATGGACCGGCCTTCTCCAAAATCAGCCCGTTTAGTGAACTACACAATCCGCCCAAAAAGGTTGACTAGTAAAGAGTGGGCCGTAGGCATGAAATTGGAACAGTTGGCTTGAATTAAATTAATAGTAACAAAAAAAAGTACACTTTATTGTCGAGTTAGAATCCAACTAGACGGCGACCTATTGAAGTAAGTAAACCAACCTAGTTACTCCACCTACCATCTGAAATGAAGTACGAGGGTAAGTAACTTACCCCACTTACTCCACCAAATCCCTCCTCTATATAAACCTGGCGTTGGTTGATGCACAGGCAAGCGAAAGGAAGGGAGTAAAGAGGAGAAAGCTTCAAGACGGTAAAATTTAGGCGATCAACTCCCAGGCAAGTTACTTCGGACACTGTTTTTAAGTTTATGTTTTAAGAATATTTCAAGTATACCTCGGACGCCACTCTCTTTAAGTTCGGATTTAAGAATGTTTGCGGATGCACTCTCCGTTTTTAAGTTCAAAAGTACTCACCACTATTTTTAAGATTATGCATGTTCTCGAAGCAAGTATATCTGATATTCTTATGCAGTTATGTTGATCGCATGCTTAAAAGAAACATTGACACTCAGGATGTTAGATTTTATTCTGCTTGAAGTATGATTATCTGCCAAATTATACGAACTCTGATAATTACATATTTTTGAAGAAAAAGTACTCCATCCGTTTAAGAAAAAGAACTCCGTCCTTTTTGATGAAAAAGTACTCCAAAAGAACTCTGGCCTTAAAATGAACTCCCGCCATAATATAAAAATAAGCTCCGGCTTTGCATAAGAAAATGAGCTCCGTCCCTTGATGTGAAATGAACTCCCGCCTTAATATAAAAAAATGAGCTCCGGCTTTACATAAGAAAATGAGATCCGTCCCTTAATGTAAAATGAACTCCGGCTTTCTAAGCACTCCGACTTCTTGAGCACTCCGTCCCCACTCCGTCCCCTTGAGTAAAAAGCACTCCGTCCCCTTGAGTAAAAAACACTCCGTCCCCTTGAGTAAAAAGCACTCCATCCCCTTGAGTAAAAAGCCAGTCCGTCCAAAAGGCGCTCCGTTCAAAATGCACTCCGTCCTTTGAGTGAAAAGTAGTCCGTCTGAAAAGCACTCCGTCCAAAAGGTGCTCCGTCCAAAAAGCACTCCGTCCTTTGAGTGAAAAGTAGTCCGTCTGAAAAGCACTCCGTCCAAAAGGCGCTCCGTCCAAAAAGCACTCCGTCCTTTGAGTGAAAAGTAGTCCGTCTGAAAAGCACTCCGTCCAAAAGGTGCTCCATCCAAAAGGCACTCCGTCCAAAAAGCACTCCGGCCTCTTTTAAAAAGAACTCCGGCCTTAATCTGAAAATGAACTCCGGCTTTATTGAAAATGGCTTTCCAAGAAGGAAGTGTTTTTGTTTCTGACCCTGGACTGATTACAGTCCGGATAGGTTCTCTGGCATGCCTTAGGACTTTTCGGTGGTAATCGAGGATAGCTCTGTCCATGGAGCGATTCATGGTCCGCCCTGTCCTCAAGGGCATTAAGCAAGGAGGAACATAGGCCGACCTTCGGTTGGCACACAGTACAGATATGTATGACATGAGAGGCCTTGGATTGTGTGGACTGAATACAATCTATCCTCGATTATTCGCCCCCTCAGATAGTGGGGTACACTGGGAGGGTCCGAAATTGTTAAGATATGTCACAATAAAAGATAAAAATGTATGGTACAGTGAAAAGATGATAACGAATCGTATACAGTAATGAATTGTATACAGTGAAAAGATGACAGTGAACATTATAGAGTATTATTTTCAGTTTTACCATGCATCAGTAAAGTTTATAGTTATTATTTTACAGTCTGTAGCGTAATGATTTATGAAGCATGAGAGTTAATATCGTTATAGTATGTCTTTACTGTTTTTCCAGACGATGTTTGATTAAACATTCTGGTTCTGCATGGTTATATGATCATTTTGACATAACCGTTTTACAGTTCATATGCATGTATCTTGCTGGGCCTCGGCTCACTGTTTTATGTTTTCCCCTAGAGATGAAGCTTTAGAGCTTGTGCCTGACGAGTTGGTGTTATTAGAGCTGTCTGAAGGATTATTAAAGACCTCGGAAGCTTATTTTAGAGAAATATTATTGTAATGACTTGATGGACTTCTATGGCTAAACATTTTTAGCAATGTACTCGAAAATGAATATTTTGGAATGAATATGAATGCTTCCGCAAGTATTAGAATAACTTCCGCTATACTTTTTATGGTTAAAAGTATATAGGTCCAAGATGGCATCTGTGATCCTGTGCTGCACCTAATTGGTTTAGTTTAGGTTTTCAATTGTGTTATGAATGATGAAATCAAAAAAAAAATCCATTCCGTCACAATTGGTATCAGAGAATTGAGATGCCTTAGGAATTGATCGATCGAAAAACGGAAGCATAGGTTTGAATCTCTGAATAGATTTCCTATAGGAATAAGTAGAGGAAGCTAAGACAGTTAGGACCTTTAAGAGATTGGTTCTTAGGCTTGGTTAGAAATTCCTTAAAGTTATTGAATACTTCTTTCTTATTCATTGGATCCTTGCCCTTATATGTTTGTCTTGATTATAGGATGGCAAGTAGAAGAGGTGGGAGAAATGGCCGCGGTGGCGTTAGCACGCCCTATGAAAGAGAGGCTGCCTATATCAATCTATTGGAAAGGATGACTAATGTCGTTGTAAAGACCCAAATTTTTTTAAATATAGAAAATTTCAGTCATCAAGTCCGGTCAACGCCAATTGACTGAAAAATGTAATAAAGTAACTTGGCCTGAAGATGAAATCAAGGTCGGCCTTGCTTGATGAAAAGAAGTCCGGATTTCCTTGATAAAAATCTACTCCGGATTTCTTAGGTGAAAAGAAGTCCAGATTTCCTTTGTGAAAGAAGTCTAGATTTCTTTGATAAAAATCAGTCCGGATTTCCTTTGATAAAAATGAGTCTGGATTTCCGTGATGAAAAGAAGTCCGGATTTCCGTTGATGAAAAACGAGTCTGGATTTCTAGGATGAAAAGAGTCCGGATTTCTTTAATAAAAGGCCAAAGTAGAATTGTGTGAAGTAAGGCCGAAGTGGCCTTGAAGGCCGGATTGATTTTTGTGAGGCCGAAGTAAGATTGTGGGAGAAGAAAGCCGAAGTTGATGTTGATGATGGAGCCGGAGTGATAATAATAGAAAGACTTAACCGGTCAAGGAAAATTAATGACTCAGGACTTTGGGAATGCACGGCCATAAATAATCTAGCTATTCCCGAAACTTTTTGAAAAGGTAAAATCATAAATGTCACTCTTTGAAAAATGTAAAATCATAAATGATACTCCTTAGAAAATGTAGAGCCATAAATGACAGCCACCAAAACCTCGGGCTATAAATAAGGACTAGAGAACATTAGAAAAATGCACTAAATAGAATTCCTACTAAAGAAAGACTGAAAAGTTCAAGGCAAAGAAAAAGGAATCCAGGCAAGATACTCACCCCCGTTTTCAAGTCATGATTATGCATGTTTGCGTTATTCTTATAAAAATTATGTTTTAGTATGTATGAAGTTGTTTTGTCCTTTTATTTGATATTTTTATGAACTGCTGTTTTAATATGTATGAAGTTTGTTTTATGTGTGAAATATGTTCTGTTCATCTAATTTAGGAAAGAATTATTCTAAATCGCATGTTTAAAAAGGAAGCCCTGTTATTCATGATGTTCGGTTTTGTTCTGCTTGGAAACATGATTATTTGTCAATTGTTATGAACTTCGATAAATGCATGTTTAAGGTAAAGAACTTCGGCCTTAAGATGGAACAAAAACTCCTGTAAATGAACTCCGGTTTCTGTCAAAAAGATCTCTAGTTTTAAGAAAAAGAGCTCCGGCCTACTGTTTTGCCTCTTTTTTGAAAAAGAGCTCCGGCCTTCTGTTTGAAAAAGAACTCGACCTCTCGTTTGAAAAAGAACTCCGAAAAAGAACTCCGGCTTTCATAAGAAAAAGAACTCCGGCTTTCAGTAAAAAGAACTCCGGCTTTTGATAAAAGAACCCGGCCTTATTGAAAAATGAACTCCGCATTTTAGAGCTTCGGAATTTGAAAGAAAATGAACTCCGGATTTTAGAGCTTCGGAATTTGAAAGAAAATGAACTCCGGATTTTTAGAGCTTCGGAATTTGAAAGAAAATAAACTCCAGATTTTAGAGCTTCAGAATTTGAAAGAAAATGAACTCCGATTTTAGTGTCGAAATTTGAAAGAAAATGAACTCCGGATTTTAGTGTCGGAATTTGAAAGAAAATGAACTCCGGATTTTAGTGTCGGAATTTGAAAGAAAATGAACTTCGGATTTTAGTGTCGGAATTTGAAGGAAAATGATCTCCGGATTTTAGAGCTTCGGAATTTGAAAGAAAATGAACTCCGGATTTTTAAGCTTTGGAATTGAAAAGAAAATGAACTCCGGATTTTAGTGCTTCGGATTTTGAAAGAAAATGAGCTTTGGATTTTATAGCTCCGGATTTTTGAACAGAAAAGCACTCTGGATTTTAAAAAGAAAAGCACTCCGGATTTTGAAAAGAAAAGCACTCCGTCCCTTTGAAATGAAAAGCACTCCATTCTATTATGAAAAAGAACTCCGGACTTTTGATGAAAAACACTCCTTTCTATTATAAAAAAGAACTCCGGCCTTCTGTTTGAAAAAGAACTCCGGCCTACTGTAGAAAAAGAGAACTCCGGCTTTTTACTCCGACTTTTTACTCCGGCTTTTGATAACAACTCATGATCCAAGAACTCTGGCCTTTAACAAAAGGACTTCGGCTTTTGAAAGGATCTCCGGCTTTTGGAACTCCGGCTTCTATGTAAAAGAACTCCGGCTATGTAAAAGAACTCCGGCCTTGTAAAGAACTCCGGTTTTTATGTAAAAGAATTCCGGCTTGTAAAGCACTACGGCTTTGATAAAAGAAGTCCGGCTTTAAGAACTCCGGCCCTCTGCATGAAAAAGAACTCCGGCCTATGTATATATGAACATGGAAAATGCATGTAATACGGATAGCAAGTGAAACTCTACGACTTTTGACTTTCGAATTATGATGAATGGCCATTAAAGAACAAGAACTATGAACCGAGTCTCCATTAAACTTGCTGTTAAAGATGGATGAAGGATATTGGAGTGACACTCGAGGATTGCCTCCTGGGCCACGGGAGGGGACTTTATGGTGGCATAAGAACTATGGACTACGGCCCCGTATGCCGGGTTAAAGGCATTACATCCCGCCCCGGGGAGCATAATGAGGGGATAAGGCTTTAGGTTGTGGGGTTACACACAACCCGTCCTCGATGTTGTCCGCTCCCGTCCGGTCCCGAAAGATGATAAGAATTTCTAATGGTTTTTATGAGTTTTCAGAAGACAAGATAATAAGAAAAAGACTAAGGAAATTCCGAACTAAAGACATGATGATTTTCGTATGTTAAGTATGTTCGCTTGTATATATATGTTTATGTTCTCTGTTTTCTGCATGTGAGTATTTTGCTGGGCTTTGTAGCTCATTCTTGTTATTTTCAGATAACGAAAGGCTCATGGAGGACGAAGTTGAGTAGAATCTTTATGGTGTAGCTAAGTGGCTTAGCGGGCCGGAGCAGACTTTTGAAGAGATTTATTCATGTTGTCTTTTGATGTTTTTAGGATACATGTAATATTGTTCCGCTGTTATGAACCTATGAATGTTAGCATGTTTCCGTGACTGTTTTTGGATAAATGAAATTAATAATTTCTAGTATGCATCTCAGGTTTGAAAGAAGAAAAGAAATTTTTATGTCCACCTAATTATTGACCATTAAGAAATTTAGACTTGACGGAGGCTTTATGTGGTGGATTAAAAGTCGGTCCGTCACAGTCATAGAATCCGTCGAGCAAAAGCATATGGCTCCGACACCCGAGCCAGCTCCGACACCTCTTAGACCTACAACTTATGACAGGTTCAAAGCTGAAAGAGCACCGGGTTTCCTAGGAAAGCCTGATCCGGCTGAGGCGGACGTATGGCTGAAAAGAATGAAAAAGATATTTGATGGGCTTGGCTGTACTGACCTAGAAAAGGTCAAATTTGCTGCGTATAAATTGGAGGGTGAAGCGGATAGTTGGTGGGACATGCAGAAGCGGGCAATGGGAGTGCCTAATGAAGCTATCACGTGGGAGATGTTTGAGGAGGCATTTCTGGAAAAGTATTTTCCGTCCAGTCTCCGAGATCAGAAAGAGTAAGAGTTTATGAGGCTGAGATAAGGGAGCATGACCGTCAAAGAATATGATGCCAAGTTCACGGAGTTGTCTCGCTTTGCACCATTTTATGTGGAGGATGAACAGAGGAAAGCTAAAAAGTTCCTTCAAGGGCTACGAGATGATATTAGGAAGTTGTTGTCTATTTTGAAGTTCCAAACTTACGCCGAGATCTTGGACAGAGCGGCAATCTATGAGAAGGAGACAGAAACAGAAAGGTTCTATGCAAAGAGAACCGCCAGCCGAGCGGGAGTAAGTAAAGGATCAGTTGAGGGGTCTTCTGGACCGTTCAAGAAGACCAGGGGCAGTGACAAGGGAAAAAGTATTGTACCGGCTCAGTCAGTAATTTGTACTAAAGTGTCGGCGGATGATTGTACCGTTTGTGGGAGGAGACATCCGGGACAAGAATGCCGTAAATTGACGGGAGCGTGTTTTAGTTGTGGAAAGAAGGGCCATCTGTGCAGAGACTATCCATCACTTTCGAGGCTAGATGGAAAGAAGCCTACTGTCTCGGCAAAGGCCTTCGCAGTGACTATTCAAGATCCAGAGGCATCTCCGAACATAGTGGAAGGTACCCTTTCTGTTTGTGGAGTTTTTGCATCCATATTATTTGACTCGAGGTCTACCCATTCCTTTATTTTCCCATAATTTGCATGCTGTATTGTATCTGCCCCATGTGTTTTGGATTGTGGATTATCTGTATGTACTCCCACCGGATCATCTATGGTTATTGATGTGATGTATCCGGGATGTATGGTTGAGGTGAATGGGAACCATTTGGTTGTGGATTTAGTGCTGTTAGACATGGGTGATTTTGATGTGATCCTAGGGATGGACTGGCTGGCTAAATACCATGCTAGTATTGACTGTTTCCTGAAGCGGGTTTATTTTGACATCCCGGGGATGGAGCCCTTTTTCTTTCAGGGCATTAAGAAAAAGGGGGTGCCTATGTTGATCTCTGCTCTACATGCTAAGCATTTGATGAGTAGTGGATGTAGAGCTTATTTGGCATATGCCTGCACTACTGGAAGTCATAGTGTGTCGGCTAAGGACATCCTGGTTGTTTGTGACTTTGAGGATGTATTTTCAGATGAGTTACCTGGATTGCCTCCACACCGGAAAGTTGAGTTTGAGATTGTTGTTGTTCCTAGTGCTAGTCCGGTTTCTAAATCCCCTTATCGTATGGCTCCGGCTGAACTAAAGCAGTTGAAGTTGCAACTACAGGAGCTATTAGACAAGGGTTTCATCAGACCGAGTGTATCTCCTTGGGGTGCACCGGTGTTGTTTGTAAGGAAGAAAGATGGGTCTTTGCAGTTGTGTGTTGACTATCGTGAGTTGAATAAGATCACGATTAAAAATAAATACCCTCTACCGTGCATTGATGACTTATTTGATCAGTTGCAAGGATCTCGAGTGTTTTCCAATATTGATTTAAGGTCCGGTTATTACCAACTGAGGATCAAGCCGGAGGATGTGACTAAAACAGCTTTTCGGACACGTTATGGCCACTATGAGTTTCTCGTTATGCCTTTTGGCCTTACAAATGCTCCAACTGCTTTTATGGATTTGATGAATAGGGTTTTCAGGCCGTACTTGGACAAATTTGTGGTGGTATTCATTGATGACATCTTGATTTACTCAAAGGATCATGAGGAGCACAAAATTCATTTGAGGAAGGTACTTCAGGTGCTCCGCGATGAGAAACTGTATGCCAAGCTGAGCAAGTGAGAGTTCTGGCTCGAAAGGGTGATGTTCTTAGGGCATGTAATTTCTGATGGTGGCATTTCTGTAGATCCCAAGAAAATAGAGGCTGTTACAAGTTGGAGCAGACCAACTTCTAAGACTGAGGTTAGGAGCTTTCTGGGTATGGCGGGATATTACAGGCACTTTGTAGAGAATTTCTCTCAGATTGCTATGCCTCTGACTCGGTTGCTAAAGAAAGATGCTAAGTTTGTGTGGACAGAAGAGTGCGATATGAGCTTCTAGGAGCTAAAGGATCGTTTAACCACCGCTCCAGTGCTGGTTATTCCAGAGGGTTCTGGAGGCTTTGAGGTGTACTGCGACGCTTCTAAGGCGGGTCTAGGATGTGTGTTGATGCAGCACAGTAAGGTCGTGGCATATGGATCTAGACAATTGAAAGTGCACGAGAAAAATTATCCTACCCATGATCTTGAACTTGCTGCTGTGGTGTTTGCATTGAAAATTTGAAGATATTATCTATATGGCGAGAAGTTCCTTGTGTATTCTGATCATAAGAGTTTGAAGTACTTATTCTCACAAAAGGAACTCAACATGAGACAAAGGAGATGGCTCGATTTCCTGAAGGATTATGATTGTGAAATCCAGTACAAGCCAGGAAAGGCCAACGTGGTAGCAGATGCCTTGGGTCACCGATCAAGCTATGTGGCACACCTACAGGTCAAATAGATGGAAATGTTAAGTTATGTGAAGCAGTGCGATTTCCAACGCTATGCCAAAGGTGATAGGATGCTCCTATCGTATTTTCAGATTCAACCAGAGGTAGTTGGTGAAGTCAAGGAGAAACAAGTGAATGATTTGTTCCTCATGGATATTGTTAATGATTTGAGTAAGGAGTATTGGGCTGATTTTAACATCTGGGCTGATGGTGTGTTGAGATTTAGAGATCGATTATGTGTACCGAATGATAAAGGATTGAAGGAGAAAATCTTGAAGAAGGCTCACCGGTCTCGGTATACAATCCACCCGGGAACAAATAAAATGTATCAGGATCTGAAAAAGACTTTTTGGTGGAGAAACATAAAGAGGGATATCATGGGCCATGTGGAGAAATGCCTAGTGTGTCAGCAACTGAAGGCCGAGAGGAAGAAGCCTTCTGGACTGTTACAGCCAATGTCAATCCCGAGTTGGAAATGGGAGGACATTGCTATGGATTTTGTATCGGGCTTGCCGAGGTCTCCTGGGAAACATGACGCCGTGTGGGTTATAGTTGATCGGCTGACGAAATCAGCCCACTTTTTGGCAATCAGGATGACCTATTCGCGTGATAGATGGCTCAGTTGTACGTGAATGAGATCGTGAGGCTTCATGGAGTTCTTGCCTCTATTGTGTCTAATAGAGATCCACGTTTTGTCTCGAGGTTCTGGGAGAGCTTGCATAAGGAGTTGGGGACAGAATTGAAGTTCAGTACCGCGTATCACCCCCAGACCGATGGCCAATCTGAACGTACCATTCAGATTCTCGAGGACATGTTGAGGGCTTCTATTTCGGAGATGGGAGGAACTTGGGATCGTTATCTGGCACTAGCTAAATTTGCTTATAATAATAGTTATCAATCTAGTATCGGCATGGCACCGTTTGAGCCGTTGTATGGGAGAAAGTATAGGTCACCTATTCATTGGGAGGAAACAGGAGACAAAAAAATTTTGGGCCCTGAGATTGTGAAAGAAACAGCGGAGAAGATTAAGGTGATTCACGATAATTTGAGGGTTGCTCAGAACCGACAGAAGAGTTATGTGGACAAGCGGAGGAAAGAGCTGAGTTTTGAGATAGGAGATCTTGTGTTTCTAAAGGTCTCGCCGTCAAAGGGCACCTTTCGGTTTGGAGTAAAGGGAAAGTTGAAACCCCGGTTCATTGGCCCTTTTGAGATTCTGGAAAGGGTTGGGGAGGTAGCCTACAGGGTGGCGTTACCACCGACTCTTGCAGGCATACACGATGCATTTCATGTCTCGATGCTTCGAAAGTTCATCCACAATCCAGCGTATGTGATTGACTACGGGACTTTGTCCATCGACAAGGACTTGTCCTACATTGAAGAGCCGCTGCAAATCTTAGACCGAAAGGATCAAAGGTTGCGAATGAAATCCATCCCCTTGGTGAAAGTGCTTTGGAGGAATCATTCACCGGAGGAGGCCACTTGAGAGCGCGAAGAGGAGATCCGAGACAAGTATCCTCACTTGTTCCCTTGAGGTATGTACTTTACTCAATTTTGAGGACGAAATTTCATTAAGTAGGGGAGAATTGTGAGATCCAAAAATTAATAGGGCCTCCTCCCACGAAAATCCAGTCCGGCCTTAAGCACTCCGGCCCTGTAATCAAGGCCAGCTGTGATTCAAAATTTGGCCCTTCCTGATGAAAAATGGACCGGCCTTCTCCAAAATCGGCCCGTTTAGTGAAATACACAATCCGCCGAAAAAGGTTGACCGGCAAAGAGTGGGCCGCAGGCATGAAACTGGAACAATTGGCTTGAATTAAATTAAAGGTAACAAAAAAAAAGTACACTTTATTGTCGAGTTAGAATCCAACTAGACGGTGACTTAATAAAGTAAGTAAACCAACCTAGTTACTCCACCTACCCTCTGAAATGAAGTACGAGGGTAAGTAACTTACCCCACTTACTCCACCAAATCCCTCCTCTATATAAACCTGGCGCTGGTTGATGCACAAGCAAGAGAAAGGAAGGGAGTAAAGAGGAGAAAGCTTCAAGACGGTAAAATTTAGGCGATCAACTCCCAGGCAAGTTACTTCGGATGCTGTTTTTAAGTTTATGTTTTAAGAATATTTCAAGTATACCTCGGACGCCACTCTCTTTAAGTTCGGATTTAAGAATGTTTGCGGATGCACTCTCCGTTTTTAAGTTCAAAAGTACTCACCACTATTTTTAAGATTATGCATGTTCTTGAAGCAAGTATATCTGATATTCTTATGCAGTTATGTTGATCGCATGCTTAAAAGAAACATTGACACTCAGGATGTTAGATTTTATTCTGCTTGAAGTATGATTATCTGCCAAATTATACGAACTCTGATAATTACATGTTTTTGAAGAAAAAGTACTTCGTCCGTTTAAGAAAAAGAACTCCGTCCTTTTTGATGAAAAAGTACTCCAAAAGAACTCTGGCCTTCAAATGAATTCCCACCTTAATATAAAAATGAGCTCCGGCTTTGCATAAGAAAATGAGCTCGTCCCTTGATGTGAAATGAACTCCCGCCTTAATATAAAAAAATGAGCTCCGGCTTTACATAAGAAAATGAGCTCCGTCCCTTATTGTAAAATGAACTCCGGCTTTCTAAGCACTCCGGCTTCTTGAGCACTCCGTCCCCTTGAGTAAAAAGCAATCCGTCCCCACTTCGTCCCCTTGAGTAAAAAGCACTCCGTCCCCTTGAGTAAAAAGCCAGTCCGTCCAAAAGGCACTCCGTTCAAAATGCACTCCGTCCTTTGAGTGAAAAGTAGTCCGTCTGAAAAGCACTCCGTCCAAAAGGTGCTCCGTCCAAAAAGCACTCCGTCCTTTGAGTGAAAAGTAGTCCGTCTGAAAAGCACTCCGTCCAAAAGGCGCTCCGTCCAAAAAGCACTCCGTCCTTTGAGTGAAAAGTAGTCCGTCTGAAAAGCACTCCGTCCTTTGAGTGAAAAGTAGTCCGTCTGAAAAGCACTCCGTCCAAAAGGCGCTCCGTCCAAAAAGCACTCCATCCTTTGAGTGAAAAGCAGTCCGTCTGAAAAGCACTCCGTCCAAAAGGTGCTCCATCCAAAAGGCACTCCGTCCAAAAAGCACTTCGGCCTCTTTTAAAATGAACTCCGGCCTTAATCTAAAAATAAACTCCGGCTTTTTTGAAAATGGCTTTTCAAGAAGGAAGTATTTCTGCTTCTGACCCTGGACTGATTACAGTCCGGATAGGTTCTCCGGCATGCCTTAGGACTTTTCGGTGGTAATCAAGGATAGCTCTGTCCATGGAGCGATTCATGGTCTGCCCTGTCCTCAAGGGCGTTAAGCCAGGAGGAACACAGGCCGACCTTCAGGTGGCACACAGTACAGATATCCCTTAAGATGGGATATATATGACATGATAGGTCTTGGATTGTATGGACTGAACACAATCTATCCTTGATCATTCGCCCCCTCAGCTAGTAGGGTACACTGGCAGGGTCCGAAATTGTTAAGATATGTCACAATAAAAGATAAAAATATATGGTATAGTGAAAAGATGATAATGAATCGTATACAGTAATGAATCGTATATAGTGAAAAGATGACAGTGAACAGTATAGAGTATTGTTTTCAGTTTTACCATGCATCAGTAAAGTTTATAGTTATTGTTTTACAGTCTATAGTGTAATGATTTATGAAGCATGAGATTTAATATCATTATAGTATGTCTTTACTATTTTTTCAGACGATGTTTGATTAAACATTTTGGTTCTACATGGTTATGTGATCGTTTTGACATAACCGTTTTACAGTTCATATGCATGTACCTTGTTGGGCCTAGGCTCACTATTTTATATTTTTCCCCTACAGATGAAGCTTTAGAGCTTGTGCCTGACGAGTTGGAGTGATTAGAGCTATCTGAAGGATTATTAAAAACCTCATAAGCTTATTTTGGAGAAATATTATTTTAACGACTTGATGGACTTTTATGGTTAAACATTTTTGGCAATGTACTCGGAAATGAATATTTTGGAATGAATATGAATGCTTCCGTAAGTGTTAGAATAACTTCCGCTATACTTTTTATGATTAAAAGTATATGGGTCCAAGATGGCATCGGTGATCTTGTGTTGTACCTAATTGGTTTAGTTTGGGTTTTCAATTGTGTTATGAATGACGGAATCAAAAAAAAAAATTTGTTCCATCATAGGAATGTTTCTTATTTTTGATTCTCCCTCATTAATGATTGGCAGGAGGAATGTTTCTTATTTATGATTCTCTTTTATTAATGATTGGCAGATCCAAGTGACATGTTTCATCAATTGACAAACCCAAAGGAAATGTTTCTTCATTTGGCAAATTCAAGGGGAATGTTTCAGCATTAATGATTGGCAATTCCAAGGAAAATGTTTCTTATTTATAGCTTCTCCATTCCCTTATTAATTAGATCATTAATGGTTTTACATTCCCAAGGAGTTCATAAATTCCTGGTTAACTAAACTTAACAGGAATTAGCTTTCTCATTTAATCACATTCCGGTCAACTATCGGCGTTGACCGGATTACTCTTACACGACTTTCGGTCAACACTTGTTGACCGGATCATCAACTTCGGCTTTCTTCCCATAATTCCACTTCGGCCTTACAAACCACAAAGCTACTCCGGCCTCCAATACACAAAGTCACTCCGGTCTTCAAGTCACATCGGCCTTATATTCATATAATGTAAACCAGATTTCAGAACATGTTTAAAGCCGGTTTCGATTTTCTTTCTTAAAGTGGCTAGACTTGATTCTCAAGAATGAAGCCGGATTCGGACTTCTTTTCATCAAGAAAATCCGGACTAGATTTTCATCAAGGAAATTCGGACTTCTTTTCATCAAGGAAATCCGGACTTCTTTGCCGGACTTCTTTTCATCAAGAAAATCCGGATTTCTTTGCCGGACTTGATTTTCATCAAGGAAATCCGGACTTCTTTTCATCAAGTAAGGGCTGAACTTGATTTCATCTTTAGGTTGATTTACTTTTCTTATTACATTTTCCGGTCAACTGGCATTGACCGAATTATAAGGATTTAATTACTGGAAATTTTCTATGTTCAAACATTTGGGTCGTTATAATCTCCCCCACTTATAGAAATTTCGTCCTCGAAATTTTAAATACAGTTACTAATCTCCAAAAAATAGGGTAATTTGTTCCGAATCTTTTCCTCTCATTCTCAAGTTGCCTCTACGGGTGAGTGATTCTTTCCAGAGCACCTTTATTCGAGAGATTGATTTGATGCGTAGTCTTGTTCCCTTTGATCCAAGATTTTTACCGGTTTCTCCGACTTTCATGAGCGACCTACAATAATGCTGGCCATTCTTCCAACTTTGAATCCAATGAACTTTCATTTCAGTTCATTCCAAGCTTCAAAAGAATTCGATCACAGGGACCTTAACCTTACTCTTAAATCTTTGGGTTATAGTTTCACCATGCTTACGCTGCGCTACTCTGATTTAAACAGTTCTAGGATAGTCATATTATGAAGGCAAATCCCAAAATCATCATTCTTCGGCTACATTACAGTTATAACGATCACTCGAAGAGTCAACATAACTTTAAATTATTACCCAAAATCTTAAGATCTCAATTCAAGAACATAGCATCCTATCCCCCAATCATTTGGACTTACTCACGATTCATCTTTCACATCTCCTATGAAAAAAAAAACATCCAAGCCCAAAAATTCGCAGCATAAATTTCCAACCTTGATGCCTGATTTCTCAAAGAAAACACCGGGGTTTACTTGCTCAACTTTTAAAACACGTCTGTCCACATGAGATATCACATGGTCATCCTTTTTAATGGTACAACTATTTTGGCTTTCAAAACTTTAGGTAATGACTATCTTCAAGGACAAAGCCATAAGTTTTCAAAGCAGAGATTTTAATTACCACTTCTAACTTACATATGGTTAACACTAATTATGAACTTCTCCCCCACTAAAGCAAAGGTAAGACCTTAACGTTCTCATCGACATTATATTCCACGGTAACCTACCAGACTCATTTGATTTCCAAAACTAATTACAAATCTCTCTAAGCCAGACGTCTCACTTGAATTGTAGTCCTCCAAGAATACTTGTCGGATTATTTAATGACTTCGGTTATACCCAAGATGACCATAAGTTTTCAAGACACTAATCGGTCATCCCAATAGCCATCACTTAAAATCTTATAGATCCCAAGATCACACTATCAAAGAGTTATAAGCCTAACAGGGCATTTCCTCCACAAAACTCACATTCCTCATTTTGAAATTCATGAACAACTTTATCAGTCTATCTTATCTTCCTCGAATGTTCTGGGGTATTTCACAATGATACCAAAGCCTATAGTTCCATGGTTCTGCCTAGAATTGTCAATAATTTTCGTCGATTTTGACATAACCTCAAATTATTGGTCAACAGATAAGTCAACCTAATCCTCCTTCTATAATCATTCTCAAATAGTCACACGGCCGAAGCCCCTTAATGACCATAAAATATCTTTAAGATGATATACTAATTAATCTTAACTCAGATTCTCATTGAATATTTTATAGGAAGACGTCATCAATTTCTTGATACCCTGATCAATTTAAACTTATGCCTTAGATCCCACAACTCGATTGCCAGATATTATCCTTTATCAATTCGACAGTAATAACACTGTAGTTCGCCTGCCAAACTACTATTAAGATCAAATTAAGACTTGGTACCTTAGCTGGCCCAAAAACTTCATACAAGCATGGATTTGGAATTCCCAAAACGATACTAGGTTACAATATTAAGCTCAAGGCCTTACCTCTTATTGTGACAGGTGGCACTTAATCACCGCAAACACCTTCTTCAGTCGTTGGATCCAAGTGTCAACGCCGGGTTCAACGAGAATCGGGTTCGTTCATTGGAGAATTTAGGAACCTCTCGTTCATTGGTAAATTTGGGTGGTCGTTGATGGAGCCAAAGCTTTTATAACCTCTCGGGTTCTAATGGACAGGAATTTGGGTGGTCTCCGGAGATGATGGAGCCAAAGCATTTTATAACTTGCCAAGAGTGGCTATCACAATTTACTCCATCAAAACATAAGTAAAGCTATCTCAATTTTCTCCCTGTCCTAAGTTTACGTGTTAATTCGAATTGACCTAAAGCATCTCGGTTTTCTCCGTACTTAAATAAATACACAAATAAAGCCGCCGTCAAGACTTAAAAAGATAATATTAATGGACATAAAAAATTTTATTTTCCTTTACACAGGATTGACTGAGGCCGAACTGGCCTTCTCCTTTTGATTTCACACCAGGGCGACCAACATTAAGGTTAGCCAGATCTAAAAGTCTGAGATGCTTACTAAACCTTTCAATAACATTAAAAAGTAACCACAGAAACATACTAAAAACATCCATAGAGTCATAAACAGCGGAATCATTTTACAAGTATTCTCAAAACATCAAAAGGAAATAAAATAAGCTCTTCATTGATCAGCTCCGGCCCGCTAACTATATCATATGGTTCTACTCAACTTCGTCCTCCATAAGCCTTTCATCATCTAAAAAATGGCAAGAATGAGCTACGAAGCCCAACAAAATACTCACATGCAGAAAACAGAGAACATAAACATATATATATTTATGTGAACATACTTAACATACGAAAATCATCATGTCTTTAGTTCGGAATTTTCTTAGTCTTTTTCTTATTATCTTGTCTTCTGAAAACTCATAAAAACTATTAGAAATTCTTATCATCTTTAGGGACCGGACGGGAGCGGACAACATCGATGACGGGTTGTGTGTAACCCCACAACGTAAAGTCGTATCCCATCATTATGCTCCCCGGGGTAGGAGGTAATGCCTTTAACTCAGCATACGGGGCCGTAGTCCATAGTTCTTATGCCACCAGAAAGTCCCCTCCCGTGGCTCAGGAGGTAATCCTCGAGTGTCACTCCAATATCCTTCATCCATCTTTAACAGCAAGTTTAATGGAGACTCGGTTCTTAGTTCATATCTTCTTGATGGCCATACTTCAAAAGTCGTAGTCAAAGAGTTCCACTTGCTATCTGGATTACGTGCATTGTTCCATGTTCATATAAGTAGGCTGGAGTTCCTTTTTAAACAGAAAGCCGGAGTTCCAAAAGTCGGAGTTCTTTTATCAAAGCCGGGAGTTCTTTTACATAAAAAAGCCGAAATTCTTTTACATAAAAAGCCGGAGTTTCAAAAGCCTGAGTTCTTTTCAAAAAGGCGGCGTTCTTTTCTGAATCAAAGTTCTTAAAAGCCGGAGTTCCTTTAAATCTGGAGTTCTAAAAATCGGAGTTCATTATCATTAAAAGTCCGAAGCTCTAAAAGCCGGAGTTCTTTAGAATCCGGAGCTCTAAAACCGGAGTGATTTTTCTTTAAAATCCGGAGTGCTTTTTCATCAAAAGGACGGAGCTCTTTTTCGTAAATGGACAGAGTACTTTTTCTTCAAAAGACGGTGCTCTTTTCTGTGAAAGGATGGAGTACTTTTTCTTCAAAGGACGGAGCTCTTTTTCGTAAAAGGACGGAGTACTTTTCTCAAAAGGCGGAGTTCTTCTTCAAAGGCGGAGTACTTTTCTTCACAAACATATAATTATCAAAGTTCATATAAATTGAAAGATAATCATACAAAACCGAGCATCATGAAGTCTTTTCCTTAAACATGCAATTATCGACAAATAATCGTAAGCATTAGATATGAAAAGAATAGAATAAATATCATATAAGTTCATATATTATCAAATATACTAGCATAGAAATCATGCATAATCATGAACTTGAAAATAGGGGTGAGTATCTTGCCTGGATTTCTTCTACTTTGTCTTGATCTTTTTGCCTTCCTTTACTAGAAACTCCAATGTGTGCCTCTTTCTCACCATTCTAGTTCTTATTTATATACTTTGGGTCTGATGACAGTAATAAATGATTGGCCGTCATTAATGATTGGCAAGGAGGAATGTTTCTTATTTATGATTCTCCCTCATTAATGATTGGCAGGGGGAATGTTTCTTATTTATGATTCTCTCTTATTAATGATTGGCAGATCCAAGGGGAATGTTTCATCATTTGACAAACCCAAGGGAAATGTTTCTTCATTTGGCAAATCCAAGGGGAATGTTTCATCATTAATAATTGGCAATTCCAAGGAAAATGTTTCTTATTTATGGCTTCTCCATTTCCTAAAAGTTCCCTTATTAATTAGATCATTAATGGTTTTACATTCCCAAGGAGTTCATAAATTTCTAGTTAACTGAACTTAACAGGAATTAGCTTTCTCATTTAATCACATTCCGGTCAACTATCGACGTTGATCGGATTACTCTTACAAGACTTCCGGTCAACACTTGTTGACCGGATCATCAACTTCGGCTTTCTTCCCACAATTACACTTCAGCCTTACAAACCACAAAGCTACTTCGGCCTCCAATACACAAAGCCACTCCGGTCTTCAAGTCACATCGGCCTTACATTCATATAATGTAAACCGGATTTCAGAACATGTTTAAGGCCGGTTTCGATTTTCTTTCTTAAAGTGGCTAGACTTGATTCTCAAGAATGAAGCCGGATCCGGACTTCTTTTCATCAAGGAAATCCGGACTAAATTTTTATCAAGGAAATCCGGACTTCTTTGCCGGACTTCTTTTCATCAAGAAAATCCGGACTTCTTTGCCGGACTTGATTTTCATCAAAGAAATCTGAACTTCTTTTCATCAAGTAAGGGCTGAGCTTGATTTCATCTTAAGGCTGATTTACTTTTCTTATTACATTTTTTGGTCAACTGGCATTGACCTAATTATAAGGATTTAATGACTGGAAATTTCCTATGTTCAAAAATCTGGGTTGTTACAATTTCATAACGATTGGGTGTTTGAATTCCTGGTGATGCAAATTCTATTTGAATTAAAATGGTATTCATGGGTATTGGTGTGGAATGTATTAGTAGGATGTTATGCCTTGCAATCAAATTATAAATTTTGAATAAGAGGTATGGTTGATCAAATCGAGGATAAATGTTAAGTTTGATTAGTAAATGAGACCACCCATTTGAAGTCCATTTGGTGGTCTCTAAGGAATTTAGTTGTATAAGTCTTGAGAACATACATTTGGGGGATAAGAGAAATGTTGGAGAATACATTATGGATGCTTTATGAATGGATATTTTGTTTTGCAGGAAATTTTGGGTGGGTGATTTAATTGGGGGACGGCTTGTAAAGAAGAAGGTTTGATTTATTTTCTGTTGTTCTGTCATTTGAGGCTGTGTTAAGGCCACCCTTGACATTTGAAAATTTGGTGATTGGTTTGAAGAAACATCAATCTAATGTTTGTTAAGAAGCGGTATTTCCCTAGTTAAGGATTATGTTTGCGATAGCCTGTAGAATTTGGCAATTGTGAGTTCCTATAGCACCATTCAGGTCTTGCAAGTTTGTTTGTGTTTTGTGAAGAATTATAGATTGGATCTTCTAGTTACATGCAGGTTAGTTTTGTAATGGCTTCATCAAGAAATATTTTATTTTGAAGGGATTTTTGGAGTATGCTTTATCTGGGGGTAGTTTAAATCATATGATTTGGAATGGCTTGTGTTTCCTCCGATCGAATAGAAAAGAAATCCAGTGCTTGGGATTGAGGTTTCGTGGTGATAACATCGGTGTCGAGGTAAAGGCTGTCGTGATGGAAAGTGATATCCCCGAAATCCTTAATATCTTAATACATGCATTATTTGGGACCCTGAAATTATATTTCTTGTTCTAAGACAATTTGTCATTTGAGGACCATAGACTTTATATGAGTGGCATTGAGGTCTACGATATTTTGAATCTATAGATATGTTTAGTCGAATTAATTTGATGATAGTGTGCTGCTAACCCTTGACACAGTATTTGGGGATATTCCTTAAAGAAAAAGGTTTAGTTGACTGTTGTTAATTAATAGTTTGAAGATATGCTAGGGTCAATTCCCATATTCGAGGACTTTGTGTAACATTGGGGACGTATGGATTTAGTGTCATTAAGAATTACTCCAAGACTTTTGTGGTAAGTAGAATGAAGTTTGTCATGATTCAATTCAAGAAATTTTAGGAGCCTAAAGCATGATTAGTTTTGTTTAAGAATAGTATCCTAAGTTAGAAAGGAAAGGTTACTATACACCCAACTGGGGAAAGTGTAAGTTCGGGACATAGTGGAATGGGCTTGAATGTGATTTTTGTGGATATTGAATGATGGCTTTTTAGGAAGAAACGATGGATGTTGTAAAGATATATGGACTTCTTGTGACGGACCAGGTCATTTTTCTTAAATAACCCTCCGTCAATAAACACATCATTAATGCCCAAAACTAATATTGTAAAATTTCTACAGAAAATTGGATAAAATTTCGTTTGTAAATTGGAAGTTTGCCAAAATACAAACACCTGTAAGTAATCCTGTACAATAATCCAGAACATTTATCAACAAACCACAGGATCCCATAGCCACCACAACACCTCAGGTGGCACAGACGTCATAACTCAGGTACGACGTCGGCCTAGAAAGGATGCCAACTAAAAGAAACCCAGATAATAACCACAATAAGTAACCTACGGAAGCATGAAACCATAATACACAAGAAACCAAACTGTTCATCCACATCCACATACACATACATAACATAATATATAAATGGGATTCACCAAATACAATACAAATCCCTGTTCCATACGTAATCAAACTAAGTCTTCAAGCTTCGCACAGGAAATCAGGTCGCCTATCTCGCTCCTACAGCTTACTCAGTCTCGTCGAGCATCTCATCATTCTCATCTGAAAGGAGAGACAACAAGCATGAGCTAAAAAGCCCAGCAAGTGTAAACATACATCACTATCAGAGGACAGATAAACAATAGAAATAATTGTGGGATGGGGAAAACCATATAACTTCAATTAAAAGGGAGCATAAGAGGAAGGGGACCTTTGGGATCCATGGGTTGCATATTAACATTAGATACGTTTTTATACACTTTTATTATTTTCATTAATCTTTGCGGACCAGGGCCAGTAGGTCGTACTAGCAACGATGCGAGAGAACGAGGAAAGGATCATGATACTCCACATGATCTAAGGCCGTGAGGGCTTATTTTTAGACCCAGCCGGGGGGTCATCTATATATCATGCCTGTAGACGGGCCCGATAATCACCCCATTTCCCTGGGATACCAGGGCAGTTTCTCGTTCTTCCACAATAGTATCCTAAGGCGTGACACGAATATCACCCGCTCACACAAGCGACCAGAATTTGCGGCCAAAGTATTCTTCGGGTTTCCACCGAGATGGACGTGTCAAACCAGAGAATACTACCCAATGAACATAAGTCCATGGTCCTAGTTTCATGATTCCATTTCCATTTGAGGGAGAGTCCACCATATCCAATTTACCATATCTCCCGCCATTTGGGAGGTTCCATCATTCACATATCACATTGTGAACTTCCCTCCGATTACTTGCTCGGTTCTTACCTTTCTTTGGAACTTGGCATTTTTCACAATTCAATTTATATTCATGATTATCAAAATTCATGAGAGGGATTGGAATTCCTTACCATCGATGAGCCAATCACATTGGGGTCCTCCGGAGCCCATTTCTAAATCTTACAATTTCAAATGCACGTTAGTCATAACTTTCATAACAATGGAACGAGGGTAAAATATGCAATTTATCCATTTATTTCGTATGAACAGTAACAGGGATCAATTTTTTAACACTTTACATATTTGGGACGTGATGATTCATATTTTGAGGTCAATTTAAGATAATACAAAGGTGGTCAATTTGTTTTTGTGACATTTTCTTAGAAGCCACGCGGGTCGATTCGGTCGATATGCATACATATTTGGGACGTGATGATTCATATTTTGAGGTCAATTTAAGATAATACAAAGGTGAAAGCAAATAACTACAATTTATTTGTTCACATGGATTTTCATTATTTGGGTGAACAGTGTCGATGGAGAGGCATTTAGAGGTCTCAAACGCCGAGAACGGGTCGATTCTTGTGAATTCGCCGACGCCCAGCTCGATATGTATGCATATTTGGGACATGGTGATTCATATTTTAAGGTCAAATTAACATAATTTGAGGGGGAAAACAGTGAACCCGAATCTGGGCATTATTATTATTATTATTGGGTTAGGGTTTGGTGGTATCGTTTCTTTTAAAACAAGTGAATCGGACAACGAATCGGACAAATAACTACATATTCATCAATCATTAATCATGGGCTAAATACACAATTTTCATGATTTGGGTGGGTATTACAACGATAATACCCGATGGAGAACTAGTATTCCTAAAATTAAGATCTGTGAAGATAAAAGATCACAAGATAACAAATAGTGATCCTTTATGAGAATACTTGCCTCGATAGGGTCCTACCCCTATTATAAGTGGGGAGGAGCTTCTCGAAATTGTTTTACCCAACTAGCCCGAAAATTGTATATGTGTGAATCGGACCCGACAATTAAGGCCTCCATTTTCCCCTTTGGGATCTCCTTGGAAGCGAAAAGCTCTTCCTCTCACTGGGCTCCCACGGGTGCTGATAAAGCTGCGCGCCGCTCCACCGCGACGCCCAGCTGGCCACGGCCTTACACGGCCGTCTCCAGCAAGTGTACCCGTTCTCCCGATGTTTTGCGGTATTGCTGCCTCCACGGGAATGTTAGGATATTGAAAACCCGCCGTCCTCGCCCCGCTCTCTCACAGAAACCCTCTTTCTCTCCCCCGTGTATCATGAAATTGACCTCAAAAAACCCGATCGCATGCTGTTGTCCGAGACCGAAGGTGGATTTTGCTCACTACATGAAATGATGAAATGTCAATGCTCCCCCTCCTTTCTTAAGCACCCAATTTCCCCAATTTAAACGAATTTAAGAGGAAGTCACGTGAGAGGCATTTGTTAAATGTATAAATTGAGCATTTCACCCTTCGTGCACGCTGTTCTTCCTTCTGCCTCTACGATATTGTGTTTTCTTGTTTAAATGCCGATTATTAGAGAGAGAAATTATTATTATTATTATTATTATTATTATTATTATTATTATTATTATTATTATTATTATTGCATGTTTAAAGTACATGAAGCATGTTTACTTGTTTGGATTTTATTATTTAGCTTGAATTCATGAATAAGCATGAAAATAGTGTTTTGATTTGTCTCGAAGCATGTGATGAAACCTTAGCTTGAAAATGTTGTATAGTTTTATTGATTTAATGTATATGCATGGCATCTATGACATTAATTTCATGAAATATTGCAAGTAAGAGACCGATTGAGTTCGAAGGTTTTGCGAAGCCCATGTACGAAAATGAAGAGGTTTTGATAGTTTTACGTTTCTTTTAATAACCCAACGTATAGTTTGTTTTTAATTCGACACCAAAATTTCCATGTAAATTTCGAATGGGCACATGGGATTTTCAATAAAGAGATGACCCAATAATTCCGAATATTCTTCCAAAATTTTGTAATATTAAATTAATTTTCTCACGCCCGAATTACCCAAAATTATCGGAAAATAATAAATAATACTAATTTAATCCGATATATATATTTAGGGATTTCGAGATGTTACACTTCTAAGGTTTGATTACATCTCATAAACGATCTAACAATATTTCCTAAAGGTTGTAGAGCAGCATGGCATTTGGCTTAGGAATGACTAGTATTCCTAAAATTAAGATCTGTGAAGATAACCTTTGAGGAATTTTGGATAAATTATTGACCGCATCTTTGGGTTGACCCCAGATAGGTCTGATACGTTACGGTAGGATGTAATATCCTTTAAGAAAGATAGAACTATGTTCACCTCGCACCGCAATAGGGTCCTACCCCTATTATAAGTGGGGGAGGAGCTTGCGATCGAAATTGTTTTACCCATAGTAGAATTGATCGATGAGGTTCTTACTTGAGAAAATTGTATATGTTGTTCTATGAATTTGAGGATTAAGAAAATATGACCTAAAGAAGAAATGAGATATGTAATGAGATATTTTGAGGAAACTTTAGGGCTATGTTTTCTATGTCATGGGGATGAATTGTCCTTGGAGTAAGTGAAGAAGAGTCCAAAGTTAGCGTTACTCCACCACATGTTGAAGGAAGTAATTAGCGTTTCCATTTGAAGAAATTGTGGGCATTACCTTCGGAGTTAGTCTTTGTCAAATAATTTTTGAAAGCAAATTGCACCACTAAAGAAAGATGATCATGCGATGTTGTGAAAGGATGAATCTCGGTATCTTTAAGACTAATGGACCTTTGTATGGGCAAATAATTCAGACAAAGAGTGTTGAGGCAATAAGATGTTGAATTCTAGAATTAGGAGATAGAACCATATTAGAAATATTGGAGTTGTGAAATTTTGAAGTAACAAATCCTCAAGGTTGTGAGTTATCAGCGAAGTCTTGAAGTTACTAATAATTGGGTTTCGAGATTTGAGTAATAATCTAAGATTGATATTGATTTCTTAGAGACTGTTATAATTGTGATTTTTAATCTTGTGATAACTCAAGAATTTGCAAAAATTGCCTTTATCGTATGACACTTTCGGTATTTTTTTTAAATTACAGTTGCTGTATATCCAGGTGCTCCATATGATCTAAGGAATGTAGGTTGTAATAAGAATGGGAATCCATAATACAAATAATCAGGTGGAATGGCAGAATATGTGTGTAGGTTCACAATTTCCGTAGGCCTTGGAATGTGGTTAAAAAGACTGAGAATGAATGGCCATGTGTTTCAAGGGTATATAGTATGGAATTTGCATTTTTGGAAGATGTCGGTTTAAGGACATACCAATGAACTAATAAGGATATAAAACATTCTAATTTGGGGTCTGATTGTAATTTGAGGTAATTGCCAAAATCTTAGCCAATTTGATTGGAGATATTGTGGGTGTCAAATTAAATTGAATTGGATGATAGATTACAATCAAATGGATCGTGGTTAGGAAATTAATTAATGTGCACAGCGAAATTTGGTGAATCCGTATATTTCGCTATTTGATTTTGGTCTCAAAGGAATAATTATTTTCGAGGCTTCACATAAGTTGAAGCAACAAATTTTTTCTCATTTAAGGTTTTGAACTACATTGGAAAAGTAGTTAATAAACTTGGGTTGTCTTCTGATTTAGTAAATTTAGATAGTCATAGAAGGAATCAAATACTAAAGATTAACATGATTTGAATGCTTTAGGTTCCTAGGATAATCATTTAATTGAAGAAATGACTTGGGAATCTTAGGAAATTTCCTTCGATTAAGAAAAATTCAAAGTTTTTCAAATTTTGAGGATAAAATTTTCGTAAGTAAGGGAGAATGTAACAACCCGATTTTCGAAACATAGTACATTTTAGTAATTAAGCCAAAATTATTAAGATTAAGGTAAATAGATTATGGAAAAATAGTAAAAACATTAAGTTGGAGGCAAAAAAATGGCCCTAGGGCCTCAGCGCCCGGGTGGCACCTCGGGTGCACCCGGGGCACATTTAGCAAAAGCCCATGCTCGAAGGGCGCCTAGTTGGCGCTCGAGTGCAGGCATGTTTAAAACGGTGCACCTGGTTGCTTGAGCGCCCAAACCGCTTTTAAAACACCGTGTGTGTTTTTCTTCGGCTGACTTCGGTATTTCCAGCAAGAGAACGGAAGGAGAGAAGAGGAAATGGGAAGAAAGGAAGAAAGGAGGCAAATTTTGGGCCGTTCTACTCCGATCCAAGTAAGAAAAATAGTAGCTCGGGTCAAGGCAAGTGTACCTCCAACTTTGCTTTCCATTTTTATAGCTCCATTTTGTTATTTATGTTTGAAAACCCCCATTCCCGAAGATTTGTTATGGTTTATGTATTTTCCTCATAATTGCTTGTGTAGAGTTTTAGTTTATACATATATATATTAATGTATAACTCCAATTTTGTCGTTTAATGTGCGATTTGTGTTCGTTTTGCATCCGAACAGTGGGGTTGAAACCCTAATTTCGAAACTTGGGGATTTATGGTTTAAATGCATAATTTTGTATATGTATTATGATTTAAGGCCTTGATTCAGAGTTTTGGTTCAAGATTTAAGTATGATTTCGTCCGAATGTTTTGTATAAAAACCCTAGATCAAAATTTGAAAATTTTAGTTTGGAAATTTGAAATCATGAGATGTAAAGGATAATTGGTGCTTTGTCAAAGTTATATAGATGATTTGTATTCAAAAACTTTGCATGGAATTATATATTCGAATTTTAGAAACTCCTTTAAACTTATCTAAATGGCTGAATATATAAGTTTGAATTTGGCTTTCCAATATGAGGAAATTTGGCTAAAAAAATATGAGCAAGAATCCCTTCAGATAAGTATTTTAGCTTAGTATTTCAGTTAACTGTCTCAGTTGAGCATTTCAGTTAAGGAATTTGAGATAAGCATTCAGTTATTTGTTTTTAGTTAAATTAATAAGAAATTGGCCCTAAGACTATTAATTAGTCAAGTAAGGTTCTCGGCATGCCTTAGAACGTTATAGGGATAATCGATGATAACTCCGTCCACGGAATCATACGTGGTCCACCTCTCCTTGGGTTGTTAAATTGGGAGGATAGATTCAATTCAGAATTCAGACATACCGTAGGATGGTATTTCAGAATATAAATCCCATTAGAGGAGATATTTTAGTTCAGGCCTTTGATTGTGTGGAGTAAATACAATCTATCATCGATTGTTCGCTCCTTCAACTAGTAGGGTCTACTAGTTTGGGCCTCTTTGATTAATAAAGTTGGATTTTCTGAATAAGATAGTTTGAACTTGGTTTAAGACATTTGATTTGCTTTCAGGACAAATTAACATTTTTCCATATTCATTTTGTTATATGTTTTTGATATTCACATAAATATTCTTCTATTGTATTTATGTTTGTATGTCACATGTTCTTTTATATCTGCTCAGTTATTCTATCATTACATTCATTTTTTTATGGAGCGATTTAAATTTGCATGTTTTTATGGTACATTTTTGGGTTTCGGCTCACTCTTTTTTTTTTTTCCTCCAGATATGTTGAAGTTCGGTAAGGATTGAAAATAGGACTTAGTTAGAAGGAAGAACATTTTGTTGGGCTTGAAGACCTTTGAAGATTATAGAGACTTCGATAAAGTGTGGTTGCATATAATTAGTATTGAATAAACGTTGTATATCCTGACGATGTAGAAACATTTGTATTACGATGAGCTTGTTGATTTTGCTTCCGCAAATTTATTTATGGTTGTAGTCGCTTCTGCATTGTTTTGATATTTTGATTTGTATTGGTCCTAGATGACATCTCTAATTAGATTCAATGCAATAGTTAGGAGTACTATGTTAAATTCATGGATGATGTGGCAGTTTGTGGTCCTATGTATGTTTACTATAGGATGAATTGTGATATTTGTTTTGTTATGTACTTGATTCAGATTATTTTGAACAAGTTGTAAATTTTAGTTTCAGTCCAATTGTAGAGAAAATTCTGTCAAAATTTTTATAGATTTTATGAATATTAGTTGTGTTTATGTATTGACAAAAGGTCTTTAAAGGATAAGGATCCGTTCTGTTACACCTACAATGGTGCTCGAGCGCCAATCGAGTGCCATTCAGGTCCCACGTTAACGGAAGGGTCACACTCGAGCTCACATCAGGTGCAAATCGAGCTCACCATTTTATTTTTCGCGCCCCATTGACACCTCGAGTGCTCCTTGGGCACGAAGTTCTATTTTTTGCGCCCGGTTGGCGCCTCGGGCACTGGTTGGGCACAGGTCAAGCCCTCATCAAACTTGCAGCAAGCCTACTTCATTTTTTTGTCATTTGGGACATATTTTGACCCTTCTAACCCAATTTTTTACATCCTTGAAACCTAATTTTGATTATATAATCTTAATAAGCCACGATTATCATAATTTGAAGCTCAAAATTTTATTTACGGATTAACATTTCTCGATTTAAACTTTAGTTCCCGATTTATCAATTCCGGATCTTTGGACTTTTCAATATGATTCCTCCAGTATCTTTTGACCATAATTTATCTTTTTCAACTTAATTAATTTTCAATTATCATATTTTAAAAATCTGAAACCTCACCACCCATATTAATCATATCTTGAAACCGATACCTTACAGGGCCCAACTTTCTCTTTTTACTTCCGAACTCAATTTTTCACATTCTAAACCTAATCATTGATCATTATTAATTCAATTACACCCTAATTATCATATTCTAAAACTTGGGTCGTCACATTCTCACTCCCGGGAGAATGGTTTATCAATCATAACAACTTGTAGAGATCCCTTCTTATACTTTTTATAATCTTTTTCATATCATATATGCACATTTCTTGTTACATAGTCTTCATATGCCTTTAAATACATGCATAAATGTATATGGGGCCTAGAAAAATTAGAAAATTCTTACCACATTGAAGCAAACAAAGCTTTATGACTTTCGGACAACAAATTCATTCAAACAAAGTACCCAACATAATTTCCGAAACATACAAAATGGCATATACAAAACTCATGTAAATAAATAGCAAAAAAATAAGGTAAAAACGTTCAAGAAGCTAGGGTTCTAATTTACGAAGCCATATTATGAATTTTCCCCAAAATAATTAGGAGAAATGGTAGAGCGTGGGGTTAGGGTTTTCGCAAAACTCAATACCTTATGAAACTTTCAAATCAAACACGAAATCAACATATATACATATTTAATATATAGGTATTTTAAAATATATGCTTAGACGGGTATTGGAATAAAAATATTCGAAAAAACGGAACAAAAAGAGCAAGAAGAGAGAGAAAAACATATGGGAATACTTATCTCGACCCGATCTATAACTTTTTCAGCTAGCTCTAAACCAAAATTGGACCCTAGAGCCTCAATCTCCTCTTCTCTCTCCTCCTCCTCCATGCTCTCTCTCTCCTCTTATAACATCCTGAAATATTTTTATCCGATTAAATTGGGATTATTTATTATTTTTAATAATTCGGATGCAAGAAAAATTAATTAAATGTTATAAAATTTTTGAGAATAATTGGATCTGATGAGTTGGCGTTCGAAGTACGCCCGTTCGATTACCCGAATATCGATTTGGGTTTTTGTGATTTAAAAAAATGGATATATATATATATATATATATAATAAATAATAATAAGATAACGTGGAATTGAGAACCAGTAGGAAAAGCAGGGGAAGGCAGGGGGAAAGGGGAGCTAGAAGTCACGCCCCTCCTTATGTGATCTCTCTCTTTCTTTTTAATTTGGGGAAATTCGGGTGTTTTGGGGAGAAAGGGGAGCTGGAGCCCGACAGAGGCAGAAGCAAAGAGAGGAAAGAGCATAAACACGAGGTTTTGCAAGGGGAAAAAAGGAAAAAATTTACCCGTTTTGATCCGATTCGGGTTAAAATAACTGTAAATCGAGCTCAGGCAAGTGTAATCCAGACGTTATCTTTCATTTTTACAACTTTTCAATATCTCCAAAATTGTATTTTTGCTCTAAAATTATATTTATTCACGTTATGTATAAATGTAGTATGTTTCTCCTAATTAATTGGGCAGATATCATGTTTGCCTAGTTTTATTGCAACATATAGCTTCGATTTTGTATATATAAATATATTTTGTGTGTGTGTGAATCTTCCCAAAGCTACTGCCGTACACTCGTGTGAGAATGTGTGTATGGAAATATGTATTAAATTATACGTATATATATATTTATTTTTATGTATGTATATGTGTATATGAATATACATGTATTTCGGCATCCATTTTATATCCAAAAGTTTTGTTGAAACCCTAGGAACGAAAAATTAGAGATAGGTATTTAAAATCTATGAATTTTAACATGTAAATGTTAATTTATAAAGAGATAATGCTCCTGTTGTGATTTACATCTGAAAAATTTACAAGAAACTACACTGTTAAGTTACTGTGGACTTCTGAAGCAAAACTGAAGGGTTAACTATGATGTTTCTAACTGATTTCTCAAACCCGAACCATTATAAGTTAAAGAAAATGTTTGTGATGCTGTTAATTAGAACCCAAAACTGACATATAGTCAGGTTAGGTTCTCTGACATGCCTCGAAATGTTATGGTGGTAATCGAGGATAACTCCGTCCATGGAGTTATACGGGATCCGCCCTTCCTCAGGGTGTTAACCTAGAGGATAGTTACTATTTTTGGCCGGCAACCCTTATCCTGACTTTCATGAGAGGGAATAGATCCCACGGGAAAAGATCTCCTGTTTTTTTTCTGGCCTTAGATTGTGTAGAGTGAATACAATCTATCCTCGATTATTCGACCCCTCTACTAGTAGGGTCTACTGGTGGGGTCCTTTACTGATAGAAAATGGATTTTCTATAATCTATAGAGTTGAGACCGATTTTTACTTTTTGAAGCATGTTTACTGATTTTTGATTTCTGAAACTTGATTTTATTCGGATTGTGTTTCTCTCGTGATTTACATATATGTTTCTATTCCCTGACTCTATAATCTTCTACATTTATATTCTACTATAGTTTTTTGTAAATCATTACTTTATAGTATTTATGCTTTAACTTATAACTGTATCCGTTTTACTGCATTCTGTTCTATATAAAAATTTTACTGCATACCTGCATGTACCTTGTTGAGTTTCAACTCACTGTTTTACTTTTTTTTTCCTAGATAGGCGGTAGAGCTTGTACCGGATGAAGAGGAGTGATTAAAAGTTTAGTCTGAAGACTTTTGGAGACCTGAAGACTTTTGGGAGACTTTGAAAAGAAGTAGTTGGATGTAAAGACTTGATTTTTGATATATGGTTCTCTTGTATATGAATTTTGTATATATATGAATTTAATATATAAAGTGCATGTCATATATGTGATGAAATAGGAAATTATGCTTCCGTAGATTTATAGTTCTACTTCGCTATATGCTTTTTTGATTTCTGTACAGGTCTTAGATGGCATCTCAATCCTGAACTGTTAGTATAGTAGATAGGAAATGTGAAATGTAAGCCGTAGAGAAGGCGCTTGTGATCTTGTGTCTAAAATGAGAAATTTCTGTTGATGGATAGGATGACATATTCTGTATGTTTGCAGGTTATGAACAGGAATTGTATTTCCATTTAGTCCAAGTTTAGGGAAGACTCTATCCGTTTTTTCCTAGAACTTTAGGTTATTAATTGGGCTTAGTTCTATTTTCTGTGATGATGAAAACTTCTAAGGGTAAAAAAAACAATTCAGATACAATTGGTATCAGAGAAAATGAGATGCCTTAGGAATGATTTGAATCGTATGCGAAAGTTTAGGAAATTGTTATAACTAACTGAATAAATAGGTGTAGGTATAGGATGAACTAAGTCTTAGGTATTCTAATCTGTCTAAGTTGAAAATTGACTTAAACCAGGACTTAGTGATTAGGTTAATCGATACTGAATGTAGGCTAGGCCTAAACCAATCGATGTAGGTTTAAGGGTTCAGGTCAAATTATTCTATATTAAGGCGAGATGAAGTAGTTAGGATTAGTGAGAATGTTTAAGTTTTGGTTTTAAGGAGTTAATTTTAAATTGCAGTGATCCTGACCTCTCCCTCTAATTTGATTATTTGAGGATTAATAATATTATGATGTTTTGGTTATAGGAAGAATATGACTTCTAGATAATGGCTTTCCTCGGGGTGTTGGTCGACCCTGAAAATGAGGAGAAGAAATTAAATGGACATTAAGGATTTGAACTTAAATCAATGACGAACTAGTGTTGAATATGATAGTGTCTAATTCAGGTCCAATTAGTCAGACTTGTTTAAGTGAATGTTTGGTTGGCCTTGGATTAGAATTCTCAGGTTAGTATATTAATAGTACAATGCTAAGAAAAGATGTTAAAATTGATGTTCGAATATAATGGATAAGGTAGAATTAGTGACTTGAGGTTAAGGTATAAATCCTGAAAACTTCGAAAGTGTTAGTAGTGTTTGCAATGATCTGATGTATGAAGGAGACAAGTTGATGTTATCTCATAAGAGATTGAAAGGGAAGTCCAGTTGGGGTTGTGAATAAATTAATCTTGATGGAGTATTAAGATGATCTAGATGGTAGATTGCCACACTAGAACTGATAATTTTAAAAGAAATAATCTGAATTGTAATTAAGCTCATTTATCACGAGTTGTAAGAGAAGTGATGGAACTAATATAGAGGTGCTTGTAAGTTATGTAATGAGGTGTGTGCTAAATATAGATGGTATATTAGGCCATACCTAGAAAGTTATTAAGCGAATGAGGAAATTTGAAGAAACTGTTAAAGAAAAAATTTGCCAATCTGATTGACGAATAAAGTTACTATTGAGGTTGTGTCGAGACCAGAAATGATCCTGAGGATTTAAGTACAATTGATGAGGATATTTGGTGAACTTTGAAATCATCTGAAGCTAATGATTTGATAATTTGGAGTCTCTAAAATTGAGATATCCGTAAGATAGGTGAAGGATCACAACGAACTAGTCCCGCTATCAAAACAAGTACGGTTATGGAAGCTTGAAAGGAGAACCCTTATGATTTTTGCTTGAGGTTGATTGAATGGTAAGGCCCTTGGATTTTAGTCAGATTATTATGAAAATTAGAGTGGTTTGATTTGGGAAGAATGAAATTGCTTGACAGTGGAATATTAAATTACTAAATGTTAAGGTTTCGATGGTAATTGGAGACTATGCTGAAATTTTTGAATGATTGTCGTAATAGTGTTCTTGTGCTAGTTAAATATTTAGAATTTGTGAATTTTTCTTTTATGATGTTAATCTTTTTAAGATCTTTTTGGGGTTATGCAAATCCTTTTAGAAATTGAGCTGAAGCTCGAGGATACTTGCATAAATCGTATCGAGGGAATAAGATACCTAGTAATTCAGTTGAGAATTCTAAGTAAGAGGCAAAGTTAATTGAGTTAAGAATAGGCATTTAGCCTAATTAGAAAATGGATTGCCCTTTTTGAAGTCAACAGATGGCCGTTCAAGAACCTGCCTATGAAAGTTTTGAGGAGTGTATGTATGACCAAGCTAATCTGTTTTAATAAGCGGTTTAAAAGAAACTAAATTTGGCATTAGTCTCTAAGGATTTGTATGGAATTGAAAGAGTATTGGCTAGACACTGTTGAGGAAGCCATAGATCCTCCGGATAGCAGGACTTGTCAATGATCAGGTAAGTTAGCATAGGTGATATGCTCATGAGAAAGATTGGGCTTCTGTTAGTCTGTATTAATAGGTAATCACCCACAAGTAAAGTGGGAGGCGTCCGTGGGGTGGAATTGTTCCACCTGCAATTAAAATTTTGTGACAAGATCTTTGTGAACTTAGAAATGATCGCATGAAAAAAAATTAAATTAAAGTCTTACGAAATTAAAAGTTAGAGGTTGGGGACAGGTGGATCTCAATATATTCGACGAAGGTGAATATTAAGATCAATAGTTGATGTCAGAAGTCTCCATTCGGGAGTATGTAGAATCGCCTTGGAGATAATTCTAATCTAATAATTTTAAAAATTGTGAAGACGAACATTGATAATTGTTAAGGAAATTCTAGGATTATATTTTCCTGTATTGCTTGTGGATTGATATTCTTGGAATAAGTAGGAGAGGAATCCCTAGTTAGAGATACTTTTTCATTGATTGAAATCAGAAATTGAAAGTCTCTGCTTAAGAATTACGGATATTATTCTGGGTGATAGCTGTAATGGCCCAGATCTTAGAATATAGAAAATCCTCGATGTTAAGTTAAAACTACCTAGGAAAACGAGTTAAGGATAGTAATCCGGTCAACAAGTGTTGACCGGAAGGCATGAAGAAGGAGTAATCCGGTCAATAAGTGTTGACCGGAAGGCGTGATGAAGGAGTAATCCGGTCAACGTAAAATGTTGACTAGAAAACGTGAATGGAAGGAAGGACTAGAAAGAGGAAAGTAATCCGATCAACGCCTGTTAGTTGATCGGAATGTATTTAAATGAGAAATATAAATCCGGTCAAGGTCAAGTTGACTGAAATTAATAAGGAAACTCTTTGGAAATATAGAACCATAAAATTAAACTCTTTGGAAATGTACAACTATAAATAATTTGGAAATTAATAAGGAAACTCTTTGGAAATGTAGAACTATAAATAACCTAGAAATTTAATGAGGAAACTCTTTGGGAATATAAAGCCATAAATAACATATTCCGAAACATCCCCCCTAGTATGGCCAAACCCTAACGACGGCCGCCAAACCCAAGGCCTATAAATAAGAACTAGAGGGCGTAAGAAAGAGGCACGCAATAGAGTTTTCTAGAAAATGGAGACCAAAAGTTCAAGGCGAAGTAAAAGAAATCCGGGCAAGAGTACTCACCCCTGTTTTAAGTTCATGATTATGCATATTTGCAACGCAAGTATATCTGATTTCTGATGAACTTATGTTTCAGTATAGATGATGTTTGTTCTGTTCATATGATTTAAGGAAGAATCGTTCTTAATCGCATGTTTAAAAAGAAGCCATGTTATTCATGATGTTCAATTTTTGTTCTGCTTGAAGTATGATTATTTATTGATCTATATGAACTTTGATAATTGCATGTTTAAAGAAAAGACTTCCGACCCTTTGGCCTTTTGAGAAAAGAACTCCAACTTTCAGTAAAAAGAACTCCGGCTTTCAGTAAAAGAAACTCCCGCTTTTAGTAAAAAGAACTCCGGTGTGACGGACCGGATTATTCTCCATCGAATAGCCTCCGTCAATGGCAACACAGCCCTAAGCCCATAATTAAACTATGGACTCTATAGAAAATCAGGCAGAGTTTCCTCTGTAACCGGACGAAAACTGAAATACAACCTGTTAAATATCATCCTGTACAAGCACACATCTAACAAAAGGCTTACACACAAAGCCTATAACACACCACACAGGATCACAATCTGCCATAACATCATGGCTCCAATACAGTACTCCTAGCTACTATACTGGATCTAGAGAGATGCCATCTAAATGAAACAAAACTCCAAACATCAATACAGACGCGGAAGCATACTAAATTATCATAAATGCAAAAACATAACAAAACCATAAAATAATAACTATAACGAGCCACGCTCAACCCCGAGTGGCTGTCTGCAATCCGATCCAACTCTAGGTCTAGAGCTTTTGCGAACTCGCCGTCCAGCCGATCTCATCAAGCAAGCCTCTCTCCTTGCTCTATCTATCCGACGTCAGCTAAGTGTTCTCATCTGAAAGGAAAAACAACAACTGCAAGAGTGAGCTAATAGCTCAGCAAATGTAATCATAAAAAATTCTCCAAGGCGTGTACAAGAACTAAAATAGGGGAAGGAAACACATACTCTCCATAATCAAGAAACAGGAGAGGGAACAGGAAACAACTGGATTCACTTGATTCTCACGGTTCACACGGTTCATATCTTGAGCATTATTCATTTTCATTATTACATCATCTTTGCGGACCCTGGCTAGTAGACCGTACTAACCAACGATGGGAGAGAACGAGGACAGGAATGTGTTCGCTACACATTCTAAAGCCACGGCTACTATTTTAGGTCGGTAGCACACGACCCTCGATTGCATCCATGCAACAATCACCAAGACGACTACATCTCAATATGTAGCGTCGATCGACACGCCCCACACCCCCGGGGACCAGGGCAATCCTCGTTCTTCCACAGTAGTTTCCTAAAGCGTACCACATACATCACCTACTCCCACGAGTGGCCGGAATACGTGGCCAAGTATTCCTCGGATTCACACCGCGATGGACATGGTATACTAAAGAACACTACCCATACGACTCAGGGTCCTAGTTTCAAGATTAGGTTCGACACTTGGAGAGGGAAACCAACATTTGCCACACACAATCACATCTTTGGAAATCTCATTCCCATCACAAGATCTCCAACCGGGAGATCATCTCATCACACACATCTCCATCCGGGAGATTATATCATCACAAGCACAATGTGGACTCCCTTTCATTCACGTCACGATTCTCAATATCCAATGGGACTCAATTCCCTTATTCACAATCGGTGGGACTCAATTCCCTTAATCCATAACAAATCACTCTAAGTTCACAACAGAGATTAGATTTCATACCTCAAACGATCACAAGTCACTTGAAACCTCTGAGACTCATTCCCTTGCCTCCAGCACACGGATTCACATTCGGAGCTCACATTTACGTTTAATCAGTTAAACATTACTTTTATTACAATTATGATCACATATCACTTTACATTTCTCATTTCGTTTTTGGTGAACATTATCAGATTTCTCCTTAACCACCCGGACGCCGTACATGGTTCGATACTTGGAGATCGGCCGTCCAGTGGATTCGTACGCACAATTCGTACACAAGATTTCACATTTGGGTTTGATTTAACTTATCACGATGATGGAAGCATGCAACTTCCCTTTCAATTTCGGATAAACAATTACGGAATTCTTTCAAGGCTCCCGGATGCCACGAACGGGTCAATCCTTGCGGGATTCGGCATCCGGTCGATATATACCTACAATTGGGACACGGGGATTCATATTCTAGGGTCATTTCAACATTTCACGAAGGTGACAACATGCAATTTCCACCTTCGGTCTCGGGTGAACAGTAACAGCGCCCACTTAGGGGCTCGGACACCGTGAACGGGTCAAAACGTGCGAAATCGAACCCGCAGCCGATATATAGTCCTCATTGGGACATGGGGATTCACATTTTGGGGTCAATTTCATGATACAACGGCGGGAGATGGGAAATCCCTAAATTTTTGTGGGTTAGGGTTTCGGTGAAACCAAACCGGGTGGATAAGACACGATCCGAGCAACTAACTACATTTTCCTTAACCCATACCCATGGGTTTCAAGATTCTAACGTTTACCGTGGGTATTGACACAAAATACCCAATGAAAACAAATAAAACATCGAAAGAGAACAAGAAGTGAGTATGAGAACACATGCCTCAACGCGTGCTTTCACTTTTATACCTGGCTCTCGGACGGATCTGGACTCCTGGGCCTCATTCGCCCACCTTCTCTCTCTAAAACCGGCGCCCTCTCTCACTCTAAAACCCTAGCCCCACGTGAAATGATGAGGAGAGAAGGCACGATGCGTATTTATACTACGCGCACTGCTTGAGCGCAGCTCGAGCGGCCAGAGGGTGGCCGCGCCACCGGCTGTCCACCACTCGAGCGCAGCTCGAGTGGCCAGTGAGCGGCCTCGCTTCTGGTTTTTCCGCTCGAGCGGCTAGAAGGCGAGTGGCTCGAGCGCCCAACAGGCGCAAGCCTGCTGGCAGGGCTTCAGCAGCCCAAACCGGAATAATTTTTCCGATTTTTCTTCCGACAACAAACCTTAATCTTCCCATAGGATTAGTATTGATCATTAACCTACTAATCACCTCATTATTATCAAGTTCTTAAATCTGGAACCTCACATCCGGTTTCAATAAAAAGAACTCCGACTTTCATAAAAAAGAACTCCGGCTTTTGAGAAAAGAACTCCGGCCTTTTGAGAAAAGAACTCCGGCTTTTGAGAAAAGAACTCCGACTTTTAAGAAAAAGGACTCTGGCTTTTAAGGAAATTAACTCCAGATTTTGATGAAAGAATCTTCAACTTTAAGATGATTAAAAGGCTATACGGACTTCAATTGTTGAAGGTAAAGAACAAAGGCTATAAGAACAAGGAAAATGTATGTAATCCGGACGGCAAGTGGAACTCTACGACTTTCGACTTTTGAACTATGACGGATGGCCATCAAAAGACATGAACTAAGAACCAAGTTTCCATTAAACTTGCTGTTAAAGATGGATGAAGGATATTGGAGTGACACTCGAGGATTGCCTCCTGGGCCACGGGGGGAGACTTTTGGTGGCATAAGACTTTTGGATTACGGCCCCGTATGGTGGGTTAAAGGCATTATCTCCAGCCTTGGGGAGCATAATGAGAGGATACGGCTTTAGGTTGTGGGGTAACACACAACCCTTCCTCGATGTTGTTCGCTCCCGTCCGGTCCCTAAAGATAATAAGAATTTCAAATGGTTTTTATGAATCTTCTGAAAATATAAGAATAAGAATAAGAAATTTGTAAACTAAAGAAGAAATTATATGGTGATTTTATATATTAAAGTTATGATATAAATCCTTACTTTGATCTAATTATATGTATGTTTATGTTTTTTGCATGTGAGTATCTTGCTGGGCTTTGTGGCTCACTCTTGTTAATTTTCAGATGACGAGAGGCTTATGGAGGACGAAATTGAGTAGAACCATATGAAGTAACTAGACAGCATGGCCGGTCGGAGCTAATCAATGAAAAACTTGATTTATTTCTTTTGATGTTTTGAGAAGGACTTGTAGAACAGTTACGCTGTATAAGAATTTATGAATGTTAGCATGTTTCCGTGATTACTTTATTGATAAATGAAATCCATATTTCTAGTAGCATCTCTGGTCATATCACGGTATTCATGTCCGACTAACCTTAGTGTTGGCTGGCCATGTATGAAATTAAAATCGGAAGGCTAGCTCTGTAGTTCGGCCTCAAGCAATCTTATGTATAAAAGAAAGGTTTATTCATATAAAAGAAAAGAAATTTTTTTTTTATGTCCACCTAGTTGTTACCTATTATCTATTTTGATGCAAGGATTTAGGCTTGACGGCTGCTTTATGCGGTGGAATAAGGTCGGTCCGTCACAGTTGGTATCAGAGAAAAAATTGAGATGCTTTAGGTCAATTTAAATCAATACGGAAACTTAGGACATGATTAGTTAAGGCAAGAAGGGGGTTAGCTTTACTTATGCTTTGGACAGAGCAATTTGTGATAGCCACCCTTGGCTAGTAGACTGATGAAAATGTTCTTTTCAGAAATCAAAGTCGTCACTGAAGTCATGTCTAATGGAGGAAGGCGAGGAAGGCGAACCGTCCGGATTAACAACTCTCCAAATCCGGAGGCAAGGTACTTGAACCTGTTAGACAGGATGGCTGATGTTATAGAAGAGGTCCAATGCTAGTGCTAGTGGTGGCCCTTCTAAAAAAGTAAGATCGTTGAGGTCCCATGTGGAGCAGGACCAAACCTGTAAAGACTTCCGAGCATCTAGCAATGCATGTGATCATTGTGAAAAATCGCATGAAGGGAAGCCGTGTTATAAGAAGCTGGGAGTCTGCTATAACTGTGGCCAGGTTGGACACATGATCAAGAATTGCCCACTCGCCAAACAAGCCCCAGGATTTAAGTCTCCCATTCCAGCCAAAGTGTTTGCCGTTTCTGCAAAGGAGACCGAAACCTCTACGGAGGTAGTGGAAGGTACACTTTCTATCTATAGCACTTCTAGTCATGTACTCTTTGACTCAGGATCTACCCACTCATTTGTCTCCCATGAATTTGTGAAGTATCTTACGACCCTCCCTCAAGTTCTTGGCTGCCCATTGATGGTCACCTCACCCACAGAGTCGTCTGTAATTTTAAATGTGGTATATTCAGAGTGTCTGATAAAATCAAATTGATGTGTGATGCCTGTTAATCTGGTTTTGCTGGAAATGAAGGTATTCGATGCAATCTTGGGTATGGATTGGTTAGCAAGGTATCATGTCAGTATTGATTGTTTTCGAAAAGAAGTGGATTTCGTCATCCCTGGAAACAAGGCCTTCTATATTCAGGGAGTCAGGCGTAAGGAAGCATCTTGCTTCATTTCGACCCTCCATGCCTAGCACTTGATTGGTGATGGGTGCCAAGCTTACTCAGCCTTCGCTAGTCTGACTGAGGGTCAACGAACTCTGGCCAAAGAGATTCCTACGGTACGGCAGTTCGAAGACCTATTTCCTGATGAGTTACTTGGGCTACCGCCCAAGCGAGAGTTGAAATTTGGAATAGAATTGGTGCCAAGATCAGCACCAATATCCAAAGTGCCATATAGGATGGCGCCGGCTGAACTTAAGGAGTTAAAACAGCAACTCCATGAGTTGTTAGATAAGGTTCCATTTGGCCAAGTGTGTCGCCATAGGGTGCACCGGTCCTGTTTGTAAGAAAGAAGGACAGGACCTTGAGGTTATGCGTGGATTATCGGGAACTGAATAAAATTACCATTAAGAATAAATATCATTTGCCAAGGATTGATGACCTCCTTGATCAGTTACAAGGAGCTTGTGTATTCTCAAAGATCGACCTTAGATCCGGATACCATCAGCTTCGAATCAGAAGGGATGATATAGCAAAGACTGCTTTCCGAACTAGATATGGGCACTATGAGTTTGTAGTGATGCCTTTTGGGTTGACTAATGCGCCAGCCGTATTTATGGACTTGATGAATCGAGTTTTTCAACCCTACTTGGACAAGTTTGTGATAGTCTTTATTGATGACATCCTTGTTTATTCAAAGAGCTATGAGGAACATGAGGAGCATTTAAGGACCACACTCCTGATCCTTAGGGAACACTAGCTGTTCGCTAAACTGAATAAGTGCGAATTTTGGATAGAGGAAGTGAGATTCCTTGGACACATCATTTTCAAAGAAAGGATTTTCGTTGACCCTAAGGAGGTGGAGGCGGTGGTGAAATGGAACCGGCCAACCTCTGTGACCGAAGTACGGAGCTTCTTAGGCTTGGCCGGATATTACAAACGGTTTGTGGAAAACTTCTCCCAAATCGCCTTACCACTCACACAACTAACAAAGAAAGAGGCTAAGTTTGAGTGGACCGATGATCGTGAAGGGAGCTTTCAGGCACTTAAAGACCGGCTAACTTCTACACCAGTCCTAACCATTCCAAATGAATCAGGAGGACTGATTGTCTATTGTGATGTCTCAAAGATTGGATTGGGCTGTGTGTTAATGCAACACGGAAGGGTAGTTGCCTATGGGTCACGACAGTTGAAGGATCATAAAAAAATTACCCAACTCACGATCTAGAATTAGCTGCTATAGTGTTTGCACTGAAAATCTAGAGACATTACCTGTATGGTGAGAAATTCTTGGTCTATTCCGATCATAAAAGTTTAAAGTATTTATTCTCTCAAAAGGAACTGAACATGAGGCAGCGAAGGTGGATTGAATTTCTGAAGGATTATGACTGTGAAATCCGACACGAGCTAGGTAAGGCCAATGTAGTTGCCGATGCACTAAGTCGGTAACTAGGTATTTTGGCAAGGATGCAAGTCGAGCAAATGAAGATGCTGGACTGTCTAATGTACTATGACATCCAACGATATGTTCAAGGAAAGCGAATGATTTTAGCATACCTTCAAGTCCAGTCAGAGGTGATAGATGAGGTTAAGAGAGGTTAGGCGAATGATTCTTTCCTTATGAATATCATGAGTGATCTGGACAAAGATTTTCGAAGTGATTTTCATGTTAAGCCGGACGGAACATTAAAGTTTAGGGATTGATTATGTGTACTGGACAACAAAGAATTGAAAGAAAAAATTTTGAAGGAAGCCCATAGATCCTGATATACAATCCACCCGGGAATCAATAAGATGTACCTGGACCTAAAGAAAACATTCTGGTGGAGGAATATGAAGAGGGATATTGCAGCTTACGTGGAAAAATGTCTTGTATGTCAACAAGTAAAGGCCTAAAGAAAGAAGCCGTCTGGGTTATTACAACCAATGCCGCTTCCAGGCTGGAAATGGGAAGATATTACCATGGACTTTGTGACAGGCCTGCCAAGGATACCAAGAAAACATGATGTTGTTTGGGTTATTGTTGACCGGCTGACAAAGTCAGCCCATTTTTTGGCAATCCGGACGACTTACTCCCTTGATAAACTCGCCCAGCTGTATGTAAACGAGGTTGTCAGGCTTCATGGTGTGCCTGCTCTATTGTATCAGATAGAGACCCTCGCTTTGTTTCAAGGTTCTGAAAGAGTCTACATAAATAATTGGGAACAAAATTAAAATTTAGTACCGCTTATCATCCGCAAATTGACGGCCAGTCAGAACGGACGATTCAGATCCTCGAGGATATATTAAGGGCCTCGATATTAGAGATGAAAGGGACTTAGGACAATTTCTTAGCTTTGGCAAAATTCCCATATAATAACAGTTATCAGGCCAGCATAGGCATGGCTCCTTTTGAGGCCTTATATGGAAGGAGATGTAGAGCACCGATTCACTGGAAGGAGCCCGGAGATAAAAGGATTTTGGATCCAGAAATTGTTAAGGAGACGGCGGAAAAGATAAAGTTAGTGCATGAGAATCTAAGAGTAGCCCGCAACATACAAAAAAGCTATGCAGACCGGAGGAGATTTGCATGAGAATTTCAAGAAGGCGATTTTGTATTCCTAAAAGTGTCGCCATCTAAGGGGACGTACAGATTCGGGGTAAAAGGAAAGCTAAAACCACTATTTATTGGCCCTTTTGATATTTTAGAAAGGATCGGAGAAGTGGCCTATAGACTTGCACTCCCACCAAGCTTGGCAGAAGTACATGACGTGTTTCATGTATCAATGCTTAGGAAGTATGTCCATGATCCTACTCATGTAATTGAATTCGACCCTTTGGCAATTGACAAGGATTTATCTTACATAAAAGAACCAACACAGATTTTAGATCGAAGGGAGCAAAGGCTATGCACCAAATCAATCTCTTTAATAAAGGTACTCTGGAAAAATCACTCCCCTGAAAAAACAACTTGGGAACGAGAGGAAGAGATTCAAGACAAGTATCCTTATCTATTTTCTGGAGGTTAGTAACTTTATTTAAAATTTCGAGAACGAAATTTCTATTAGTGGGGGAGATTGTAATGGCCCAAATCTTAGAATATAGAAAATGCCCGATGTCATGTTAAAATTACCTAGGAAAACGAGTTAAAGATAGTAATCTGGTCAACAAGTGTGACGGACCAGATTATTCTACATCGAATAACCTCCGTCAATGGTAACACGACTCTAAGCCCAAAATTAAACTATGGACTCTACAGAAAATCTGGCAGAGTTTCCTCTGCAACTGGACGAAAAATCGAAATACAACCTGTTCAAATATCCTCCTGTACAAGCACACATCTATCAAAAGGCTTACACACAGCCTACAACACATCACATCTCAATCTGCCATATCATCCATGGCTCCAATACAGTACCCCTAACTACTATACTGGATCTGGAGAGATGCCATCTAATGAAACCAAACTCAAAACATATATATACAGACGCGGAAGCATAACTAAATCATCAAAAATGCGGAAACATAACAAAACCATAAAACAATAACTATAACGAGCCACGCTCAACCCCGAGTGGCCGTCCGCAATCCGATCCAACTCTAAGTCCAAATCTTTACTGCGCTCGTCGTCCAGCCAATCTCATCAAGCAAGTCTTTCCTTGCTCTAAACTATCTGCGCCAGCTAAGTGTTCTCATCTGAAAGAAAAACAACAACAGCAAGAGTGAGCTAACAGCTCAGCAAGTATAATCATAATCACATCTCCAAGACATATTCAAGAACTGAATAGGGGAGGGAATACAAGTACTCTCCATAATCAAGAAACAGGAGAGGGAATAGGAAACAATTGGAGTCACTTGGTTCTCACTGTTCCCATGGTTACACTGTTTGGTCATCATTTGGAATCACTAGATTCTCACGATTACATCTTGAATCACGGGATTCACACGTTTTCATCTTGAATATGATTCATTTTCACTATTACATCATCTTTGCGGATCCCAGCTAGTAGACCGTACTAGCCAACGATGCAAGAGAACGAGGATAGGAATGTGTTCGCTATAAATTCTAAAGCCACGGCTACTATTTTAGGTCGGTAGCACACGACCCTCGGTTGCATCCATGCAACAATCATCACAGATGACTACATCTCAATATGTAGCGTCGACAGACACACCCCACACCCCCGGGGTCTAGGGCAATCCTCGTTCTTCCACAGTAATTTTCTAAAGCATACCACAGACATCACCCGCTCCCACGAGCAGCCGGAATACGTGGCCAAGTATTCCTCGGGTTCACACCGCGATGGACATGGTATACTAAAGAGTACTACCCATACGACTCAGGGTCCTAGTTTTAAGATTAGGTTCAACACTTGGAGAGGAAAACCCACATTTGCCACACACACACAATCACATCTCGGGGAAATCTCATTCCCATCACAATCATCTCCAACCGGGAGATTACATCATCAAACACATCCCCATCCAGGAGATTACATTATCACAAGCTCAATGTGGATTCCCTTCCATTCACGTCACGGTTCACAATATCTAATGGGACTCATTTTCCTTAATCACAACCCGTGGGACTCAATTCCCTTAATCCACAACAAGTCATCCAAGTTCACGAGAGAGATAAGATTCTTACCTCCGATGATCACATATCACTTTGGAACCTCCAGGACTCATCCCTTGCCTCCAGCACACGGATACACGTTTCGGAGCTTACATTTGCGTTTAAACAGTTAAATGTTACTTTCACAACGATTTGGAAGGCATATCACTTTACATTTCTCATTTCGTTTTGGGTGTCATGACCGGATCTCATTTTGAAACACGGACGCTTGCGTACGATTCGATACTTGGAAATCGGACGCCCGGTGGATTAAATACGTACACTTTGTACACGATATTTCACATTTGGGTTCTATTTAACTTATCACGATGATGGAAGCATGCAACTTCCCATTCATTCCTGATTATCCACAACGGGAACTATTAAGGCTCCCGGATGCCACGAACGGGTCAAATCTTGCGAGATTCGGCATTCGGTCGATATATACACACAATTGGAACATGGGGATTCACATTCTAGGGTCATTCCATCATTTTACGAAGGTGAGAATACGCAATTATCACCTCCGGTCTCGGGTGAACAGTAACAGCGCCCGTTTAGAGGGCTTGGACGCCGCGAACGGGTCTAAACGTGCGAAATCGAACCCGCGGCCGATATATATGCATCATTGGGACATGGGGATTCACATTTTCAGGGCAATTTCATGATACACGGCCGGGAAATAGGAAATCCCCAATTTTTGTGGGTTAGGGTTTCGGTGAAACCAAACTGGGCGAATCAGACACGATCCGAGCAACTAACTACATTTTCCTTAACCCATACCCAAGGGTTTCAAGATTCTAACGTTCACCGTGGGTATCGACACAAAATACCCAACGAAAATACATAAAACAACGAAAGAAAACGAGAAGTGGGTATGAGAACAATTGTCTCGACGCGTGCTTTCACTTTTATACCTGGCTCTCGGACGGATCTGGACTGCCGGGATCGATCTCCCTTCTTCTCTCTCTAAGTCAGCACTCTCTCTCTCTCATCAAACCTCGGGCCTCCAGAAAAATGAGTGAGAGAGAAGCACGACGCATATTTATACTACGCGCACCGCTCGAGCGCGGCTTGAGCGGGCAGCGAGCGGTCTCGCCACGGGTCTTCCCCGCTTGAGCTCCGCTCGAGCGGGAAGCGAGCGGCCAGGCTACTGGTTTTTTCGCTCGAGCCACGGCTCGAGCGCCCAGAGGGCGCCGGTCTGGCCCTCGGCAAGCCTGTAGCAAGCCTACGTCGCATTTTCGCCGTTCGAGACCCGTTTTGACCCTTCTAGCCCAATCTTTCATATCCTTGGACTTTATTTTTTATTATATCACCTTAATAAGTCATGATTATCATGATTTAAAACCCAAAATCTTATTCACAAAGCAACATTTCACGGTTTACAGTTTTCGTTCCCGATTTACTGATTTTTGGCTCTTTGAGCTGTTCATCTGATTCTTTTCATACCTTTTGACCGTGATACACTTATATTAACTTAATTGCCTTCTAATTATATTTCCTTAACTCGGAACCTCACAACTCTCCCCCACTTATAAAAATTTCGTCCTCGAAATTTAACAGATCTTGAATTCTCATAATGAGAGGTAATCTTCCTCGAGCTCCGAAATCATTTCCTCGGACAATGCTTATTTTAGAACCTCAAGCATTGGAATCGTCCTAGTTCTCATCACAAAACAAATCCTTAGCCTCTCAGAACGATTTAACCCAGACACTTACTGATTCTCTCAACCATCGATACAAGGAAGACCTTATATCGATTTCTAGAAATTTCAAAAGCCACCTACAATCATGCCGGACATCTCCTAACCCAATCCGACACTTCCAACGGATCAATGAACTTTCACTTGAATTCATTTCATGCCTCGAAAGAAATCGGTCACTAGAACCTCAACCTTATTTAGAAATCTCTGGGCCACGGGCCCACAACGCTTCACTGCGCTACTCTAATTAACCCCAAATCATCAAATTACGGCACAATCAAAACTATAATCATAATCCCCAAATAGTTGACAAGACTTTCAATCCTTACCCAGATCTCAAAATTCCGATTGCCTAGTAACCTCAAGATCTTGTTGGCATATCAACAAGCCAACTGACCGAACAAGAACACGACATTCTAACACCCCGTCATTTGAACTTACTAGCGGCTCGTCCTTCACATCCACCATGAAGCTTCAAAGACATACAAGGCTCAAGACTCGCAGCATCAATTTCCAACATTGATGCCTGCCTTCCCAAGGAAGACACCGAGGTTTACTTTCTCAACCTTTAAACAAATCTGACCACATGCAAGGCCATATGATCATCTTCCTATCCCCGAAGACAATACTCCTGAGTTTTTAAAAGAAAACCTCAATGGCCAATTTCTGACATACACGTGGGAGGGTACACTAATACTGAACTCCTCCCCCACTTATCTCAAGGGTATTACATTCCACAAGAACTTATCAGACCCATTAGGGGTCAACCCAAATATTACGAGCGCCAGCTACCCTATCCGGTTAGATTCAAGATGACTGTACATTTCCACGACATAAATCGGCCTGCCCAATCAGCCACTACTTAAAATCCTAAGTCCTCAAAATCACGCAATCCCAAAGTCACAAGCTTAGGAAGGCATTTTCTCAACTAAATTCGCATTCCTTTTTCACTGAAACATGTGAATTATCAACTATCCGCAATTCATGACTCAATCCTTAAGCAATCTGCACACACCATCGATATCATTGAATTCCTCAATGAAGCCACCTCACATGGGCTCAATATGGTCGAAAGATCAAACTCATAAAATTTCATGAAACGCCAACGACTCCACAAAACCCAAACGACGTTTCCTAGACTTCATAGTGACCGTATCCTTAACCTGGATACCGTCGAGGCTACCACTCCTATTGATCCACCATTAACACGCTATGGACTCAAATCGATCTCAGAATTCATCAAGCCTTCACGACGGCTCACAGACTATGTCTATCCATCCACAAGGCCTGATCATCCAATCATTAATCCCCTAGCCATTTTGAAATTCATGAACCACCCTATTGGTCCATCTATTTACCCCAAAGGTTCTGAAATATTCTACCACGATACTAAAGCCGATACTTCCACGGCTCTGCTTAAGATCCTCAACAATTAGCATTGATTCGACATGACCTCGAATTACCGATCAAAAGATAGCTCAACCAAATCTTCCTTTTCGATAACATCCTTGATCCAATGATCAACAAGAAAGACGATATCAATTTCTTGATACCTCGATCGATTCAAACTCAGGCATCAAATCCTACAACCTGATTGCAAGATGCTACCCTTTACCAAACCCACTACAATAGCACTGCAGTTCACCCATCGAACTACTATTAAGATCGATTAAGAACTGAATACTTTAACTATCTCAAGTTCATACCCAAAATCGCACAATTCAATCACAAGACACAATAGGTTTACCAACACAATTCAGATCGACCCGATAACTTACTGACCAAATCATTTAAACGTCACGCCAAGCTTGCACCACAAGATGATTCAAGTTAACCCAACCAATTGCATCCACAAACTCCAAAAAATATCTCAACCTCGACACCACTTGCAACGAACTTGGATTCGTAATTAGATACATATAGGAATCACAAATCACATATATAATCGGGATCCCAAAGATGCAAGTGTTGTGACATCAGGATTGAGAAATTTCACCTCCTATCTCAGCAATCCACATATTTCCTCATGCACCATCACTGCCGAACTCTGATCCTATGGCGCTAGATTTCTTCACCTCAAGATCAGAGGATACAACTATCATTAATCCAACGGCCATACTATCTATAACTTAGATCATAATTTCAAAATCTCTTCGGAAAAGCATTCGTCCAAGATTCATCCATGAATAGCCGCTGCCATATTTCCTTTGCCCTTCCGAATACTAAGTCGCCCTTGACATTACTGCCAAGCCTAGGTCCTCCCCAATACACAATTTAAACCACAATCCCAACATGGGTTCGAAATCCCCAAAACAACATCAGGTCACAATACTAAACCCAAGAACCTCTCCTCCTGCCACAACAGGCGACATTAACACTTGGGTTCATACCATAGGATCCTGATATATACACTGACCCTTCTCACTGCCTGTCCGTGACTAAAGGCATCCTTAGATCTCGCGATCGGACTATCCACTATTGAGACACGCTCCCAAGAGTCTCATCGACACAAAATCAATTCAAGAAACTTCCAAAACACATGAGACCATATTTCCTAATCCTCGAGACCCAAGATCTTTCTCACATCAACCACCCGAGGTTAACTCTCTTCCTACCCATCACGGGGCAGCACGCCATGTCTTCTATCAGACATGGGGTCACCGCAACGATATCTTAAACCTCAAAATCCACATCTCAATCTCAAAGGATCTGGACTGTCAAGAAGTCCAGACACTTCAACATCTCCCACTCCAAACAATCATGGAGCGTTAACCTAGGATTTCACATGCCCAAACTTAACTCCACCCAATTCATCACGCTCTCTAAGCTGACCTGGCAACCCTTCGAAGCAAAATACAAATCCAAGGACTTCAACCAAGAGCCGATCAAACTTAAACCTCAAACCAAAATTAATTAACTTAGGCCTCGAAGCAACACTGATTAGCTCAAGGACCCAATCAACACCGATCAAATTCAAACACTAAGGTGTCTCGACACACCATCTTTCTCTCATCCCTACAACCAATCACAAATATCAGTAATCCCCACCAAGGGGTCCTTACTAATATTTCCTTGAGACCGAAGCAATTCGGATCAAGCCACTCCTAGAACACAAGCTAGGACGTATAGGCTAGCCATCCGAACTAAGCTACTGCTTCTAACTTAGCGCTAGTCTAAGTTCTAGAATCGGGGTAACCAAAACTACCCGGACTAACTCAATCCTCACAGGCCTTCATTCATGAAAACGATCAATCTTAATCAATCCTAAGCTTCCGCATATGATTCAGATCAACCTAAGGCATCTCTCTTTTTCTCTGATACCAACTGTGACGGACCAGATTATTCTACATCGAATAACCTCCGTCAATGGTAACACGACTCTAAGCCCATAATTAAACTATGGACTCTACAGAAAATCCGGCAGAGTTTCCTCTTCAACTGGACGAAAAACCAAAATACAACCTGTTCAAATATCCTCCTGTACAAGCACACATCTATCAAAAGGCTTACACACAGCCTACAACACATCACACAGGATCTCAATCTGCCATATCATCCATGGCTCCAATACAGTATCCCTAACTACTATACTGGATCTAGAGAGATGCCATCTAATGAAACCAAACTCAAAACATATATATACAGACGCGAAAGTATAACTAAATCATCAAAAATGCGGAAACATAACAAAATCATAAAACAATAACTATAACGAGCCACGCTCAACCCCGAGTGGCCGTCCGCAATCCGATCCAACTCTAAGTCCAAATATTTACTTCGCTCGCCGTCCAGCCAATCTCATCAAGCAAGTCTTTCCTTGCTCTAAACTATCTGCGCCAGCTAAGTGTTCTCATCTGAAAGGAAAACAACAACAGCAAGAGTGAGCTAACAGCTCAACAAGTATAATCATAATCACATCTCCAAGACATATTCAAGAACTGAACAGGGGAGGGAATACAAGTACTCTCCATAATCAAGAAACAGGAGAGGGAATAGGAAACAATTGGAGTCACTTGGTTCTCACTGTTCTCATGGTTAGTCTGTTTGGTCATCATTTGGAATCACTAGACTCTCACGATTACATCTTGAATCACAGGATTCACATGTTTTCATCTTGAACATGATTCATTTTCATTATTACATCATCTTTGCGGACCCCGGCTAGTAGACCGTACTAGCCAACGATGCGAGAGAACGATGATAGGAATGTGTTCGCTACACATTCTAAAGCCACGGCTACTATTTTAGGTCGGTAGTACATGACCCTCGGTTGCATCCATGCAACAATCATCACAGACGACTATATCTCAATATGTAACGTCGACAGATACACCCCACACCCCCGGGGTCCAGGGCAATCCCTGTTCTTCCACAGTAGTTTCCTAAAGCGTACCACAGACATCACCCGCTCCCACGAGCGGCTGGAATACGTGGCCAAGTATTTCTCGGGTACACACCGCAATGGACATGGTATACTAAAGAATACAACCCATACGACTGAGGGTCCTAGTTTCAAGATTAGGTTCAACACTTGGAGAGGAAAACCCACATTTGCCACACACACACAATCACATCTCGGGGAAATCTCATTCCCATCACAATCATCTCCAACCGGGAGATTACATCATCAAACACATCCCCATCCAGGAGATTACGTCATCACAAGCTCAATGTGGATTCCCTTCCATTCACGCCACGGTTCACAATATCTAATGGGACTCATTTTCCTTAATCACAACCCATGGGACTCAATTCCCTTAATCCACAACAAGTCATCCAAGTTCACGAGAGAGATTAGATTCTTACCTCCGATGATCACATATCACTTTGGAACCTCCAGGACTCATCCCTTGCCTCCAGCACAGGGATACACGTTTCAGTGCTTACATTTGCATTTAAACAGTTAAATGTTACTTTCACAACGATTTGGAAGGCATATCACTTTACATTTCTCATTTCATTTTGGGTGTCATGACCGGATCTCATTTTGAACACCCGGACGTCGTACACGATTCGATACTTGGAAATCGGACGCCCGGTGGATTCGTACGTACACTTTGTACACGATATTTCACATTTGGGTTCTATTTAACTTATCACGATGATGGAAGCATGAAACTTCCCATTCATTCCCGGATTATCCACAACGGGGAACTATTAAGGCTCCCTGAATGCCACGAACGGGTCAAATCTAACGAGATTCGGCATTCGGTCGATATATACACACAATTGGAACACGGGGATTCACATTCTAGGGTCATTCCATCATTTTATGAAGGTGAGAATACGCAATTATCACCTCCGGTCTCGGGTGAACAGTAACAGTGCCCGTTTAGAGGGCTCGGACGCCGCGAACGGGTCGAAACGTGCGAAATAGAACCCCCGGCCGATATATATGCATCATTGGGACGTGGGGATTCACATTTTGATGGCAATTTCATGATACACGGCCGGGAAACAGGAAATCCCCAATTTTCGTGGGTTAGGGTTTCAGTAAAACCAAACCGGGCGAATCGGACACGATCCGAGCAACTAACTACATTTTCCTTAACCCATACCCATGGGTTTTAAGATTCTAACGTTCACCGTGGGTATCAACACAAAATACCCAACGAAAATACATAAAATATCGAAAGAGAACGAGAAGTGGGTATGAGAACACTTGTCTCGACGCATGCTTTCACTTTTATACCTGGCTCTCGAATGGATCTGGACTCCCGGGCTCGATCTCCCTTCTTCTCTCTCTAAGTCGGTGCTCTCTCTCTCCTCATACCCTCGGGCACCAGAAAAATGGGTGAGAGAGAAGCACGATGCGTATTTATACTACGCGCACCGCTCGAGCGCGGCTTGAGCAGGCAGCGAGCGAGCTCCCCATGGGTCTTCCCCCCCTTGAGCTCCGCTTGAGTGGGAAGCGAGCGGCCTGGCTACTGGTTTTTCCACAGAGATCGCCGGTCTGGCCCTCGGCAAGCCTGCAGCAAGCCTACATCGCATTTTCGCCGTTCGGGACCCGTTTTGACCCTTCTAACCCAATCTTTCACATCCTTGGACTTTATTTTTTATTGTATCACCTTAATAAGTCATGATTATCATGATTTAAAACCCAAAATCTTATTCACAAAGCAACATTTTACGGTTTACAGTTTTCATTTCCGATTTACTGATTTTTGGCTCTTTGAGCTGTTCATCCGATTCCTCTCATACCTTTTGACCGTGATACACTTATATTAACTTAATTGCCTTCTAATTGTTATTTCCTTAACTCGGAACCTCACAACAAGTGTTGACCGGAAGGCGTTAAGGAGTAATCCGGTCAACAAGTGTTGACCGGAAGGCGTGATGAAGGAGTAATCCAATCAACGTAAAATGTTGATCGGAAAACGTGAATGGAAGGAAGGACGAGAAAGAGGAAAGTAATTCGGTCAACGTCAATTAGTTGACCGGAATGCATTTAAATGAGAAATATAAATTCGGTCAAGGTCAGTTGACCTGAAATTAATAAGGAAACTCTTTGGAAATGTAGAACCATAAAATTAAACTATTTGGAAATGTAGGACCATAAATAATCTAGAAATTAATAACGAAACTCTTTGAAAATGTAGAACCATAAATAACCTGGAAATTTAATGAGGAAACTCTTTGGGAATGTGAAGCCATAAATAACATACTCCGAAATATCCCCCCTAGTGTGGCCAAACCCTAACAACGGCCGCCAAACCCTAACGACGGCCGCCAGACCCAAGGCCTATAAATAAGAACTAGAGGACGTGAGAAAGAGGCACGCTGTGAGGTTCCCAATTCACAAATCAATCAGTAAAATAATAAATAACATAATGGATACCTAAATAAGAGTCTTGGAAGAGATTTGGGAGAAAATCTTTGAAAAATGTAGTTAAAGTATCGTTGGCAAGCTAACCGCTCGAGCCTCGCTCGAGCCACAAAACCAGAATCTTCCCCGCTCGATGCGTGCTCGCCTCCCGCTCGAGCCAGTGAACCGGAAACTATCCCGCTCGATGCTCGCTCGAAGCCCGCTCGAGCGGCGCTTCCAGAATCTTCTCGCGCACGCCAGCCGCCCGGGGCGAATTTTCCCGAAGCTTCCCGAAGCCTCCAGAATACTCTGGCGCTCGCTGGACGCTCGCTAGGCGCTCGAGCGGCCCGAGCACTATAAATACCCGGTCGGCCTACAATTTCTCACACCTTTCCATTTCTTCCCACACTTTTCCGAAGCATTTAGGCCAGAGAGAGAGAGAGAACGTCAACCTAGAGAGAGAAAGGAGAAAATCAAGGTATAAAGCCCGAGTTCGACCGAGAGCCGCTTTTTAAAGTGATAGTACGCGTCGAGGCAAGTATTTTCATACTCACTATTTATTCTTTTATGCTTTTTATTCGTTTCTTCATCAGGTATTAAAGTCCCAATACCCACACAAAATATAAATAGTCTATAACTCATACCGACCATGGAATCTATGACTTATTGACTAAATAAAGCTCCAAATTGAACGGTGCGGGTACTACCAAACCCTAATCTCATGTCGATCTGAGTTTCTTGTACTTTCTTCTCCAAATAATGCTAATTCGATTTTAAGGTCTCGAATCGTCACGTCCCTCGATGTGAATGGCCTATAAATGGTAAGAAATCTAAATTCCACTCATTAATTATGATAAGGTGCATATAAATGAAAATGTGGACAACATGCTTAAGTACCAATAGAAAGTGAGAACTGAACAAGTACATGGAGGGAAGTTCACAAGGTGACTTATGTATGATAAGACCTCCCAATGGCGGGAGATACGGCAAAAATGGATATGGTGGATTTTCCCTCAAATGGAAATGGAAATAGAATCGAATCATGAAACTAGGACCATGGACTTCTAGATGGGTAGTATTCTCCGGGTTTGACACGTTCATCTCGGGGTGGAAACCCGAAGAATACTCTGGCCACAGATTCAGTCGCTTGTGTAAGCGAGTGATGGCGGTGTCACGCCTTGGGATACTATTGTGGAAGAACGAGGACTGCCACAGTACCCGGGGGAATGGGGCGATACGATATGGCACGATATGATGTGCACGACCCAACGGGGAGGGTCGTTAAAGATAATCCCTCACGGCCTTAGATCATGGGGTAGAATCATGATCCTTTCCTCGTCCTCCCGCATCGTTTGCTAGTACGACCCACGCCCCGGGTCGCAAAGATTAAAGTAAAAATGTGAAAACATAAGTTAAATGATAATTGAATGTTCTTTCCTTCCATATTCCATGATATTTTGATGGCATGTTACCTTTTTTATGATTATATCATCCATAGCTTGATAGTGAGTTATGATCATACTTGCTGAGCGCTAAGCTCACCCTTGCACTCTCTCTTTTGAGATGAAAATGCCACGATGCCTGACGAAGCAGTAGTAGGACCAAGAAGTAAGATCGACAACGTGGATTTTGAAGAAACCTCGAGGATCTATTTTGACTATGTATGGCATGGGAGATTTTGTGGATAAATGGTTTGATTTTGTATGATGGATTATAACGCTTCCCAGATTATTTTTGTGGTTATGCTTGGGTTCTATAGTTGGCATCTTTACCTCCGCCGACGTCATGCCCGAGTCATGACGCCGGTACCACTACTAAGGTTTAGTGGAACGGAGATCCTGTGTATGATTTTAAATTATATACGTGGATGTTGTGCGAGTTTCTTACAAGTACGTATTTTGGCAAACGTTCAAGTTTCTGGGAAACTCGCCCAATTTTCTACAAAAAAAAATTATTAAATATTAAACTATATTAGTTTATTGACGGAAGGGTTATTCGGATAAATAACCCGGTCCGTCACAGTTGGTATCAGAGAGAGGTTGATGCCATAGGACTGAATCGAATCCTTTGCGGAAGCTTAGGATAGAAGACCCTAGTCATTAAAGTTATTAGTCTAGTCAGATTCTAATTAATGATTTCGTTTCAGAAGTAAAAGATGCCACCCAGACGTAGAAGATCTCAAGGCAACAACCAGCCTCAAGATCGGGAGGCTGAGTATATGAATCTTTTGGGCCGAATGGCAGATGTTATCGAGGCCTTGGGGCAACGAAATCTCGACCCTATTCCTGCTCCAATGCTGGCCCCTGCAAATCCTGGACCATCTGCATATGATCGTTTTGTTCAAGAACGGGTTCCGGAATTTCTGGGGGAACCAGACCCCGTAAAAGCAGATACGTGGTTAGAAAGAATAAAGAAAGTATTTTCTGTAATTCGATGTCCAGAAGAAGATCGAGTATTATTTGCATCTTATCGGCTCGAGGGCGAGGCCCATCATTGGTGGCAAATGAAAAAGAGAGCCTTGGGCGTTCCGGAGGAGGAAATTTCATGGCAGATGTTTGAGGATGCATTTTTGGAAAAATATTTTCCTCCAGCCTCCGTATCCGAAGGAGGAGGAATTTCTTCGATTAAGACAAGGTAATCGGTCTGTGGCACAATATGATGCTAGGTTTACGGAGTTGTCACGATTTGCTTCTTATATGGTGGATGAGGAAGAAAAGAAGGCAAGGAAGTTTTGTCGGGTTTACGGGATGAGATTCGCAAGCAATTGGCCCCCTTGGTGACAACATATCTTTGATGTATTAGATCGAGCCTTAATTTGTGAACAAGAGCTTGCAAAAAGAAGACCTTTTCAAGAAAAGATCATTGAGTAAGGCTGGAATGAGCACTAATTCACGGGCAAGTTCGGAGGGACCATCCAAAAGCCCAAGCAAGCTGAGTTTTGGTCGGAAGAGTGGATGAGAACTCGTCATCCTCCCAAGCCTCGGTAGGGTCATGTAAACATTATGGGAAGATGCACGGGAATAGACCCTGTCTTAAAATGACTGGGGGTTGTTTTAACTGTGGTCAAGTAGGACATAAAGCAAAAGAGTGCCCTCAGCCGCCAGCAATTCGTGCCTCGAAGCCCACTATTCAAGGAAAAGCCTTTGCGGTATCTGCAAATGAGGCTAAAGCATTAGATGACGTGGTAGAAGGTACGCTCTATATCTGTGGAATTCCTTGTTCAGTATTATTTGATTCCGGGTCTACGCATTCTTTTGTTTCCCCTCGAATAGCTCGTCAAATTACAATTTTACCCGTATGCCTTGACTATACCTTGGCGGTATCCACACCCATGGGGTCTTCCATTCTTACTGATGTTTCTTACCCAGGATGCGTAGTCGAGGTAAATGGATTACCCCTAAGCGTTGAATTGATTCTCCTTGATATGCATGGGTTCGATGTTATTTTGGGTATGGACTGGTTATCCAAAAACCATGCAACGATTGACTGTTTTCATAAAAAGGTTAATTTTGAGATCCCCGGATGTGAATCTTTTCACATTCAAGGAGTCAGACGGGTGGAGTCGTCTAGCTTCATTTCGGCACTCCAAACCCGTCATATGCTCAAGAGTGGATGCCAAGCCTATTTGGCCTATGTTACGGTAAAAGAAAGCCATGCATTGTCAATTAAAGACATCCCAGTGGTGTGTGAGTTTGAGGATGTATTCCCTGATAAATTGACTACTCTACCCCCTCGTCGAGAAGTTGAATTTGGGATTGATCTCGTGCCGGGATCAGCACCTATTTCAAAAGCACCCTACCGTATGGCTCCTGCTGAGCTACAAGAGTTAAAGCAACAATTGCAAGACCTTTCCGGATTTAGGTTTCATTAGACCTAGTGTTTCTCCATGGGGTGCTCCAGTCCTATTTGTACGAAAAAAAGGATGGGTCTTTAAGGTTATGCATCGACTATCGAGAGCTAAATAAAATAACAATAAAAAACAAGTACCCGCTACCACGGATTGATGATCTTTTCGATCAACTACAAGGAGCACGTGTGTTTTCAAAAATTGATCTTCAATCTGGATATCATCAGCTCCGTGTTAAACAGGAAGACGTGGCAAAAACGGCCTTCCGAACAAGGTATGGACACTATGAATTCCTTGTGATGCCGTTTGGGCTGACCAATGCCCCGGCCGTATTCATGGACCTAATGAATCGGGTCTTACAACCATACCTAGACAAGTTTGTGGTGGTCTTTATCGATGATATCTTAATTTATTCTAAGGGTCACACGGAACATGAGGAACATTTGAGGATTGTTCTTCAGACTCTTCGGGAACACCAATTGTTTGCAAAATTGAAGAAATGTGAATTTTGGTTGGATAAAGTAGTATTCTTGGGTCATGTAATTTCTAATGGAGGTGTCTCGGTGGACCCACAGAAAATCGAAGCAGTGGTTAATTGGAGTCGACCCACGACTGTGACAGAAGTTCGTAGTTTCTTAGGGATGGCCGGCTATTATCGCCGTTTCGTGGAAAATTTCTCTCGGATAGCATTACCCCTCACTCGTCTAACAAAGAAAGAAGTAAACTTTGTCTGGACCGACGAGTGTGATCAAAGCTTTCAGAAACTAAAAGATTGCTTAACATCAGCACCTATTCTAGCCCTTCCTGATAATTCGGGAGGATTCGAGGTGTATTGCGACGCCTCTAAGTATGGCCTTGGATGTGTTCTAATGCAAAGGGGTAAGGTGATAGCTTATGGATCCCGACAATTAAAAATCCATGAGCAAAATTACCCGACTCATGACCTAGAATTAGCTGCCGTGGTGTTCGCACTAAAAATATGGAGGCATTATCTATATGGTGAAAAGTTTTTAGTATATTCCGACCATCAAAGCCTCAAGTACTTATTCTCACAAAAGGAGCTAAACATGAGGCAACGACGATGGATCGAGTTTCTTAAAGATTATGATTGTGATATACTTTATAAACACGGGAAGGCAAACGTGGTCGCAGATGCCCTGAGTCGTCGGACCAGTTTTGTAGCTAGTTTACAAGTCAGCGAGATGGAAATACTAGACTGCTTAAAGTCCTATGACATTCGGCGATTCGTGAAGGAAATAGAATGATAGTATCCTTCTTACAAGTGTAACCCGAGATCCTCCGGAGGATCAAGGAAGGACAAAAGAAGGACCCGTTTTTGATAGATATTGCCAAAGAACCTCGGTAGAAGGACTCCGTATTGATTTCAATGAACGCGCTAATGGAATTTTAAGATTTCGGGAACGGTTATGTGTACCTGACGACAAAGATCTTAAAGAGGAGATAATGAAAGAGGCACATCGGTCTAAATATACAATCCATCCTGGAATAAACAAGATGTACCAGGATCTAAGAAAAATGTTCTGGTGGAGAAATATGCGAAGGGAAATTGTTGCCTTCGTCGGCCGGTGCCTTATTTGTCAACAATTAAAAGCAGAAAGAAAGAAACCCTCTGGATTATTACAGCCCTTGCCCATTCCCAGTTGGAAGTGGGAAGATATATCGATGGATTTTGTGTCCGGGTTGCCAAGAACCCCAAGGAACCACGATGCGATCTGGGTTATCGTAGATCGACTAACAAAGTCCGCTCATTTCATCGCCATCCCGGACCACCTACTCTCGTGATAGACTAGCACAACTTTATATTCATGAAATTGTTAAACTTCATGGTGTGCCAGTATCAATTGTGTCAGATCGTGACCCACGATTCGTTTCTAAATTTTGGGAAAGCTTACATCGTGAATTAGGAACGAAGTTGAAGTTTAGTACGGCCTATCATCCTCAAACTGATGGACAATCTGAGCGGACGATTCAAATATTAGAAGATATGCTTCGAGCTTCGGTATTGGAGTTCAAAGGAAATTGGGATGATCACTTAGCACTAGCCGAGTTCGCCTACAACAACAGTTTCACAGACGAGTATCGGAATGGCTCCCTTTGAGGCACTTTACGGAAGGAAGTGTCGATCACCCATACATTGGGAAGAGACAGGAGATAGGCGCCTGCTAGGCCCTGATATAATCCGTGAAACATCAGAAAAGATTGCAGTAGTTATTGAAAAACTAAAGATTGCCCAGAGTCGGCAGAAAAGTTATGCCGATCAAAGGAGAATCGAGCTCAAATTGAAGTCGGGCGACTTTGTTTTCCTTAAAGTGGCACCATGGAAGGGAGTTTCCAGATTTGGTGTTAAGGGAAAATTAAAACCACGTTTCATCGGACCATTTGAGATCCTCGAGCGAGTTGGCGAAGTAGCATATCGATTGGCATTGCCACCTAGCCTAGCCGAGGTACATAATGTTTTTCATATTTCGATGTTAAGAAAATATGTTTATGACCCCACACACGTGATTGATTATAGTCCATTGGCTATCAATGAGGACTTATCATATGTGGAAGAACCAATAGAAATTCTTGACCGCAAAGAACAAACTCTGCGCTCAAAGGTAATCCCTCTTGTTAAAGTATTATGGCGGAACCATTCCCGTGAAGAAGCAACATGGGAAAGAGAAGGCGAAGTTCGGGAAAAGTATCCCCATCTCTTTCAAGGTATGTAAAATTCTTTCAATTTTCAGCATTGTTAAATTTCGGGGACGAAATTTCTATAAGAAGAGGAGAGTTGTGAGGTTCCCAATTCACAAATCAATCAGTAAAATAATAAATAACATAATGGATACCTAAATAAGAGTCTTGGAAGAGATTTGGGAGAAAATCTTTGAAAAATGTAGTTAAAGTATCGTTGGCAAGCTAACCGCTCGAGCCTCGCTCGAGCCACAAAACCAGAATCTTCCCCGCTCGATGCGTGCTCGCCTCCCGCTCGAGCTGAACTGAAACTATCCCGCTCGATGCTCGCCGAAGCCTCTTTCGAGCGGCGCCTGAATCTTTCGCGCACGCCAGCGCCGCCGGGGCGAATTTTCCCGAAGCTTCCCGAAGCCTCCGAATACTCCAGGCGCCGCCGGACGCTCGCTAGGCGCCGAGCGGCCCGAGCACTATAAATACCCGGTCGGCCTACAATTTCTCACACCTTTCCATTTCTTCCCCACACTTTTCCAGAAGCATTTAGGCCAGGAGAGAGAGAGAGAACGTCAACCTAGAGAGAGAAAGGGAGAAAATCAAGGTATAAAGCCCGAGTTCGACCGAGAGCCAGTTTTTAAAGTGATAGTACGCGTCGAGACAAGTATTTTCATACTCACTATTTATTCTTTTATGCTTTTTATTCGTTCTTCATCAGGTATTAAAGTCCCAATACCCACACAAAATATAAATAGTCTATAACTCATACCTGACCATGGAATCTATGACTTATTGACTAAATAAAGCTCCAAATTGAACGGTCTGGTACTACCAAACCCTAATCTCATGTCAGATCTGAGTTTACTGTACTTTCTTCTCCAAATAATGCTAATTTGATTTTAAGGTCTGAATCGTCACGTCCCCTCGATGTGAATGGCCTATAAATGGTAAGAAATCTAAATTCCACTCATTAATTATGATAAGGTGCATATAAATGAAAATGTGGACAACATGCTTAAGTACCAATAGAAAGTGAGAATCGAACAAGTACATGGAGGAAGTTCACAAGGTGACTTATGTATGATAAGACCTCCCAATGGCGGGAGATACGGCAAAAATGGATATGGTGGATTTTCCTCAAATGGAAATGGAAATAGAATCAGAATCATGAAACTAGGACCATGGACTTCTAGATGGGTAGTATTCTCTGGTTTGACACGTTCATCTCGGTGGAAACCCGAAGAATACTCGCCACAGATTCCGGTCGCTGTGTGGCGAGTGATGGCGGTGTCACGCCTTGGGATACTATTGTGGAAGAACGAGGACTGCCCTGGTACCCCGGGGGAATGGGGCGATACGATATGGCACGATATGATGTGCACGACCCAACGGAGGGTCGTTAAAGATAATCCCTCACGGCCTTAGATCATGGGGTAGAATCATGATCCTTTCCTCGTCCTCCCGCATCGTTTGCTAGTACGACCTACTGGCCCTGGTCCGCAAAGATTAAAGTAAAAATGTGAAAACATAAGTTAAATGATAATTGAATGTTCTTTCCCTTCCATATTCCATGATATTTTGATGGCATGTTACCTTTTTTTATGATTATATCATCCATAGCTTGATAGTGAGTTATGATCATACTTGCTGAGCGCTAAGCTCACCCTTGCACTCTCTCTTTTCAGATGAAAATTCCCTGATGCCTGACGAAACAGAGTAGGACCAAGAAGTAAGATCGACAACGTGGATTTTGAAGAAACCTCGAGGATCTATTTTGACTATGTATGGCATGGGAGATTTTGTGGATAAATGGTTTGATTTTGTATGATGGATTATAACGCTTCCGCAGTTATTTTTGTGGTTATGCTTGGGTTCTATAGTTGGCATCTTTACCTCCGCCGACGTCATGCCTGAGTCATGACGCCGGTACCACTACTAAGGTTTAGTGGAACGGAGATCCCATGTATGATTTTAAATTATATCTCGTGGGATGTTGTGCGAGTTTCTTACAAGTACTGTATTTTGGTAAACGTTCAAGTTTCTGGGGGAACTCTGCCCAATTTTCTACAAAAAAAAAAATTATTAAATATTAAACTATATTAGTTTATTGACGGAAGGGTTATTCGGATAAATAACCCGGTCCGTCACACACGCAATAGAGTTTTCTAGTAAAGGGAGACCAAAAGTTCAAGGCGAAGTAAAAGAAATCCAGGCAAGAGTACTCACCCTTGTTTTAAGTTCATGATTATGCATGTTTGCAACGTAAGTATATCTGATTTCTGATGAACTTATGTTTCAGTATATATGATGTTTGTTCTGTTCATATGATTTAAGAAAGAATCGTTCTTAATCGCATGTTTAAAAAGAAGCCCTGTTATTTATGATGTTCGATTTTTGTTCTGCTTGAAGTATGATTATTTGTCGATCTATATGAACTTCGATAATTGCATGTTTAAGGAAAAGACTTCCGACCCTTCGGCCTTTTGAGAAAAGAACTCCGGCTTTCAGTAAAAGGAACTCCGGCTTTCAGTAAAAGGAACTCCGGCTTTCAGTAAAAGAACTCCGACTTTTGAGAAAAGAACTCCGGCCTTTTAAGAAAAGAACTCCGGCTTTTGAGAAAAGAACTCCGGCTTTTAAGAAAAAGGACTCCGGCTTTTAAGGAAAATAACTCCGGATTTTGATGAAAGAATCTTCGACTTTAAGATTATTAAAAGGCTATACGGACTTCAATTGTTGAAGTTAAAGAACAAAGGCTATAAGAACAAGGAAAATGTATGTAATCCGGACGGCAAGTGGAACTCTACGACTTTCGACTTTTGGACTATGACGGATGGCCATCAAAAGACATGAACTAAGAACCGAATTTTCATTAAACTTGCTGTTAAAGATGGATGAAGGATATTGGAGTGACACTCGAGGACTGCCTCCTGGGCCATGGGGGGAGACTTTTGGTGGCATAAAACTTTTGGATTACGGCCCCGTATGTCGGGTTAAAGGCATTACCTCCCGCCTTGGGGAGCATAATGAGATGATACAACTTTAGGTTGTGGGGTAACACACAATCCTTCTTCGATGTTGTCCGCTCCCGTCTTGTCCCTAAAGATGATAAGAATTTCAAGTGGTTTTTATGAACCTTCTGAAGACAAGATAATAAGAATAAGAACAAGAAAATTCTGAACTAAAGAAGAAATTATATGCTGATTTTATATGTTAAAGTTATGATATAAATCCTTACTTTGATCTTATTATATGTATGTTTATGTTCTCTGCATGTGAGTATCTTGCTGGGCTTTGTAGCTCACTCTTGCCAATTTTCAGATGACGAGAGGTTTATGGATGACAAAATTGAGTAGAACCATATGAAGTAACTAGACGGCATCGCTGGCCGGAGCTAATCAATGAAGAACTTGATTTATTTCTTTTGATGTTTTGAGAAGGACTTGTAAAACAATTATGCTGTATAAGAATTTATAGATGTTAGCATGTTTCCGTGATTACTTTATTGATAAATGAAATCCATATTTCTAGTAGCATCTCAGGTCATATCATGGCATTCATGTTCAACTAACCTTAGTGTTGGCCGGCCAAGTATGAAATTAAAATTGGAAGGCCAGCTCATGTAGTTTGGCCTCAAGCAATCCTGTGTATAAAAGAAAGGTTTATTCATGTGAAAGAAAAGGAAAAAATTTTTTATGTCCACCTAGTTGTTACCTATTATCTATTTTGATGCAAGGATTTAGGCTTGACGGCAGCTTTATGCGGTGGAATAAGGCCGGTCCGTCACAATAGCTTATCTGATAAATTAAAGGTCAGAATGGTTATGTTATGACTGAAGTTGATCTTGAAATTTTGTAAGCGGATAGACATGTTTAAGGATTATATAGATGAATTTTGGTATCTTGAAGGGGGAACGAACATCACTATTAATTGTAAATGTTAAGGGTTTATAGCTTTGGTACTGGTAGTGAATTTATGGGTAAGTTCACTTAATTGGAGTGATAGGATATTACATCCCTATGTTAGGAAACAAAATCGTGTCTGAAGTGTGGAAGTCATGAAATTAAAAATAAAAAGCTATGTGGTCTTGTTTTAAAAACGATCAAATGGTTCACCCATGGTGATTTCAAATGACGTGTTTGTGTTGAATCAATTGACTCATTAATATACCGATGAGGTTTTAAAGTTGCTAAGTGTATAAATATTGAATTGGGCAATGAATCTGAACCCACATTGAACTCGTGGTAACCGTATAAATTGTAATTTCTAATCTTGCTACGATTTGAGGGTTCGTGGGAGTTGTTTCCCTCGAAATATAGATTTTGAGGTTTTGAGGTTGTTAAGTGTTAGGGTCTTGAGGTCTTGAGCAACGGTCTGAGACTGTACTGAATCCATAGAAACTATTATAGTTAGGACTTTCTATTCTGTTGTGAATTGAGGATCTGTGAGAAATATTTCTATGGTATAGATATCTTAGAATCGGTTTTAATCAAGGCTATCCCATAAGTTGGATGTTCGGAAGGGAATGTGTGTCTTAAGTAAACATCGACTTGAGGAGATACTAATGAAATGAAAAAGATGTAAAGTATCCTACTTTTGAAGTCTAATTGTACTTTGAATTTCATGTTGGGATTTTAGCTGAGCTCGGTAAAAGAACTGAAATACTCGGTTGTGATAGTGACAATAAGTTGTAATCGAACAGCTCAAAGCTAACTAATTGATCAGAGCGCGCAGCGGAAGAGTGATGAACCTGTACATATAATAAGGTTTAAGTTAGTGTTCAGAGGACATACTCAATTTTAAGGTGTAGTATGAGATGAAATGAAGCATTTTGCTTGTGTAGGGTTCAGAACTAAATCAGAAAAGTGCCTAGTAAAATAGGTTTGCCTTCGAACTTAGTGAATTTGGATCTGGAAAGGGCACGTCAAATAATGAGGATCAAGACAATTCAGATGTTTAAGGTTTTCTAAGACAACTATCCTAATTTAGAAAAGAATTGCAGAAATTAAGAATGTTCGTTGATTCTGAAGATTTAAAGATCGTGAAATTTTGATGACGAAATTTCTATAAGTGGGAGAGAATGTAACATCCCGAAATATTTTTATCCGATTAAATTGGGATTATTTATTATTTTCGATAATTCGGACACGAGAAAAATTAATTAAATGTTATGAAATTTTGGAGAATAATTGGATCTGATGGGCTGGCGTTCGAAGTAGCCTGTTCGGTCGCCCGAATATCGATTTGAATTTGTGTGATTTAAAGAAAAATAGATATATATATATATATATATATAATAATAATAATAATAATAATAATAATAATAATAATAATAAGATAACGTGGAATTGAGAAGCAGTAGGAAAAGCAAGGGGAAAGGGGAGCTGGAAGCCACGCCCCTCCTCATGTGATCCCTCTCTTTCTTTTTAATTTGAGGAAATTCGGGTGTTTTGGGGAGAAAGGGGAGCTGGAACCCGACAGAGGCAGAAGTGAAGAGAGGAAAGAGTAGAAACATAAGGGTTTTGCGAGGGGAAGAAATGGAAAAATTCACCCGTTTTGATCCGATTCGGATAAAAATAACCGTAAATCGAGCTCAGGTAAGTGTACTCCAAACATTATCTTTTATTTTTACAACTTTTCAGTATTTCCAAAATTGTATTGTTGCTCTAAAATTATATTTATTCACGTTCTGTATAAATAAAGTATGTTTCTCCTGATTAATCGGACAGATATCTTGTTTGCCTATTTTTATTGCAGCATATAACTTCGATTTTGTATATATAAATATATTTGGTGTGTGTGTGAATCTTCCCAGAGCTGCTGCCGTGAGCTTGTGTATGTGTGTGTATGGAAATATGTATTTAGTTATACATATATATTTATTTATTTATATGTATGTATATGTGTATATGAATATATATGTATTTCGGCATCCGTTTTATGTTCGAAAGTTTCGTTAAAACCTTAGGAACAAAAAATTAGGGATTGGTATTTAAAATCCATGAATTTTAACACGTAAATATTAATTTATAAAAAGAGAATGCCCCTGTTGCGATTTGCATCTGAAAAATTTATAAAGAACTGTACTGTTAAATTATTGTAGACTTCTGAAGCAAAACTGAAGGGTTAACTGTGATGCTTTTGATTGATTTCTGAAACCTAAACTGTTATAAGTTAAAAAAAATATTTCTGATACTATTAATTAGGACTCGAGACTGATATACAGTCAAGTTAGGTTCTCCAACATGCCTTAGAACGTTATGGTGGTAATCGATGATAACTCCATCCATGTAGTTATATGTGGTCTGTCCTTCTTTAAGGCATTAACCTAAAGGTTAGTTATTGTTTCTGACCAACAACCCCTGTCCTGAATTCCACGAGAGGGGATAGATCCCGCGAGAAGGGATCTCTTGTTTCTGTCTTGGATTATGTGGAGTAAATACAATACATCCTCGATTATTCGCCCCCTCTACTGGTAGGGTCTACTGGTGGGGTCCTTTATTGATAGAAAAAGGATTTTCTATAATCTATAGAGTTGAGACCGATTTCTACTTTCTGAAGCATGTTCACCGATTTCTAATTTTTGAAACCTAATTTTATTTGGATTGTGTTTCTCTCGTGATTTACATATATGTTTCTGTTCCCTGACAGCTCCATAATCTTCTGCATTTATATTTTGCTATAATTTTCTGTAAATCATTACTTTATAGTATTTATACTTTAACTTGTAACTGTATCCATTTTATTACATTCTATTCTGCATAAAAGTTTTACTGCATGCCTACATGTACCTTATTGGGTTTTGGCTTACTATTTTACTATTTTTCTCCCAGATAAGACTGTGGAGCTTGTACCGGACGAAGAGGAGTGATCAAAAGCTTAGTCTGAAGACTTTTGGAGACCTGAAGAGTTTTGGGAGACTTTGAAAAGAAGCAGTTGGATGTAAAGACCTGATTTTTGATATATTGTTCTCTTGTATATGAATTTTGTATATATATGAATTTAGTATATAAAATGCATGTCATATATGTGATGAAATAGGAAATTATGTTTCCGTAGGTTTATAGTTCTGCTTCCACTATATGTTTTTTTGGTTTCTATACAGGTCCTAAATGGTATCTCAATCCTGAACTGTTAGTATAGTAGATAGAAAATGTGAAATGTAAGCTATAGAGAATTATATGGCACTTGTGATCCTGTGTCTAAAATGAGAAATTTCTGTTGATGGATAGGATGACATATTCTGTATGTTTGCAGGTTATGAACAGGAATTGTATTTCCATTTAGCCCAATTTTAAGAGAGACTCTGTCTATTTTTTCCTAAAATTTTAGGTTCTTAATTGGGTTTAGAGTTTTATTTTCTGTAATGACGGAAAATTCTGATGATAAAAAAAAAAAACCGTTCCGTCACACCTCTCTTTTTACTCTGATGAAAAATGGTGAAAAGAAACTGATCGTGCGCTTAAATATGCGACTAGTGTTCGAGTGCCAATCGGGCGAGCTTCGGGCACAGAAACACTAGAATATGTGCTCAAGCGCACCGCCAGCGTGCATCAAGTGGGCCTACACTAGAATTTGTGCCTCCTAGGCACGCCTCAGGTGAGCGGCAGGTGCACCCTCACTGGATTTATTGCCCCGGCACTGCTCGGGCAAGCAACAGGCGAACTTATCCCTTCTTCCTACTTCGCTTTCAGAACTTAATTTTTTGCATATATTAGGTCTAATTTTAGTTATATTAACTTAATTACCCCTAATTACCATATTTTAAAAAACGATACCTTACAATCGGAGCCATGCAACATAAATAAACAATGCTTGGTAGTTTCATTCGTTAATTCCTTTTATAAAGTACAAATTTTCAACAACGAACATATAAATCAAATTGGAAATAAAAAATACATGAAGCAATGACCTGATAGCATTTGTCCAACCAACTTTCAAGAAAGACAACTACAAGAGGAAAACACCCGGGCTAGCCATCATGGCATCAGACCCAAGTAGGTAGCATGACAGGAAAAGCATGTAGAAGCCCTCCCCTATGAGAACGAGGTGCAAAGAACCAGTTCTCACTTGGGAGGCAATTGCCAAAATTCGTCCACTAAAACCGACCATAGCCATGCAGTCCATGAGCCTCTATTTCTACGCGAGACACAACATGACGTTGACGGCCTAAGGTTCAACATGGACATGAGAAAATTCCTTATCCAGCAATCGCCAGAGCGGTCCTCCTATGGGCAACCGAGAATAGAGTTGCTTGCCTGGAGGGGACGAGTTATTATTCTCTCCCATTAGAAGGGCTAAGCCACCACCCATTCAAGGCCACCCCGACAAGGACCATCTAGATCCGCCTGGGAGGAGTGGAAACCAGCCACAAAAACCCAAACCTCGTTCAATGCAACACGAGGCCGGATAGGGCCGAGCCTAAAAGATGGTAACTAAGGCAAACTTCAGGCGCATTCTCAGCTCTGTCTTTGAACATTGGTGATGAACCTCTACCGATATCGACTTATGGTTGTGTAGGTTCCATACCGATTTCGAACTCTCACACCACTTGGTTAGTGAAAATGATTCGTGATGCGAGGTGTTGAGAGCCTCTCCACTTATAGTTGAAGAAGAAGATCAACCAACATTAAACCGAAGATATTGCACTAATGCTAGAAGGTCATCCTTAGCAGAGAATCACCAACAACAAAGAATTAAATCAGTGCCAAATCCTACAAATCAGAGAAAAAATCTGTAGGATGCATGAGAAAGGAAAGCATGCACAGACCGGCAGGTGGTGTCCCATCAGGAACATTTCAGAGTTAAAATTTTAAACCTCCTGGTATAAGGAGCTAATGATGGGTCTAATAACCCATAAGCTAACTCAGAATCAGACCTGTAGTAGAAGAGCACCTCGGAAGCTGTAGTCCAAAACAAATTCCTTGAGGCCCAAGGCCCTGACTGCATAACCCAGATCTACCCAGCGAAATATGGGGCCTTGGAGTCACCCATCGAATGCAGCTTAGTAGTGCACACCTCATCAGCTCTAACTCAGCATACAATCCCATACTGGTTGCGCCCTTGATTTTCTAGCTCAGTGAAGCCCGTCGGGGGACCATGAGCCCTAGCCTCTTCAATAGGCTAGGATCACAGAGCCATGTTGTTGGTCACTCACTGTGATTCCAACAACACTCCAACAAGTGCAATCCTGCTCTCCCCTTCAAATATCTCGCTTCCTTCGCAGGAAATGGTAGCTTCGAGAGGCCAAAAAATTCAAAGAGAAAGAGGCGACCAACTAATACAACTCTCGATCCCAAAGCCACTCTCCTAAGAAGTCACTCCTTCCTTTGAGCCACCCTCTCACTAGGGTGCATCTCTAAGCTGCTCTCCGACCAAACGCACACATCGAAGCTCAATTCGCCTTCTCTAAGCCGCTCCCTGGTCAAGCACACTAATTAAGACTCAGTCTTCCATCTCAAATCAGCTCCTCAGTTGAGCACACTCATCGAAATTCAAACATCCATCTCAAAGTCATTCCCCAATTGAGCACACTTATTAAAATTCAGTCCTCTATCTCTAAATCTCTCTCATATTGAACGCACCCATTAGAGCTCAATCCTTCATCTGAAAGCCGCTCTCCAACCGAACACACTCGTCAGAGCTCAATCCTCTATCTGAAAGTCGCTCCCAACCGAGCGCACTCACCGGAGTTCATCCCTCCATAAACACTCAATCTCCTAAAATATCATATATTATTCATTCATAATCCTTTTTCTTTTATCTATCTAATAAAAATTTCTCATTTAAGTATCAAAGGACATATTAGGAAACAAGTCCTACCATCCTCTGACCTCTTATTTGCCAGTTATAGTGTGCAGGACATAGGTTCAGAGTAACGAGAACCAAACTGGCTTCAACTCGACCTACCGAAAAGATTAAGCTACTCCTTAATTTGTTCAATAACTCAAATCAAGGGACACATCACCAACTATGACCTACAAAAGGAATAAATACAGAAAAAGGCTTTCCAACTTACTATTTGGGGTGAGATGTGACCGAGCACACTCCTTGAAACTTAGTCTTCCATCTCAAATCAACTCCCCAGTTGAGCACATCATCGAAGTTCAGTCATCCATCTCAAAATCATTCCCTAATTGAGCGCACTTATTAGAACTCAATTATCTGTCTCTAAATCTCTCCCTAGTTGAGCACATCCGTTAAACCTCAATTTTCCATCTCAAAGCCACTCCCCAACCGAATACACTCGTCAAAACTCAATCCTCCATCTAAAAGTCGTTCCCCAATTGAGCACACTCATCGGAGCTCAATCCTCCATCTAAAAATCGCTCTCCAACCAAGCACATTCGTTAGAACTCAATCCTCCATCTAAAAGCTGCTCTCCAACCGAACACACTCATCGGAGCTCAATCCTCTATCTGAAAGCCGCTCCCCAACTGAGCGTACTCATCAAAGTTCATCTCTCCATAAACACTCACTCCCCAAAAACATCTATCCGTATATTATTCATTTATCTTCCTTTTTTTTATTTATCTAATAAACATTTCTTACTTAAGTGACAAAGGGCAAATTAAGGAGAAAGTCCTATAATCCTCTGACATCTTATTTGTCAGTTATGGTGTGTAGGATATAGGTTTAGAGTAGCGAAAATCAAACTAGCTTCAATTTGACCTACTGAAAAGATTAAGCTACTCCCTAATTCATTCAATAACTAGAATCAAGAAACACATCACCAACTACAGCCTACAAAAGGAATAAATACATAAAAAGGCTTCCCAACTTACTATTTGGGGTGAGAGGTGACCGAAATATGTTAGAGTTCTTATTGAAAATAAATAATTAGTAATGTTGTGATGATATTATATCTGTTATATTACACCGTTGAAATTATCGCCCAATATGATGTGATTTATATTAATAATTTATTAAAATAATTATAATTTATAATTCTATATGATCTAATTATGTTTTATTATATAAATTATTTACTTAATTAGCTTAATTTTTGACCCAAAAAAAGATATTTTTATAATTAATAAAATGATTATTTTACCCTATAAATAATAAAATTATCTATCATTAGTAGAGAATAAGGATAAGCGATTTTTCTAAATAATAAATGTGTGGTTTTTAGATTTGTATTGTGGATGGAATTTTAGAGCTTAGATGATTATCTAAATTTAAAGAAAGCCCTCTAGAAATCTATGAATAAAAAATGTAAAATTTTCTCTCTTAAGTTCTATATTCCCTCATGATGAATCAAAGATAAGGATAAAAGAAGCACACCTGTGAGGTTCCAGGTTAAGACCATAATAATTAGAAGGTAATTAAATTAATATAGGTATATTGTGGTCAAAAGGTGTGGGAGAAATCGGATTAAAAAGCTTAAAGAGCTGGAATCGGTAAATCGGGAACGAAAACTGTAAATCGTGAAATGTTACTTTATAAATAAGATTTTGGGTTTTAAATTATGATAATCATGTAAATAAGGTCCAAGGATGTGAAATATTTGATTAGAATGGTCAAAATAGGTCCCGAACAGAAAACGCGACGTAGGCTTGCTATAAGCTTGCCGCGGGCTAGACCCGTGCCCTCCGTGCACTCGAACCCACCTATCGAGCACAAAATCCAGATTTGCCCACGCTTTGCCGTGCGCTTGAGCGCAAGTTTGTTTTAAAGCCGCGTCGTGCTTCTTTTTCCTCATTTTTCCACGAGCCCAAAACTTCTAGAGAGAGCACCGATTCTAGTGAGAGAAGGGAGGAGATCGAGGCTATGGAGTCCAAATCCGTCCGAGAGCTAGTTATAAAGGTGAAAGCACGCGTCAAGGCAAGTGTTCTCATGCTCACTTCTTGTTCCCTTTCGATATTTTGCTTAATTTTATTGGGTATTCTTGTGCCAATACCCACTATAAATGTTAGAATCATGAAACCCAAGATTAATGACCAATGAATATGTAGTTATTTGTTAGAATCGTGTCCGATACAGTCGGTTTGGTTTCACCAATATCCTAACCCACGAAATTGGGGATTATTCATTTTCCTTATGTGTATCATGAAATTGACCTCAAAATGTGAATCCCCACGACCCAATGATGTACATATGTCAGTCGTGGGTTCAATCTTGCACGTCTCGACCCGTTTGTGGCGTCTGAGTCCTCTAAAATACTCCTGTTACTGTTCACCGAAATGAAAAGGAGGAAATTGCATGCTTCCATCATCGTATTATGTTAAATCGAGCTCAAAATATGAAATATTGTGTCCCAATTGTGCGTACATATCCACCGAACGTCCGATCTCACAAGTATCGAACCGTTTGCGGCATCCGGATTCTCTAAAAGAAGCCTGACACTGTTCACTCGAAATGAAATGGGAAATGTGCATGTTTTGCCCTCATTTAACTGTTATGAAAGTGATGTCTAATTGTTTCAATGTAATGTAAGCTCCGAAATGTGTATCCATGTGCTAGAAGCAAGGGAATGATTCCCGGAGGCTTCTAAATGATATGTGATCATCAGAGGTAAGAAATCCTAATCTCCCTCGTGAACTTGGAATGATTTGTTAAGAATAAGGGGATTGAATCCCACAGAAAGTTGTGAACCGAGCAAGTAAATGGAAGGGAATCCACATTGTGTAATGTGATGGAATGATCTCCTAGATGGAGATGTGTATGATGGAATAATCTCCTGGATGGAGATGTATGTGATGGGAATGAGACTTCCCGAATTATAAATGTGTATGGCAAATGTGGATTTTTCTCTCCAAGTGTTGGAACTAATCTCAAAACTAGGACTATGATTTATATGAATAGTAGTCTTTGGCTTACCTTGTCCATCACGGTGTGAACTCAAGGAATACTTGGCCACGTATTCTGACGGCTCGTGGGAGTGGGTAATGTTCGTGGTACGCCTTAGGATACTACTGTGGAAGAACGAAGAACTGCCTAGTCCCCAGGGGATATGGGGCGTAATGAGGGGCCGAGTGCTGCAGGCCTAAAATGTAGCCATTGGTTTAGTGTTGCATAGTGGAGATGCAACCGATGGTCGAGTGCTGCAGACTAAAATGTAGCTGTGGCTTTAGAATGTGTAGCGAATACATTTCTTTCCTCGTCCTCTTGCATCGTTGGTTAGTACGACCTACTAGCCCGAGTTCACAAAGATTATGTAAAATGAAAATGATTAATGCATAACCGATGTAACCGTGATAATCTAATGATCCCAAATCTCCCCTATTTCCCTCTCAAGATTCATGACTGTTGAGATTACATGTGTTCCCCCCTTTCAGTTATTGCTTCTATTACTTTCTACTATGAAATGTGACTTATGATTACATTTATTGAGCTATACGCTCGCTCTTACTATTTATCTTTCCAAATGAGAACAATTAGCCGACGCCAGATTAGTTAGAGTAAGGAGAGAGACTTGCTTGAAAAGGTTAGTTGGACGTCAAGTGCATTGAAGATTTGGTCATATTGTTGTAATGGAATATAATAGCCACTCATGGATGAAGGTGGCTTGTTATTATATCATGATTTTGTTATACTTCCGTAGGTTTTGATGATTTAATTACACTTTTACATTTATATTGATGTTTTGAGCTTTGTTTTATTTTAGATGGCATCTTTCTAGATCCAATACGATAAATAGGAGTATTGTGTTGGAGCCATGGATGATATGGACAGATATTGTAATCCTATGTGTTGTGTTGTAGGCTTTGTGCTAATTATTTTGGTTAGGTATATGCTTGTACAAGATGTATTTGAGTAGTTTGTATTTTTTATTTTCGTCCAATTGTAGAGGAAATCCTACCGAAATTTCTGTAGAATCCATAAATATTAATTATGGACTTTGGTTTATGTTACCAATGACGGAGGTTATTCGATAGAGAATAATCCGGTCTGTCACAACATCGATTCAAAATTATTGGAGAAGAGAATTATAGTCATGGATTCAGATATATTTATGATATTTATTTTAGTATTAAAATTTATAAAATAATATGATAATTTTAATAATCTAGGTAAACAATTTTAACTTTATAAATTTTTTTACTTATAGATACTTTTATTCTTTTGTCAGAGAAAAATGTCTAATATTGTGTTATTATTTATATTATTTTTGTTTTGGAGAAAAGTCCTTGCATTGACATTTTCATGTCTGAAACTGAAAAACAATGAAAGTGTTACTCTTGGGATAGAATTTTAAGGTTAAAAGTTTTAAGTTACTGCCATAAACATATCTTTTTTGTATAAGATTTAATTTTTATGGAAATAAAAAAAAGTCAGAGCATGGTGAATTCTAAATGTGGAGTGTGGTATTAGTATGTAAGATTGAATTTGTATAAACTATTGTGTTAAAAAGATTCTTTCTTAATTCCATATTTTATTATTTTGATATATTTTTAATTAGTTCTTAATCAACTAGATCAAAAATTAATTGCCGAGTAAATTAAATTAAGTTAAAGCTATTTTTTAAAAATATATATTTATTAATTATCTAATTGATCCCCACCTTAGATTAATTCGGACTACTATTGTGCAAAAATTCTTTTAAGGCTTGAATCAGTTAAAAATAAAAATATGTTGCGTCCTCGATTTTCAGTTGTTGTATGAATTTGGGAGCCTTCCAATCTTCCGTTGTGGGTCGATCTGAATCAGGTTCAATCTTCGTCGCTGATAACCAAGAACCTGCACAACACGAACCACAAATAAGAGATCAGAGGACAATGGGGGGCTATCCCCCGTTGACACTCCAACGCTGAAGTCAGAAATCTTCTATAATAAATGAAAGAATGCATGTTTTAAATGTAAACGTGGTGAGAATGCAAAAATGCAGCGATAAGGGGAGTATGAGAGGGATGTATTTAGAGGCTTGAACTCCGTGAATGCGCTCGGCAGAGGGGCGGCTTACCTGTACACCCGCGGAGAGCGGCTTATGGGTGCGCCCATGGAGGGTGGCTTGAAGGTGCGCCCGGTAGAGAGGCGGCTTGTAGGTATGCTCGTGGAGGGCAACTTGGAGGTGCGTCAGGTAGAGGGGCGGTTTGTAGGTAAGTCCGGCAAAGGGACGGCTTATAAGTGCGCCCGGGAGAGGGGCGGGTTATAGGTACGCCCACGGAGGACGATTTAGAAGTGCACCCGACAAAGGGCGGCTTATAGGCGAGCCCGGCAGAAGGACGACTTATAGTTGCGCTCATAGAGGACGGCTTGAAAGTGCGCCCGACAGAGGAGCGATTTATAGGTGCGCCCGACAAAGGGGCGGCTTAGAGAAGAAGGACTAAATTGTACTGGTGAATAAACGTTTTAGTTACCAAAGTAGAGGATTAACTCTTGGACAGTAAGCTCCTGACTCCGGGATGGAGGGATCGTGACTCCAAGACGAAGGGCTAAAAGCCTCATAACTGGCGAAGGGCTGAGAGCCTCTAGACGGCGGAGGGCTGATGACCTCCAGACGGGAGGATGGCTGAGGGCCTTCTAGTGGCGGAGGGCCAATGGCCTCCGTGCCTCCTAAAAGGAGGAGAGCTCGCGCCTCCTGGATGAAGGGCTGAGGGCCTCCGGATATGAGGAGGGTTGAAAGCCTTCTAGTGGCAGAGGTCCGACGGCCTCCAAATAAGAGGACTAAAAGCCTCGAGAATTGGGGGTGGTCGAGGGGCCCTGGATGGGCGAAGAGCCGAGGGACCTCCTGAGAGGAGAGTCGAGGGTCTCCTAGTTGCCAATTTGCTCTCATTGGAGATCGGCTAGCAACGGTTATGCCATTCTCCGAGCCATATGGAGCCTTATAAAACTTTTTCAAATTTTCTCCAAGTTGTCTTTCAATACTTGAGGATACTTACTTTCATAGTGGGATTTATAAATATACTATTTTTTCAAAAGCAATATGGGACTTTTATTTTAAAAGAATTATATTAAATTGTATATTTGCTGCGGGGCCTGACCCATGGTTATTGAACCTATCAAAACATACTAAAAATAATATATTATTATTATTTTATTAAAAATTAATTAATAATAAATTTAGATATAATTAAAATTTAAATATAAAATAATATTATCTAAATAGTTATTTTTATTAAAATTTTAAAATATTAAATTTAATATTTAATAAATATTAATATTATATAAAAACCTACAAAAATATAACATCTTTAATATTTTTTCATATTTTAAATTTTAATTAATAAATTTTAATCTAATAATTATGTCACTGAAATAATATTCGTCCTACGATTAGCCGAAGTGAAAAAGAAGGAAAAAAAAAAAGCAGATGGACTTTTCAGCACTTGAATTACCAAAGAAAGACCAGAGGAACAGGGAACAACGAAGGGTAAGTTTGACTTTTAGAAAATAGTTGCCCGACCAACTTTCTTCCTCGCTTCTCTTTTCTCCGTTGTCACGCATCTCCAGTCACGATAGTGCAGAGAGGGCGGCCACCGAATTTCGCCCCCCCGCGTCCTTTTTTGATTTTGCTGAGGTATTTCTTCTATTTTTCGAAAGACAGAGAAAGGGACTCCCCCTTCTGCCTCACTTGTTCTACACAGTTACTCTCTCGTAGTCCCCAGTCGTCTCCTATCATTTATTCCTCAAGCAGCCATGGTAATTATCTGTCTTCTCAGTTTCTACCTTCCATAGAGGTAGTTTTGTGTCCCCGGTTCCATATTTTATTCTAAAAATTTTCTCTGTAGATTGCTTCAGGATCTGTTTTCGATCTGTTACTGTATAGTATGAATCCTGGAATTTCATTGTTTATTTGCTTGTGACTGACGGTGTCAGATCTGATTAACTTTTGATTAGATAACTGTCCTTTGATTAAAATTTTCTGAAAAATTGTTACCTTGTTTTATCTCGCTAATTTGAAGGATTAGTTGTGTTGTCGTCTCTTTTGGGGTGATCGGTGATTATGTTGAATGTTTTTTATGTTGATTTCTTGGGTCGTAGTTTGCTTATTTTCCGGATTTAACTGTACTACCCATTATCCTTTGATTGTACGAGCTCTGTCAAATTGCTTGTTTTGATTGTACAAGCTCTGTCAAATTGCTTGTTTTTTATGCTTGACTCCTAGCACTGATGCTTTTGATAATCTTTCGAGGTTTGATCTTAAGCATATCTGGAGACTCTCGATCGTGGTTATTAGGGTTAATTAAGTTTTGAGGTAGGTGTAGGTTTCTGTGGAGGAATGATATGGTTCCATCGAAATGACTGTTGGCATTCCCTCAATAGTCTTATCTCAGCCTTATAATTGCGTGCCCCCCCCCTTCCCCCTTTCGGCAATAAAGATGGGATGACAGATGTCTTTGTTTTTGGGACTGTCTGATTGATTTTTCTAAGGATTCTTAGCTCATATAGAGCTGTTCTTAATGAAGCGACAACCCATCCTCAATTATTAGTAGATTTGAAGACAAAACTCTCTTTTGATTTGCCGTTGCGATGGTACCATTGCATTGGCATTTGCAATTGTTGTCGCATCTCAAAACGTTTTATAAGAAAAGCATTAGCTAATCGATGAAAGTAACCCTTGGTGTCTATGATTTCACTGCTACTCTAAATTTATTGGGACAATTGAGATTGCCGGTCTTCTTAAGATTTAGCAATTGGCTAGTTTAGATCTTGATAGTTCTAGCAATAAAACAGTAGGATAAGAACTAGAATGTCAGAAATTTGTCTGTCAGAATAGATCATGTCATCATGAAACAGAATGGCAGGCTAGACAAAATTATTAGAGGATGGACCATCAGAACAATCTAGATGTCATAGGCTGGATTGTTAGAGGAACAGACTACCAGTTAGATAAACTCTCAGAATATAGTCTTGACAATTGAAACCAAATATCAATAGGCCACCTTGCCTTAAGGTTCAATCTCCCAAAGCTTCAAGTCTTCAGTCAAGAAAAAAAAGCCAAATTGACAAAACTCGTTGACCAAAGTCAAAGAGACCATGTTAGTTGGCAAACCATTTCAGCAAGGACCAAATCATGTCATTTGAGTTATGCACATGGAAATCTATTTTAAAAAGCCAACTATGCCCATGATCCTATTGGCAGTGTTTTAGATCCCAAAATTAAGGAAATGTGGCAAAAATTAAGACCTAGTAGAGTAATCTCCATCAAGACTCCAAAAACCACGTAGAGTTGCCAACGAGGGAAGATAACAAACCCATTCATTATACTAGTGATGGAGGCTGGATAAATACGCTGTCAAATCAATTATTGGGAATAACTAAAGTAAGCAGTTACCTAGTAAACGTTCTATGCAGTTATTGACGTGAGCAAGATTAGCAAATGACTTAGTGCAGGCTTATCAACTCTATAAATAGATGCCCTTTTAGTATAGAAAGGGGCATCTTTGGCTTCCCATAATACCTACTCTTGTTCAAAGCACTCCAAATATACTTGTTCAAAGACTAATTCCCGACACTTCAGCAAGTATAACAAAAAGTCGAAAGCTTGTTCTCGAATAGGCCTTCTCCCCCACAAACAATCTTAAGGTAGAGCCCTTCTTCCGGAGAGTTTCCTTTGTGTCTCTCACCCTCGCTTTCTAGATTTACCGGTGGGATACTGACTTGATCGTCGGAGTTTAAACCATTGAATCTTTCCAAACATGTGACTTCTTATTTTGGCTTGTAATGTGCAGAATCCTGGTTAAAAGATCTAATAACCCAATTTAGAATCTCTCAAGTCGAATTCGAATTAATGGCTCACATCAAATTTAATTAAATTGGATATGTGGGCAAGAGGGAAATCCTTTTCTAGTGACTGGGATGAAATTCAGTGAATGTGTGGGAAGAAACTCCAGTTTAAATACCTTGCTTGTAAAGATGATTTGCTAACTTTCATAGGCATGTGAAAAGTGAAAAAGAAAAACTAATAAGGAGGTTATTTTCCAAATGGGAATTCAATTTGCTCTACACTTCTGTTTGCTAAATTATTTATACTGCCATGAACATGGTCATACCTTCTTAGGTTCATGTCATGCAACTTAAGCACTCACTTCCCATTTACATACATCACAGGCAAATGCAGCATCGGGAATTGCTGTGGATGACCTCTGCAAGCTGAAATTTTTGGAGTTGAAAGCAAAGCGAACATACCGCTTCATAGTTTTTAAGATTGAGGAGCAGCAGAAGCAGGTAGTTGTTGAAAAGCTTGGAGATCCAACTGAAAGCTACGAAAACTTTACTGCAAGCCTGCCTGTAGACGAGTGCCGTTATGCTGTTTATGATTTTGACTTTGTGACAGAGGAGAACTGCCAGAAGAGCAGGATCTTTTTCATTGCATGGTAATGTCTGCTTGAGCTTGTCATACTTTCTAGTCAAGCATCACATTTGTAACTTGCTTTTGGGGTCAAATAAAGAAGCTAACCAGTTGTATTTGAACTCATTCATTTGTTTCCACAAAGGTCTCCTGACACATCAAGGGTGAGAAGCAAGATGATTTATGCTAGTTCAAAGGACAGATTCAAGAGGGAACTGGATGGTATTCAGGTTGAGCTCCAGGCAACCGACCCATCTGAGATAGGTCTTGATGTTTTCAATAGCCGGGCCCGCTGAATTTATACGCATACTAGTAATGGGATTTGCTATTATTGGGTCTATGATGATGTTAATAGTTTGTGGGTGGTGATGCTGGATGCTATTGGTTTTGTTGTTCAACTTTGAATTTGCGATCTTGTGTTGTTGAGATCAATTCACATTTATATGATCTGCCACGGATTGAATTTCTTGGGTTTCTGCTCCTACATTGTGATTGACATCCGCTAATGTATAACACGTATGGGTAGACTGCACATTTTGATCTGCTTTCTTTTCTTTTCGTTTCTTTTTTTTGGATGGAAAATGAATGCTAATCCCCTTGTGACTTCTCCTTGTTACTCGCGTGTGCTCTTACATTTTTGGATTTGGCAGGATTAGCTTAGTCATTTGACGGTACTGTTTAACAAGTAGTGTTTGGTAACCTCGACCCTGAAGAATTTGCACTATATTGGAGGCATGATGTTGTCTGGCGAATCTTTTGGTTGGGTTTTATTTCCGCGTGCTCACACACGATGCAAATGAACCTTGAAAATACATTTTCGTAACCCCCCCCCCCCCTGTAATTTTGTTATCAGGTCTAAAAATCTGGAAGCTGGCGGGTCGTCTTTCAAGTGCTTATGTCTATTATGATGTCCTGTTATCATAAAGTTTCTGCACAGCATGACCTACTTAGAATAGAAGTAGTTCATAAAATAGATAGACTCTACAAACTAACGGGGTAACCCCGGTTTGGAAGTTGCAAAATGAATTGTGAGGGAGCATTGGCGGAGAGTGAGTGTAATTTTGCGGTTCTTTGTATTACTGAAGTCCAGTTTTTCTGTATTGTTGCGAGCTTATTGGTATGAGGTAATTATATGAAGATGGCCTTAACGTTTCCCCCACCACGGTTGCACTGGCACTGTCACTGTCACGTCTGTCACCATCACTATTATTGGGGATGCCGAGGCTACTACCATCACGGCAATATCTATTTTTATTTGTCTTACGGTAAATAACTTTTACCCTATTTGGTTGATGGAATAGAATAAAGTGGGAATAGAATAGTTATTCCAGATAATAGAAAAGAATGAGAATAGAGTTGAAATTGTTATTCTTATATTTGGTTAGTTGGAATAAAATAAGGTGGGAATTAATATTTCATTGTTTGGTTTGTAGAATAGTACGATGAATAAGGTGGGAATAGTAATAATAATAATAATAATAATATATAATAATAATAATAATACCTTATAAATAATAATAATAAATATAATAATAATATGTAATAATAATAATAATAATACCTTATAAATAATAATAATAATAATAATAATAAATATAATAATATGTAATAATAATACCTAATAATAATAAAATAATAATAATAATATCTAATAATAATATCTAATAATAATAATAATAAAATAAATAAATAATAATACCTAATAATTAATAATAACAATTGATGCATCTTTGGATCCGAACTTCGAACATATTCGGATGATCCTCTTGTCTTGGCTCCGACTCCGTTCCCTGAATTGGATCCTGCACACCACTAAACAAACAAGAGGTCAGTGTGTTCGGCGGGAAGTTGTCCCACCGAAAACACTCTGACGCTCAAGTCAGTCAAACAGTCTTCAAAAGGAAGAAACTGAAATTGAGAGAAAGAGAGAGAGGTAGAGAGAGTGTTTTATCCAGATGTAAGAGAGACGTGAGGTCTTTTTGAATCTAGATGGTGGGAAGGCAGTAAACGGCCGTGAGGGCTCGCTTGTTGCCTAAGGGTTTTTGGAGAACGTTGGTGGCAGAGAAGGCAGATCTCTTAGAGCACTCGTTTGTATTGCAGAGAGCGTATGCTGTTGAAAATGTAGAAGAAAGCGTAATTGAGAGCGTGTCTGGATAGTGAATTCCAGGGCTTCTTTTGTAGCTGAGAGGACGATCCCCTTTCTTTGGAAGGAGTGATTGCCTTCCTGATCTGCCGGCTGGCTTGCCTTCTGGAGCATATGCCAGTTGCCAAGCTAATCGTGATTATTTCCTTGTGAGGCGGCCAACAGCTTTCCAAACCGTGCACTTTCCTTCCGTGCATGTTGCCGTTGGAAAGCCTGGGCTGGCAAAGATTTGGAGAAAATCTGGCGCCTTCCTTATATGGGAAGCGCCAATATTGCCTAATATTCTTTTTGGTGCCAGTTGAGATCGTGAAATATCCTTGGAAAGCCGTTGCTGGCCTTTTGATGATTTGTGGGCCTAAACGGGTCAGGCCCGTTATTGTAGAAGGGCTTATTAGGGTCCAACGTGCAAAACGCGGACGGTCAACGTTCGAGTTGACCGTCTGCGTGCATGTTAGTCGCCCTTGTGGAGGATGTCCATCATTAGCCGCCTGATGGGCCATGGGACCGAGTGGGCCACGCTCATTACTGTAGTAAAACCTCTTTGGGCCCAATGCGCATAAGGTGGACGATCAACATTTGAGTTGACCGTCCGCTTGAGAGTTGGCCGCCTGGACGGTCAACACCAATGTTGACCGTCCTGGGCTTTTTAGCTTTTGGGTCTGTTTTCCAATTGGGTCGTTAGAGTGTTGACCGTCGTCTTGGGCCTTTGTTAACTTTTTGGGACCAGCCCATTTTTGGTATATCCATCACTAGCCCCCCATGCTGGTGGTTAGATTTCTGGCCTCCAGTATGTTCATGATGAGATGCCTTTCCTTTCTTTGAGGATCTCGTGGAACTTCGTGAAAAGCGTGAAGGAGAGTTTGACGGAATTGTTGGTCGATTCCGAGTCAATTCCGAGCACAAGAATTATCGATCGTCCGACCCGGTCAATTCAAGCACTGTTAAATTGATGGCGGAATTGTTGACCCGTCCCGTCGATTCCCGAGCACCGGTGATTTAACCGTCTTGGCCAATTCTGGAAGCGCTTTCTACCAGCCTTTGGCCGGTTCACAAGGCAGAAAGCGACACGTGTCTCCCTTTGGATGGGCGGAGATCCTTGCCATTAATGCGCCAGAGATCCGTCCTTTAGCAGGGTCAAGTAAGGAGGTGACACGTGGCAGGACTGACGGCATCCTTAATTAGGGGTTTCATGCTTGGAACTTAAGTTTCCCTTCTGTATTTTTGAAATCATTTACGCCTTCAACCCGTCGTCTTCTTCCTTCTCGTTTCTCAGACAAGCCTTCCTTAAAGAACCCTAGCTTTTGCTCGATCATGGCTTCTGTTGCAGACTTCTCGTCCGTCTTGAGAGAAAACAATATAAAGGCATTGTCCGTTGAGTTCAATATTCCCAAGGAGACGACCTGGAGGATTTTGGGCAAGGACGACAAAGCCTTTGCCCCACCGGAGGGGTACATTACCGTTTCTGAGGCTCATCTGAGGAGCGGCCTCCGCCTGCCTCTACCGGAGGAGCTGGAATCAATTATGAAGGCTCTGCGAGTACCCATCGCCCAGCTTCACACCAACGCCGTAAGGTATCTCTGCACCCTGTGTATTTTTGCCCGAAAACTTGGCCAAAAGTTTAGAATGACCGGCGTTAGGGTTGTGTTCAAATTGAACCATGGGGGTAAGTGGATATCGCTCACTCCCCGTACCTGAATAAAGATTAGTACAGACCATTCACGACTCGCTGAAGAACTGAAAAAACCGGTTCTTCTTCGTGAAGGTGGGGGAGAAATGGCCTCTTGCAAGGAGCTGGGGCGAGATTCCTGAGGTGTACTTTTGTACGCCGTCTGCAGCGGATTGCGCCGCCTATGCATGGCTAACCAAGGCCATACGAGCTAACCCATATGAGTTTAAGAGGGACTTCTTGGTCTCCCAGGCGGAGTCCAAGAAGGTCAATTGGGGACCGGCATCACCGATTCACAAGCCAAGCCCTCCGGTTATGATGATGAACCCTGAGGACTCAAGGGGTGTGATCATCCGCTCAAGGCGCACGGAGGAGGAGGTTACTGAGAGGGTAATTGGGACGCCCTCCTCGTCTTCGTCTCAAATTAATAATGTGGCTGCCGGGATCTGCGACGGATCCGACAGCACTGCTCGAGCGGAGAAGTTCATTGAAGACAGGCTGGCGGAGGCTGGAGGAGTCATCTTGGCCCAGCCTGCGACGAGGGTGCTCCCAGGCGCTGCCTAGATGGAGTCTGCGAAGGAGCCAGCTCGCGACATGGCTGAGAGCTCGCGACATGGCTGAGAGCTCGCGAGTTTTTATTGTGGAAGCCGTCGACGAGAGCTGATCCTCCAGCAGCCACTCCAGAGGCAGCCAAGGGGAAGTGGCCTGCTGCGGCTGCTCCGGAGGCTGCGAGAGAGGAGTCCGCCACTGCCGCTGATGATGATGAGTTTCTAGACCGCATTTTGGATGAGGCAGCGGTGAGCTTGGCGCGAGAGGATGCTCATGGTTTGTCATCTCCTGGTCCACCGCCAACTGATCCACCACCAACTGGGCCAGGTCTAGAGTCCAGGCCTGTGAGGCCCTTGAGGAAGATTTACGAGGTATGATTTCTGTAATGGCTTCCTTGTATTTCTTTCTTCCTTGGGTTTGTAACTCACACTTCGCTTTGGTCTTGTGCAGTCAAGAACGTTGATCTCAGCTTTCTCCCGGGAGGTGGAGCAACGTGATCGCATCATTGCGGACCGGGAGGCTGAGATCGCCTGGCTGGAGGCCAAGCTGGCTGCCTTAGGAGGGGAGCTCCGCGAGCAGACCGCCGCTCTTGAGGCTGTCATGGTGGGCATGGAGGCAGAGAATGATGAGTTGAATGCCGAGGTCGCCCGCTTGAAGGAGGAGGAAGATCTACTTAAGGCGAGCAATAAACGTCTTGCCGATCGAGCCGCAGCCTCAGAGAACGAGTTGGTCATTCGGATCAGTCCCCATGAGATCGGGGGCGCACTGCATGCCCGGCTGTTAGAAGGGCTCAACATTGGACGGCGCGTTGCACGGTTAATCGATCCTGACTTCCCAGTTGAGTTTATCAATCAGAGCAACCGCGCAGCGCAACGTAAGGAAGACTTGGTGGGAGATCCCCGAGACAGCCAGGGTAGTCCGCCGCCTTTATAGCCTTTTGCACTTCTTTTGCGCTTTTGGGACTTGTGTAAATTGTAATACACTTTTTGAGTAATAAAATGGAAATTCTTTTCAACTTGGTGTCCATTGTCTTTATTGCTTTTTGCGTTTGTGTGGATCACTGCATTAGGCGGCCAACCTGATTGGCCGACCACTGTTGTTTGGTTGCCCAAGGGGCCAAGTCCTTGGGCTCGGCAGGTGGTTGTGTTAACCAGCCTTGTGGTGCTGTCCAAGTGGTAACTTGGGCAGTCAGCGTTGGAGAAGAAACGCTTCTCGTCTCTACTCGATCACGCTACCCTTTCGTCGAGAAGGTTATTGCGTGGGGCGGCCAACCTGGTTGGCTGGCTGCCTAAGGAATAAGATCCTTAAGCTGGGTAGGCGGTTGTAATAACCAGCCCGGTGGCGCCGTGCAAGTGATGACTTGGGCAGCCAATATTGGAGAAGAAATGTTTCTCCCTTCGACCGTCGTTGACTGACGTTGCTGCTCCCCGAGAGGAGGTCGTCGCGTGTGCTATACTTGCCCCCTAAGGTTTTTAGACCGCTATCGGGCCACTTGAATGACCAAGGTTTAGTACGACCGCTATCGGGCCACTCGGATGACCGAGGTTTAGACCGCTTACGGGCCACTTGGATGACCAAGGTTTCAGACCGCTCATGGGCCACCTAGATGACCAGGGTTTTAGACCGCTCATGGGCCACCTAGATGACCAGGGTTTTAGACCACTTTTGGGCCACCTGGATGACCAGGGTTTAACGAGAGGATGAAGACCCTCCCGACTTAGGGGCAGTCTAGGTCGGGTAAACCCACAAGGCAAACGCAGAGTGTATATGCACATAAAAACTAGGATTCTATATGCTAAGTAAACTTCTTATTTTACCAAATTAAACAAGCATGCGAATGAATGCACGTGAATGAGCGAGTGCGTACTTGGGTTCCCTACTGGAAGTAACGTTTGAGGTGGATTGCGTTCCACGTTCGTGGGACCAACTTTTCGTCCTGGTTTAGGAGTTTGTATGCTCCGTTTCGCAGGACTGCGGAGACAAGGAAAGGTCCCTCCCAGTTGGGAGAGAGCTTGTTGCGGCCGGCCAGCTTGCCTGTGGCCTCGACGCCTCATAGGACCAAGTCCCCAACGTCGAACTGCCGGGCTTTCACCTTTTTATTGTAGTACTGGGCAACTCGGTGTTGGTATGCTGCTGTCCATATTCTGGCGGCGTCGCAGGCTTCCTCTAGTAAGTCTAAGTGCTCCCTGATTTTCTGGGAGTAAGTCTGTGGGTCGAAAGACTCCACCCTGAGACTTAGAAGCACGATTTCGACCGGGATCACCGCTTCCGTTCTGTAACAGAGGCTGAAGGGTATTTCACGCGTTGGTTCCTTCGGGGTTGTTCGATAAGACTAGAGGACGGATGGGAGCTCATCAGCCCAGGAGCCCCCGGCGTCCTCCAGTTTGGTTTTTAACCCGTGGAGTAGCGTGCGGTTCGTAACCTCTACCTGCCCGTTGGCCTTGGGGTATGCCACCGAAGTGTGGTCCAACTTGATGTCAAGGCTGGCTCAATACTTGGTGAATCGTTTCCCCAAAAATTGGGTCCCGTTGTCTGTCACTAGACCTCTGGGACGCCAAACCTGCAGATAATGCTCTGACAAAGAAATTTCAGGGCATTATGTTCTGTGATTTTCACTAGCGGGACCGCCTCGACCCACTGGTGAAATAGTCGATGCCCGCGATGATAAACTTCCTTTGTCCAATGGCAATTGGAAATGGGCCGAGAATATCGAGCCCCCATTGCTCGAAGGGCCACGGAGCCTGAAGAGACTTCAGGTCAGCGAACGGCTGGTGGTGAAGGTTGCCGTGAAGCTGGTAGCTTTCACATTTCTTTACAAACTCTAGCGCGTCCTTCTTCATCGAGGGCCAATAATAGTACTATCGCATGATCTCGAAGGCCAGGTTTTTCCCGCCTACGTGTGATCCACAGATCCCGAGGTGAACTTTGCCCAACGCATAGTCGGCCTCCTCGGGAGATAGACAACGGAGGTACGGAGCCGAGTATCCATGGCGATACAGCCGCCCATCGACTGTCGTGTACTAGCCAGCTGTCTTTTTAACTCGCTTGGCCTTTTCGGCATCCTCTGGTAGCGATCCGTCAATCAAGTATCTAAGGTAGGGTGTCATCCAGTTTTCCGTTTTGAAAATCTACATTGCCTCTGTTTCTCTAATGCTGGGAGTATTCAAGATCTCCCGCATGTCTCTCGAATACTGTTCTTGGTTTTCAGCAGCAGCGGCTCTAGCCAACCGGTCTGCCTTCCAGTTTTCACTTCGAGGAACGTGAACCAGAGTCAGTCTGCCGAAGCCCTGGACAGCCTCCTTTACCTTAGACAGGTACCTGGCCAAGAATGGTTGTTTGCCTCAAAGCCCCCATTAACCTGGTTGACGATTAATTCGGAGTCGCTGTAAACCGCCAACCTCTTGGCAGAGCATTCCTTTACTAATCATAAGCCGGCTAGCAGGGCTTTGTACTCGGCGACGTTGTTGGTCGCTGGGAAGTCAAGTTTGAGGGAATACTTAACCTCGAATCCATCAGGGGTCATAAGGACTACCCCTGCTCTGCTGCCACTGTCCATGGACAATCCGTCCACGTGGAGTGTCCATTCTGGGACCTCGTCGGGTTATTCTATGTTTTCAGCGGGCTGTTCCTCTTGAATTGGGGTCGTGGTCTCAACAATGAAGTTAGCCAGAGCTTGTGCTTTTATGATAGGTTTGGGCTTGAATTTGATGTCGAACTCACCCAATTCTATAGCCCACTTTACCAGCCGTCCTGAAACGTCTGGTTTCTGGAGTATGCCTTTCAGCGGCTGGTCAATAAGGACCACTATGCGATGTGCCTGAAAGTATGGCCTCAATTTTCGGGCTGCGAAGATAAGTGCTAGGGCCATTTTTTCAGCGCATGGATAGCGCGTTTCTGGGCCGGTCAATATTTTTCTCACATAGTAGACCGGCTGCTAGGTATCGGATTCCTGGCGTACGAGGACGGAGCTGAGGGATACTTCTGAAACTGCTAGGTAAAGGTATAGCTCTTCTCCGTTTTTGGGCGACGCTAGTAGTGGTGGGCTGGCGAGATCTTTGCTTGATTCATTAAAGGCTGTCCGGGGTCACCGCCCACCTGAATCCATTGGATTTTGTCCCTCTCAGGGCTTTAAAGAAGGGCTGGTACTTGTCACCAAACTTCGCGAGGAAGCGGGACAAAGCTGCCAGCCGCCCAGTGAATCGCTGGACGTCTTTGACATTCTGTGGGGGAGCCATGTCAGCAAGGGCCTTAATCTTTTCTGGGTTTGCCTCGATCCCCCACTGGGAGATGATGAAACCCAAGAACTTCCCAGAGGCCACCCCGAAGACACACTTGGCTGGATTCAGTTTCATTTGGTGCTGGCGGAGCACCTCAAACGATTCTTCCAGGTCACGTATGTGGTCGCCAGTGACTCTGCTCTTGACGAGCATGTCGTCGACATAAACCTCCATATTGCGACCAATCTGCTTTTCAAACATCTTGTTGACCAGTCGCTGGTAAGTTGCTCTAGCGTTTTTCAGTTCGAAGGGCATCACTTTGTAGCAATAGGTGCCCTGGTCCGTCATTAACGATATATGCTCATCATCCTCCAGACTCATTCGAATCTGGTTGTAACCCGAATAGGTGTCCATGAAGCTGAGCAGTTCATGTCTAGCCATGGAGTCAACCAGTAGGACAATCCTGAGCAAGGAAAATCTGTCTTTTGGGTAGGCCTTGTTGACATCGGTAAAATTGACGCACATTCACCATTTTCCGTTGCTCTTTTTAACCATGACGACATTTGAAAGCCAATATGAGTATTGGACTTCTCTAATAAACCCAGCGTCTAGTAGCTTTTTCACCTCCTCTCGGATGGCGATCAGCTTCTCTATGGAATGGTTTCTCCGCTTCTGTCTAACCGACTTTCAGCCAGGATCGAGGCCCAGCTTGTGGACCATCACCTCAGCCGAAATCCCGAGCATGTCTGTAGGGGTCCATGCAAACATGTCGGTGTTCCGTTACAAGAACACAATCAGTTCAGTGCGTAGCGTGCTAGTGAGTGAGCCGCCAATCTGCACACACTTTTTCGATTCCTTCGAATTTAGTCGGACCAGATCTGTGGCTTCACCAGACTGCGCTTGCTGCAGGGTGGTCTCGTCTCGATGATCGAGTTCTCCCACCGTGCCAGGGCTGCCGCTAGAGGCGATCTGGGACATGTTGCATGTCCGCCGGATTATTTGGTTGCCTAACACCTCTCCCACACCATAAGGTGTCGGGAACTTCATTTTAAGGCGCGGAATAGAGGTGACTGCCCCAAACGCTGTCAGGCACGGCCTGCCTAGTATCGCGTTGTAAACGGAGGGTAGGTCAACTACTAGAAATGTGAGCGTGCGACTTGTTGTTTTTGGATAGGTGCCCAGGGTGACCTCCAATTGGATTTTCCCTTGAACGGGCACCGGCTCGTTGTCAAGGCCATATAGTGGGCCTTCAGAGGGTTTTAACTAGTTCTTTTTTAGGCCTAACTTAAAGAAGGCATCCAAGTAAAGCAAATCTTTAGAACTTCCATTATAGATAAAGACTTGTTTCAGCTAGTAGTCCGAACTGCCATCTGAAACGAGTGCTGATATAACAAGGGGGTCAGCATGGGGGAACATTACATGGGTTGAGTCATTATCACTGAAGCTACTCGTATTGTCTACTATGCGCTGCTTCTTCCTCCCAGTCTACTGCTCCTTGCTGTCAGCTAGATTCTTGGCAGGTCGGGTGGTGACCATGTTAACCACCCCCGCCGCAATCCTGTTCTATGGTGGAGTCTGCTCCTGTCCCTCTTCATCAGCCGCTCCTGAGCTCTGTCCAGGACCTTTAACAAATTTCGTGAGGTGGCCTCTGCGAATCAGATCCTCGATCTCCCTTTGCAGCGTCTTGCAGTCCTCAGTTGAATGGCCAGCAAAGCGATGGAAGTCACAGTACTTCGACTGGTTTCCAGAGTCTTTCTTCAGCGGTTTGGGCCACTTCAGGAATTTTTCTCCACGGATCTGCATGAGGACGTTGGCGCGCGTGTCTATCAGAGGTGTGATACTGGTGGGCGCGTAGTCTCTGCGTTCTGGGGGCCCAGTCCGGCGCTGCTTCTGGCGGGAGTGTTCTCCGCCACTGTACTTTCTCTTCCCTTCTCCAGGGAACGGCCGAGGCTGATCCATCCGCTCTGGATGTTTTACCTCGTTGGCCTCTTCTGCTGCAGCGTAGGCTCTGGTGATGGATTCCGCCTCACGGAAGGTCTAAGGATTTTTGTGGGTAAGGTGCTTGAAAAAGTCACCGTAAGTAAGTGCAGAGATGAAACTGCCTGGCTTCATCTCCTCTGTGATCCTAGGGATCCTTCTGGCCTCTGCCACGAAGCGATCCAGGAAATGCCGTCGCTTCTCTCCCGGTTTCTGCTTTATATGGGAGAGATGCCATGGCTGTTTCTCTTCCCGTCGGCTCGAAGCATATTGAGCCAGGAAGAGGTCCGTGAGCTCACGGAAACTGCTGATGGTGCCTAAAGGGAGGTGATGGAACCAGATTCGAGCGTCTCCTTTCAGCGTGAGCAGGAAGCAGTGGCACATCGCCGAGTCTTCTAGCCCTTGTAGACTTAGATGGGTGCAGAAGTGATCCAGGTGGTCAACTGGATCACTGCCCCCATCATATAAGTCAAGGGACGGCATCTTGAACTTTGCTGGCAGTGGACGGCTCAAGATCTCTTCAGTAAAAGGAGATCGGTCCAAGTCGATGGCGCGCTCCTCCTCTTGGAACACACGATTCCAAATCTTGTCCACCCGTGGATCAACGCGAGCGACGTTTGCCGATCGTTTGGAATTAAGGTAATCCCTCAACTCTGTCTTGTCCCTGGAGGGTTCAGCAGCTGGTCGGCTGCTGCCTCCAATGGATCGGGCAGTCCTGGAGGCTCGCTCCTGGGGCTGCATGGTTGTCTTCTGCCCGAGAGTATCGGGGATTTCTTCTCTCTGGGCTTTCTGGTGGAGACGTACTCCCGGAGCGTTCCATAGGCCTGTTCTGGCCAAGAACGCGGGAGGACGCTGGAGCCAGATTGTCTCCAGTTTTTTCGGGCCTCTTGGCCGGCTTCTTCTTCCTTTGGCCACCCCTTTTGGTTGCAGGAACAGGGATGGCTGCTGGTGGAGCCACTTGTTATCGTTGCTAGTTCTGCATGCAAAGTAACTGGAGCAGGCAATTGTTGGCCTGCATCTACTCCACCAGTTGTTGAAAGTAAGGCGGTGGAATTCCGCCCGCGGCCCCGTTGATTATGGCACCAGCAGCATGGTCTTGGTCGGGGTTAGCAGCATCTCTAGCGAGGTCACTAGCTTTGGCTCTCGTGTTCACCATTACAGAATCAGAAGGTGACAGAGAGAGTTTTGCGCAGATTTTTTGTGGTAGGCTTTTGGAAGCGCTTCCCACAGACGGCACCAATAATGCGTCTCTGGATCCGAACTTCGAACAGATTCAGATGATCCTCTTGTCTTGGCTCCGGCTCCGTTCTCTGAGTTGGATCCTGCACACCACTAAACAGAACAGGAGGTCAGCGTGTTCGGCGGGAAGTTGTCCCACCGAAAATACTCCGACACTCAAGTCAGTCAAACAATCTTCAAAAGGAAGAAACTGAAATTGAGAGAAAGAGAGAGAGGCAGAGAGAGTGTTTTATCTAGATGTAAGAGAGACGTGAGGTCTTCTTGAATCTGGATGGTGGGAAGGTAATAAACGGCCATGAGGGCTCGCTTGTTGCCTTAGGGTTTTTGGAGAACGTTGGTGGCAGAGAAGGCAGATCTCTTAGAGCACTCGTTTGTGTTGCAGAGAGCGTATGCTGTTAAAAATGTTGAAGAAAGCGTAATTGAGAGTGTGACGACCCGAATTTTATTACTATCAAAAGTCATCGTCAAACCCAAAGTCCTTACAAATAAATAAAAATAAATAAATAGGTGAACATAAAATTTTTCTTTATTTTCTTTCAAACCTGAGATGCATACTAAAGATTTATAATTTCATTAATCCCAAGTATCACGGAAACATACTAACATTCATAAGCAGCGGAATAAATTTTACAAGTCTCCTCAAAAACAAAATAAACAAAGCTCTCAAAACTCTACTCCGGCCAGCTTAACCATTCAGCTACACCATAGGATTCTACTCAACTTCATCCTCCATAAGCTTGTCATCTGAAAAGTTGCAAGAATAAGGTTACAATGCCCAGCAGGATACTCACATGCAGAAAATATAAACATACATATAGTTTGATCAAAACATAATTTCATAATATAGCATAGCATAAGAAAAATCATCATATCGTTTCTTCTTCAATTCTTATTCTTTTCATCTTGTCTTCAGAAAATTCATCAAAATCATTCGGAATTCATATCGTCTTTAGGGACCGGACGGGAGCGGACAACATCGAGGACGGGTTGTGTGCTAACCCACAACCTAAAGCCGTATCCCCTCATTATGCTCCCCGGGGTGGGAGGTAATGCCTTTAACCCGGCATACGGGGCCATAGTCCATAGTTCTTATGCCACCAAAAGGTCCCCTCCCGTGGCCCAGGAGGCATCCTTGAGTGTCACTCCAATATCCTTCATCCATCTTTAACAGCAAGTTTAATGGAAACTCGGTTCTTGGTTCGTGTTCTTTAATGGCCAATCATCATAGATCAAAAGTCGGAAGATTTCCACTTGCTGTCCATAATCCATGTGTTTTCATATAGTCTTGTTCTTTACTTCATTCATTGAAGTCTATATCATCTTATCAAAAACCGAAGTTCATCTTCCAAAAGAAATCCGAAGTTCTTAAAAAGAAAAGAGTCTTGTTCATTAATTTTCCGAAATTCTTTTCAAACGGAAGGCCAAAGTTCCTGAGGCCGAAGTTCTTTTATTATTGCCGGAGTTTTTTTCTTACAAAGCCGAAGTTCGTTTCTTTAATCAAAGCCGGAGTTCTTTTCTGAATCCAAAGATCATCAAAACCGGAGTTCATAAAGGATGGAGTACATTTTTAACAAAGTCCGAAGTTCTTTTTCTCAAAATGGATGGAGTGCCTTTCTTACCAAAAATCCGGAGTGCTTAAAGGGACGGAGTGCTTCATTAAAAATGGACGGAGTGCTTTTCTTTCAAAATCCGAAGTTCATAGATCCGGAGTTCACTTTCTTATAAAATCCGAAGCTCTAAAATCCGAAGTTCATTTGCCGGAGTTTATTTCAAAAACCGAAGTTCTTGTATCATGAGTTGTTATCAAAAGCCGGAGTAAAAGTGAAATAAAAATCGAGATCTCTTTTTCTACAAAGAGACCGGAGTTTTTTTCAAACAAGGCCGAGTTCTTTTTCATAATCGAACGGAGTGCTTTTTCTTTTAAAATGAGCTCTAAAATCTAGAGTGTGTTTCGTTTAAAATCGAAGCTCTTAATCCGGAGTGCTTTACATTAAAGTCCAAGTTCTTAAATTGAGTGAATTTTCTATTAAAATCCGAAGTTCTAAATTCGAAGTGCTTTCTGTTAAAATCTGAAGTTCTTAAATCCGGAGTTTATTTAATGTTAATCAAGGCTCTAATCCGAAGTTCATTATCTAAAATGCCGGAGCTCTAAATCATTTTCTGTAAAATGTCGGAGGTCTTTTATCTTACATTCAGAGATCTTTTGACAGAACAGAGTTCAATAGCAGGAATTCTTGTTTCATTTTAAGGCCTAAAATTTCTTTCCGTAAACATGCATTTAGCAAAATTCATAACCATTGACAATTAATCATAAACAGAATAAATCTAACATCATGCGTAACATAATTTCCTTTAAACATGCATTTCAGAACGATAAGTCATAAAACAGCAAAAGCATATTTCATACAGAATATCATATACTTTCATAGCAACATAAATAAACATGAGTTTTAGAAATAGGGGTGAGTATCTTACCTGAATTCTTTTCTACTTTGCCTTAGCTTTCGGTCTCCTTCTTTACTACGAGTTTCTAGTGGTGCCTTTTTCTGATGCTCTTAAGCCCTTATTTATAGCCCGTGAATTAGGTAGCCATCATTTATGATTTCCTACTTCCCAAAGGTATCATTTATGATTTTACATTTTCCAAAGAGGGTCATTTATGACTTTGCATTTTCAAAACTTTGGAATTAGCTAGATCATTTATGTCGTGTGTTCCCAACATCATGAGTCATCACTCCGGCTCCTTCACTTTCTTGAACAACTTTTGATTTCAAATCTGCTCCAAGGTCGGACTTGTTTTTTTTAATAGGAAATCCGGAGTAGGTTTTAGTGTCAAATGCCAGAGCTCTTAATCACAGGAAATCCGGATTGTTTTCAACAAAGGAAATTCCGGAGTAGTTTTTCGTATCAGAAGCCGGAGTTCTCAATTCACAGGAAATCCGGACTTCTTTTCATTAAGGAAATCCGGACTAGAATTTCACCAAAGCAATCCGGACTTCTTCTTATCCTGGAAATTCGGAGTTCTTAAGGCCTAACTTGATTCCATCTTAAGCCGATGTACTTTTCTTGTTTTGTTTTCCGGTCAACTTGCGTTGATCGGACTTGATGATTAAAATTTTCCTTTTTAAAATTTTGGGTCGTTACAGAGAGCGTGTCCTAGATGGTGAATCCAGGGGCTTCTTTTGTACTGAGAGGACGATCCCCCTTCTTTGGAAGGAGTGATTGCCTTCCTGATCTACCGGCTGGCTTGCCTTCTGGAGCAGATGCCAGTTGCCAAGCTGATCGTGATTGTTTCCTTGTGAGGCAGTCAACAGCTTTCCAAACCGTGTGCTTTCCTTCCGTGCATGTTGCCGTTGGAAAGCCTGGGCTGGCAAAGATTTAGAGAAAATCTGGCGCCTTCCTTATATGGGAGGCACCAATATTGCCAATATTCTTTTTGGTGCCAGCTGAGATCGTGAAATATCCTTTGAAAGCCGTTGCTGGCCTTTTGATGATTTGTGGGCCTAAACGGGTCAGGCCCGTTACTGTAGAAGGGCTTATTAGGGTCTAACGTGCAAAACGCGGACGGTCAAGTTCGAGTTGACCGTCTGCGTGAGTGTTGGCCGCCCTTGTGGAGGATGTCCATCATTAGCCGCCTGATGGGCTGTGGGACTGAGTGGGCCAGGCCCATTACTGTAGTAAAGCCTTTTTGGGCCCAATGGGCATAAGGCGGACGGTCAACATTTGAGTTGACCGTCCGCTTGAGAGTTGGCGGCCCGGACGGTCAACACCAGCGTTGACCGTCCTGGGCTTTTCCGCTTTTGGGCCTGTTTTCCAATTAGGCCGTTAGAGTGTTGACCATCGTCTTAGGCCTTTGTTGACTTTTTGAGGCCATCCCATTTTTGGTATACCCATCAACAATGATATTTATAATAATAATAATAATAATAATAATAATACAAAATAATAATAATAATAATAATAAAATAATAATAATATGTAATAATAATAATAATAATACCTAATAAATAATAATAATAAATACAATAATATGTAATAATAATACCTAATAATAATAATATGTAATAATAATAAAATAATAATACATAATAATAATTGTTGCGTTCTGGTTCCAGGGACTCGCTATGGCCGCGAGTTGGAGATGGTGAGGGTCACCCAGCCGGATGACCTGCTATGGCCGAGAGATGCAGGGTGTTGACCACCCAACCGGATCTCTCGGGGAGGCTCGTTGATGAGGGGTGTTAGACCCTCGGCGTTCGGTCGGATGCGTGGTTCCCAGGCAACACAAGTGGGTGATGTGTTGGACACGAGATGAGGATTGAGACCGGATGTTTTAAGTGGAAAATCTCCTCTTAAATGGGGAGGAAAAACCACTAGGCTCAGGGCCTGTAAAGAGCTTCACTATATGGGATGGAGATTTTACAGAGTACAGTTGTGAGGGTTAATCCCTTCCCTATCTCTCGTTTTGTGTTTATCTCCTAAGGAAGCTATACTCACTGGGAGCCTTCTTACACGTCTTTGAGGAGTTGGGCGTGGAGAAGGAGAGCGCCAAATGGAAGCTTTTAGGACTTAGAGTTGTGTCTGGAAAGCTCCCTTGTGTATTTCGGGATGGACCTCTCTATGGAAAGGAGGTCTTGCTGTGTATTTATAGTGGAAGTCGGGCCGTTGGGGAGTAGACACGTGGCGTCCATCCGTCGGCTGAGGAGCTGGTCCACTAGCCTCCTTTAATGCAGCTGAGATGTGGAAAGGGACATGCGTACGGCGCCGATGCAGCTTTTGAGTGTGTCAGGTGTACAGGAACCGGATATCTACCCTGATTTGACTAAGCGTGCTCTGTTGCGACGGCGCGTGGGCAAAGTGCAAACTTTCTTAGAAATCGGAAATAGGCCGGTGCTAGCGCTCCTAGCCATGACCGGGCGGTTCTCGTCTGGTTGCAAGTCCCCTTGAAGCTCGCGGGCTTTGTGAGGAGGAACAGCTCTTGTGGGGTCCTCTGGGGGAAAGTCTGAGAGATTCTTCTTGGCCGCTCGGGCAGTGCGAGACCTCTTGGGCTCTCGGCCCTTGGGCCTTTCACTTGGGCCATCCGGTCTCTTCTGCTTGTGGTAGCCTTTCTCGGCTTCTTCGATTGGGCCGTGTTTTTATGGGCCTTCGTTCTCGGGACCAACAATAATAATAATAATAATACAAAATAATAATAATAATAATAATATGTGAAAATTGTCATTCCCACATGTGTGGGAATAATAATTCTCATCCAACTGCTAACTAAACGGAGAAATTTCTATTCCCGCAGGAATAGAAATTCTTTTCCCCCCAATTCCTACAACCAAACATGTACTTAATGGTTATTAGTTATTGGCACATAAAAATTATGACATTTAGAAAACTTTTCAATTAGGACATTTATAAAGACGGTTAAATTAATTAATTTTTAATTAGCCTAATTATTTAAATTATAGCCGGTTATTTTTTTTAGAAAGTGTGCATTAATTGATGATGTAGATATAAATATGTGTATTTTTTCTAAAAAAGAAAAAAAAATAAAAGGTAAATACATAGTAAAGTCCTCTAAAATATTTATTTTTTTCCCAAAATACGGAGCTAAATCTTCTATTTTCTCTCTCTTATTCTAACAATCTCTCACATTTTAAATTTTAAAAAATTTAATTAATTTGAATGTCGGAAAATATAATAAGAAATAAATATTATAGTTGTTGAATTATTATTTTTATTATAGTGTGTAGGATTTGAATAAAAAATTTAATAATTTAACATAAATTTGTTCAAATCGTATCTAAATTTTAAATAAGTATCAATTTTAAAGAGAATAATCACCATAATTTGTAAATATATTTATGAAATCAAATTATAATTAGTATCTAATACAACCCTAAATCCAGATTATCAAACGAATTAGGAAGATGCCAAATTCGGATGTCCGACTGAAAGTGAGCCCAATCTTTATTATTGCGAACTTGGATCCTACATACCATATCTAAAAAATAAGATGTAAGAAGAGGGCAAAATTCACTCCACGGTATATCTTTCGATACTCAAATCAGTAATCTTTTTTAGCCGAATAAAAAGATAGGAGAAGAAATATACATAAATACATGGATGAGAGGATTGAGTGTTGGTGGAGGATTAGACTACGTTTGGTGTGTTCGAGTAGGAACGATTTTGAAATTGGAAGGCAGTGGTTTCATAAGATGCGCTTAGCTAGAGAGTAACTTTGTAATTGAAGGGAAGTGCTCTATAGGATATGCTCGACAGGGGAGCGGCTTTGAAGTTGGAGGGCAATGCTTTGTAGGATACACCCAATTAGTGAGAGGTTTTTGAGAAGGGTATACTCGCCGGAGAGTAGCTTAGAGAGGATGCACTCGTGAGAGAATGGTTTCTTAGAGGAAAGGTACACTTGTTTGGAAGTGGCTTTTGTGAACGTTGGATTACTAAATTGGATCAAGATCAAAAGAGAAAATTCAGATCCATAGGAGCTCCCCTCTTCTGCATGGAGGAAAGGATGTATTTATAGAAAATATGTTGGTTAGCCAACCTTAGGCTCTACGGATTTGCAACGGTGAGTGGCTGACACCATGTGCCTGCGGTTGTGGGCTGTAAGTGCTACGGCTCTATACTTCTAAGGGAGCCACCATCATGCATCCCCCACTGGCAGCCTGCGCCACCGAATTCCTTAGTGTGACAGGTTGGTGGCTGTCATCTGTGGTTTTTACTCTTGCAGTCGTTTGGGACTACATGGTGATAGTAGCTATTTAGATTCATCTGTTGAGTTGGAGCAAGTTAAGTTGTATCTGTGGACCCGTCCAACAGTTGCCCCCATTGGCCATATATCACTAGGTAGTTTTGGGCTATGCTGCTTGGGTCAACCATCGCATACTCTGGATCTTGGGCTTGGAGAAGCTTCTGCTGGCCGCTACTTCCTAGGCCCCTCTTTCTTCTATTAGTTGGGCTCTTGGGCTAGCCCGTGAATTACCAGACCTATCACTAACCCCCATGGCGGGAGGTTTGAATTTTCAACTCCTAATTTGTTCTTCATAGGACGTTGCCTACTGGTCTTCATTGCATGGCCCAAATATTCTTACATGTTTCAAATAGTTGAAGCGCTTGAATGCAGTTTCTTCTAATTATTGCATGTCTTCTAACAATCTAACAATCCAAACCACCGATAACTTGGTCTTCTGACAATCCGACTAATAATAGTTTATCCCAAATACTTGGTTAGGATGTAAATTGATCAAATTTATCTCGAGCTCATTAGGGTTACACGTCGCTAGTTTGCCATCTTGGAAAGCGTGGTGTTAGGGCATCGTGACTTGCATAGTGATGCCGACTCGTTAATTGGGGCGTCAAAGCCATCAGTGGTCAATAGGCTACATAGGAGGCATAATATCAAATCATCATTATTGACGCAACGTGTGACGACCTGAACCCGAGTCACTCGACCCGATTTAGATTGACCACAGAAACTCAAAAATTTAATCATCCTTATAAATTCAGCATAATAATTTTAATTCCCATAACAAATTTCTTTGAGATAATAAATGTATACGATATTATTATCCTGAAAATGCAATCCCAATAACATATCTAAATAAAATCTTGGTCAATGAAAGTAACTCTAGAGTTTCTCCTCACGAGCCTCTATCTCAATATCTTCTCTATCTCGAGGTTCTGTGACAAAAGTAGGATCCATTGGCCCGCACTATACAATCAATTAAATTTGGAGTCAATAAAATGTAAGAGTAAGTCAAATGCCCAACAAATGATAACAAATTCAAAAGAAAATAGAGAATGATATATCTTAGATATATAATATTGTATGCCAGATGATATATCTCGGTCATCGAAATATATGTCTTGATTCTCAATTAATTCTCGGTACTTTTACCTAAAGAATTATCTTTATTTGAATCAAACATTTGTCAAACATTTACTCCCTTCAAAACCAACGGCACATAATTTCAACATGCAATAGGTCATACACACTCTATTAAAGTATTAATATCAAAAGAGTCTCTATCTACCTAATATTTGTATAAATCGAGTCCACAATCTTTCTGATCTTCATGTTCTCACAATCAACTAGTAATTGCATTATCCACTTATAATAGCCACACTTACTTATCCTCCCAATACAATTCCAGTACAACTATGGTGTATAACCTGAATCGCTAATTGAAGTGCTAGCATCCCACTTCATTGCATCATGTCGTCGACCTCAATAGAAATGTCGTCAATCAAAACTTAAACCGTCCTACAACCTCAACCTGCTCTTAATTGTCCCATATAGGTCAATTCTACAAACCATCCTTAATCATACAATATCAAATGCTCTTATTGAATTCTCTGAATCCTTACTAAGGTTTATCATTATAGTATAGCTATCCAAAATATTTTATGAATTAGTAAATTATTAACATTTAAACGCATCCATCATAAATTGATAATTACTCCTTACCAGCATACACCTGATTGTTATCACATTTTAATAATGCCTCATAGTCCAATAGAACTTCACAGTTGAATATTGTACATCCCTTAATGGATGCAATGCAACGTTATAATTACCGTTATAACCTTCAACAATTACTATCGCCTTCCGACCCATGCAATGACCATTTCTAATTTAAATTTCATTAGTGGGTCTTCCTCATACCATCATTTATCTCGTTTCAATAATTCATTCCACTTTCTTACTTTGATTTAATTCTTCTAAAGAATGACAATTCCTAAGAATTATATTCTCAAATTTTGAGACACATAATCCTTAAATAATTATAATCATCACTTATCTAAATTATGGATTGATCACGTTAAGTTTCTTGATTTAACTAATTGAATTCAAAACTCTCACAAGCAATAATATATTTATGTGCACACAGGAGGCAACAATTAGACCATCTGTGAATTACCTTTCAAATATTTTATACCTTTTCAAACAAAATGACATTTCGCTGGTAATATACAAAATCGAAATAGAAAAAGGATTTGCATGGGTGATTCTAATTTCAAATGTTTGGTAAAGGTAACCTCTTTTCTAATTTTGAGTAATGGAAAAGAAAATTCCTCATCAAATGGATCCATTCTTAATCAAAATCATAAAATTTCACTCCACCAATAAAATCAACCCCCACTTCAAATCCAATACAAATTCTCTAAGTTGAATGGAACATAGAGGAAAAATCATAACTCTAATTCCAATTCCATCCTGTTCCTTCCATTCCAAGTTTAATTTCAACTCAATTAGGATAATAAGTTTCACAACAAAATTTGAAGAGGCCAATAAAAATATGGTTGAATTTGCTGAAACAATAAAGCAAATAGATACAAAACTCGATTACAGAAGACATCACAAGCTTGATTTTTTTTTTTTACTCTAATAGAACTTTAATACTCAAATTGGATATCCATCAAGTATACTAAAATTTTAAACTGTATCATTATTTTGTTATAATATTCACTCCGAGGTAATTGATAAATTTTCGTCTCTAATCACCAATATCGGTCTTCAAACCCAAGTTGCAATATATCCGCATATGTACTCAACTTTCCTATATGAGTTGTCCTACTTAATTTGTGAGCTGTAACTATTTAAATTTTCTCCTAGATATGAACATTCTATAACATCATTTCTTTAATAAACAACTCTCATACCTTAAATTTATCAAAGATATATTTCCTTGAATTTTATAGAATGATCATCCAATTCTGATATCTTTCTTACAATCCATCAAATTTCTTAATGTAGTTTAATTCCACACTAAAATAAATCCCAAAATAAATTTTATATATAATATTTACACTTCCCTTCAACTATTCTCTAAAATATTACCATCCAACGTTAGTAGTTTAGGCTGATTGATCCTAATTAAATCCTAAATGTATAAGATTCCTTACTATTTATTTTTAAGTCATTGTCAGTAGATACTTGATACTAGTTGTTGCTTCTTCTCCTTTATTTTATTACTATTATTTTTCGTAAAAAGTTTATGCTGATTCTATATATTCACAAGGTAAAAGTTAATCATTATAGTTACAAGAGTTAATAGACAATTTAGTGAAGTTGGAGAAAATTCATCCTGATTTTCAAAGGAATAAATTTGAACAAGAAAATTGAGATAATGTATTCAAAATTGAATAAAAGGTCACATGAAGAACCATAGATAGATGCGACAATAAGTACAATAGAATGCTAAATAATACTGAAAGAAGAATATCAAAGTTTTAAAATTTTTTTAGCATAGTGCATGAAGTATTAAAGCAATTCATCAAGGGATCTCAGAACAATAGTTAATAATAATAACAAGCTTGATAGCACATATATAACCATGATAATAGAAAAGTTAAAATTAACATAATACTCATCAAAGGGAAATGTCTAGGGCTACAATGATGAGGGCAAGTGAAAAAGAAAAGGAAACCAAGGAATCCCAAGCTCAATTTTATTATTATTATTTTAATCTTTCCACTATAGAATACGAGAGGGTATAATTAGTGAAAGCTCAACCGAACTCAAGAAATAGAAAGAGTTCTTATGATTGCACTTGAACTCGTAGAGGTTATATTTATAAAGAAATAAATTTAATTAACACAGATAAAAGTATCAAAATATTAAATAGCACAATTTATCAAATTGAAAAGAAGTGAAATTACGGTTAAACTGAGGTAAGTAAACTAACCCGCAAAACTTCCATTTCAAAATACTAGAGTACTTTGATAAGGATGAAATCTGGAGTGATTTCATGAGGCCGGAGTGATTCATAAAAGGAGGTAATTTTACCTCAACTTACCCCACCTACTTCCCTCTCCTTTCTTTATATACCGGGTTCAGGTTGAGGAGATGAGAATGTGAGTTTTTGGCGCCAAGAAAGAATAAGAGATGCGAAGGAGGGAAAACTTTGAGGATTTTAAAGAAGTTGATCTGGGAATCAACCGCAATTTGTGTACGGAAAATTTACCAAAAAGTTGACGTTAAAGACAAAAGCAACTTTAAATTCATGCTTTCGACCAAAAGAATATTGCAAGTGTACCTCAAGGGACGAGTAGGCTGTTTTTAAGTTCATACTTTAAGAATATTACAAGAGTACTTGAGTCAAGCAAGTGTGTTTTGAAGTTTATGCTATTTTTTTTCATGCCGCACGTATACTCTGTTTTAAAGTTCCTGCATCCTGCGTTGAATATCCACCTTCTGCATTGTAAAATGAACTTGGCCACATGAAAATTAAACTCGGTTTCCTAATGTAAAATGAACTCCCGCCTTAATATAAAAATGAGCTCCAGCTTTGCATAAAAAATGTGCTCCGTCCCTTGATGTGAAATGAACTCCCGCCTTAATATAAAACAATGAGCTCCATCTTTGCGGAAGAAAATGAGCTCCGTCCCTTGATGTGAAATGAACTCCAGCTTTAATATGAAAAGAACTCCGGATTTTAGTGAACTCCGTCCCTTGAGGAAAATGAACTTCGGCTTTTAAATGTACTTCGGCTTTCAATAAAAAGCCTTCCATCCCGTTAGTAAAAAGCACTCCGGCCCTTTTAAAAAGAACTCCAGCCTTAAAGAGAAATGAACTCCGACTTTTGAACTCCGCCTTTTGTCAAAAAGAACTCCGTCCTTTTGTTTAAAAAGAACTCCGGCCTTAACGTAAAATGAACTCCAGCCTTAAAATGAACTCCGGCCTTAATGTAAAATGAACTCCAGATTTTCATGAACTCCGTCCCTTGAGAAAATGAAATTTGGCTTTTTAAGCACTCCGTCCCTTTTAATGAAAAGCACTCCGTCCTGTTAGTAAAAAGCACTCCGTCCTTTAAGTAAAAAACACTCCGTCTAGTGAGTGAAAAGCACTCCGCCCTTTGAGTAAAAAGCACTCCGTCCCGATAGTGAAAAGCACTCCGTCCAATTAGTGAAAAGCACTCCATCCTTTGAGAAAAAAGCACTCCGTCCCGATAGTGAAAAGCACTCCGTCCAGTTAGTGAAAAGCACTCCGTCCTTTGAGTAAAAAGCACTCCGTCCAGTGAGTGAAAAGCACTCCGCCCTTTGAGTAAAAAGCACTCCGTCCCGATAGTGAAAAGCACTCCGTCCAGTTAGTGAAAAGCACTCCGTCCTTTGAGTAAAAAGCACTCCGGCCGGTTAGTGAAAAGCACTCCGCCCTTGAATAAAAAGCACTCTGTCCTGATAGTGAAAAGCACTCCGTCCAGTTAGTGAAAAGCACTCCGTCCTTTGAGAAAAAAGCACTCCATCCCGATAGTGAAAAGCACTCCGTCCAGTTAGTGAAAAGCACTCCGTCCTTTGAGTAAAAAGCACTCCGGCTTTTTGAGAAAAAGCACTCCGGCCTTTATGAAAGAAAAAAGTCCGGCTTTAAGAAGAAAACGAACTCCGGTTTTAAAGGAATGTCACTCCAATTTTAAGAAGGAATTGCACTCCGGTTTTTGGAAGGAAATGCACTCCGATTTTAAGAAGGAAATGCACTCCTGTTTTTAAGAAGGAAAAGAACTCCGGTTTTAAGATGTTAAAGGAATATGGCTATATGGATTTCAATTGTTTGAAGTTAAAAACAAAGGCTATAAGAATAAGGAAAAATGCATATAAAAGGGACAGCAAGTGGAACTCTATGACTTTCGACTTTTAAACTATGATAGATGGCCAACCATAAGAACTAAAAACCGAGTCCCAATGAACTTGCTGTTAAAGATGAATGATAGCCGTCCTCGGGGCTTGGTACAAGGAGGGAATGATAGCCGTCCTCGGGGCTTGGAACAAGGAGGGAATGATAGCCGTCCTCGGGGCTTTGTACAATGAGGGAATGATAGTCGTCCTCGGGGCTTGGTACAAGGAGGAAATGATAGCCGTCCTCGGGGCTTGGTACAAGGAGGGAATGATAGCCGTCCTCGGGGCTTGGTACAAGGAGGGAATGATAGCCGTCCTCGGGGCTTGGTACAAGGAGGGAATGATAGCGGTACAAGGAGGGGCTTTGTACAAGGAGGGAATGATACCCGTCCTCGGGGCTTGGTACAAGGAGGGAATGATAGCCGTCCTCGGGGCTTTGTATAAGGAGGGAATGATAGCCGTCCTCGGGGCTTGTACAAGGAGAAAAATAATATGAAGTACCGTTTACCGTTTTACGGACATGCTATATTACCAAAAATGATGATAATGAATCGTACAGTGAAAGGATGATAGAGTATTATCTGAGAAAAAGATGATAATGAATCGTATACAATGAAAAGATGACAGTGAACAGTATAGAGTATTGCTTTCAGTTTTACCATGCATCAGTAAAGTTTATAGTTATTATTTTACAGTCTATAGTGTAATAATTTATGAAGCATGAGATTTAATATCGTTATAATATGTCCTTACTATTTTTCTAGATGATGTTTTGATTAAACGTTCTGGTTCTGCATGGTTATATGATTGTTTTGGCATAACCGTTTTACAGTTCATATGCATGTACCTTGTTGAGCCTCGGCTCACTGTTTTATATTTTTTCCCTACAGATGAAGCTTTAGAGCTTGTGCCTGACGAGTTGGAGTGATTAGAGCTTGTCTGAAGGATTATTAAAGACCTTGGAAGCTTATTTTGGAGAAATATTATTGTAATGACTTGATGGACTTCTATGGTTAAACATTTTTGGCTATGTACTCGGAAATGAATATTTTGGAATGAATATGAATGTTTTCGCAAGTGTTAGAATAACTTCCGCTACACTTATTATGGTTAAAAGTATATGGGTCCTAGATGGCATTTGTGATCCTATGTTGCACCCAAATTGATTTAGTTTGGGTTTTCAATTGTGATATGAATGGCGGAATCTAAAAAAAAAAAAATCCGTTCCGTCACAACAATAAATTTTTTTAGTTGTTCTTCTACCTTGATTATAGTCCCTAAATTCTTCCATGGTAAACACGATTGCCATTTTGACTATAACTTTAACTTTTTAAGTTCCGCAAATGTCAGTCCATAAGGTCTTTAAAATCAATACGATTATTCAAGTTAGCTCGATGGAGAAGTTGATCTTCTATACGGTGTTTGTATCAGCAATATGGTCTAACGCTTTTAAAAATCTCTGAGTTGATAATAACATCTCTAATCGATAATTCATCCCATTCGGTTGTAGATGTGAAAGCTCTAAATCATCCAAAAGAATATGTCTGATGTGCAACATGTCAACAATCAGGATCGAAACCCTCCTGATTGAAAATTGTGAAGGTTCTACTTGACTCTGTGATTATCGCTAATTGAACGAAGTTGGCATCTTCTTCTTTGGCATACGACAATACACGAAGTATAGCCCTAGTGTGAGATCTCAATCCCGGAACATGGTAATTATGAAATAATTAAGTTGATGATAAACATGATTAGGTTCAAGAATAAGAGATAGATGGATACCGAAATAAAATTAGCTAAAGTAGGCAAAGAGGGAAGATCAAAGAGGGCTGGCGCTCGACGCTGCTCAAGCGCCGGGAAGGCGCCATTTTGCGTGAGCATGCGCTTGCTAGTTGCCCGCGATGGCACAGAGTGGAATGGGCTTACGATGGGTGCGCTTGAGCACCAACTCGAGCGCTGATTTACATGCCTGGGTGCTTGATGGCCGCTCGACAGGCGCTCGAGCGCCTATCATGTGGCACGCATGTGACCTCCTTTTCCTTTTTTAAAAAGAGGATTTTTAAGGAGAGAGGGCATGAGGAGCAGCACAGCAGCAGTAGAAATGCGAAGGAAGAGGAAGGGAGAGGAAGAAAAGAGAAAGAGAGGGAGAAATTCGCCCGTTCTGATCCAATTGGTAAAAATAACAGTAGAGTAGGCTAAGGCAAGTGTAGTCCGGACATTACTCTCTATTTTTACTACTTTTCTGTATCCCTCAAAATGTATTTATACTCTAAATCACTATTTCTCTCTATTTAATGCATGCGAAGCATGTTTTGTAAATTAATTGAATAGATTTCAAAATTATCTGCATGTATCACAATATAGGGTCTCAGTTTCATGATTGTATATGTGTAGGGTGTCTGATTATAGTAAGGAGAGAGGGCATGAGGAGCAGCAGCAGCAGTAGAAATGCGAAGGAAGAGGAAGGGGAGAGGAAGAAAAAAAAAGAGAGGGAGTTCGTCATCGAAATCCTAGGTCGAAATTTGGGGGTTTTGTGTATTAGTTCCTTAAATTTTGAGGTGTAACTGTGATTCTGTAATATGATAAAGACTATGAGGTAATCTTAGTCCGAAAAGCCCCACAGGAAAATACTGTAGAGCTTTTGAGAGGTTTTGAGGCTATCTGAATGATCTCCGATTATGGTTTAGTCTGAAAAGATAGGAACGCACCATTAATCTTATGGGGTATTCTGAAGTTATTAGAAGAATTACTAAACAAGGTTTAATTAACTGACTGAAATACGACAAGTTAAGGGTTAAAGAATAAGAAGAAATGTATGAATTCCGAGACGGAAATGCTAATTGAAGGTTTGACGAAATTTATCTGACAAACTGCAACTTGAGGAATTAATTTGAAACTGTATCGTTGAGTCATAGAGAAGTTTTGAAACTGACTGAAGGTTTAATCGTTTGAATTGGAAAGGTTTTAGTGATCAGGAGAATAATGGTTAAGAAAATAATGATAAGAATGTCCTCTATTAGGTAAATCGGTAGGATTCCGGTATAGCTAGTCCATGACCTCATTCTTAGGTCACTGCATCGAAATCCTGAATAATAGGCATCAGAATTGCACTAAATAATAGCAAATCGAACTAAAGAAACCATCTTGCCATCGGGATGTAAAGTATAGAGGGTATGTAAAGAACTAAATTGAACATAAATCATCTTACCCTCGAAATGTAAAGTATGGAGGGCATGTAAAGATTAAAATGAATAAAAATCATCCTACCATCGAGATGTAAAATATGGAGGATTTGTAAATGAATAAACTGAATAAGAACTATCCTCCCTTCGAGATGTAAAGTATGGAGGGTATGTAAAGGCTAAACTGAACAGAAGTCATCTTGCCCTCGAGATGCAAAGTATGGAGGGTTTGTAACTGAATAAAATAAATAAGAATCATCCTACCCTCAGGATGTAAAGTATGGAGGATAACATATTTAAAAGGAAATTGAATGTTCTGAAATATGATTCTGAATTGAGAATTAGGTCAATATTCTGAAATATGGATTATAAATTGAGAACTAGGTCAATGTTCTGAAATATGGACTTTGAACCAAGGACTAGATTAATGCTCTGAAATATGGACTCTGAACTGAAGACTAGATCAATATTCTAAAATATGGACTCTGAACCAAGAACTAGATTAATGCTCTAAAATATGGACTCTGAACCGAGGACTAGATTTATGTTCTCAAATGGGGACTCTGAATCGAATTCTGAATCAGTTCTGAAATAGGGACTCTGAACCGAGAACTAAGTCAATATTTTGATATATGGATTCTGAATCGAGAACTAGATTAAAGTTCTAAAATATGAACTCTGAATTGAACTCTAAATCAGAAACTAAGAATTTGAGATCATAGGTTTTCTGGTACTCTGTATCACAATAGGTTTTCTGGTATTTTGTATCGTAATAGGTTTTCTGGTATTCTGTATCGCAATAGATTTTCTAGTATTCTATACCGCAATAGGTTTTTGGTGCTCTATATCGCAATAGATTTTCTGGTATTCTGCACTACAATAGATTTTCTAGTATTCTATATCGTATTTATGCTTCTGTTCTCTTGCCTGCATGCATGAATTTTCTGCATCCCTTTTTAAGTTCTTATCTAAAAGCACGTGTATATTCTGTATGTATGTAAAACTGTATATTTTCACTATTTTGGGTACATTTGCTGAGATGTTAAGCTCACTCCTTCCTTTCTGTTCTCCCCTTCAGATAAGCAAAAGCCTGAAAAAGGATCGAAGTCAGACCTAGCTAGGAAAAGGGAAAACTCGTAAGTTCTGAAGACCCTGAAGGACTTCGATGGATCAAAGAATTTTGGATTCTTGTAGCTATCATTCTGAAAATGAACATTGTATATTACGATAATGTGAAAAAAATGTTATATCATGATGTATGTTCTGTTATTGCTTCCGTAGAGTTCTATTAAAGATATAGATGCTTCCGTTATCCTATTTCTTTGGATTTTGTCGAAGCCGTGGATTATACGGTAGTTTGTGATCCTGTGAATGTATGTTGTAGGAAAATTTATAGTATATGATTAGATGTGTGCTTATACAGGTTGTTTAATACAGGTTGTGTTTTTTATTTTTGGTCTAGGTGCAGAGAAAACTCTACCCTTATTTCTGCAGTATTTAAATAATTTAAGTTTTGTACGTATCTGACGGAGGGTCATATAAGTATTAGGATACGTTCCATTACACCTAGGTTACGAGAAACCCGCTAATCTTTTGTCGCACATACATTAAAAAAGGTGATGATCCAATCTCAAAATCTGTAGTAATAGGCTTTGATTATCCTCTTCTTTCGAATAGCTGAACGATTGAAGTTTGCTCATTCCCCGCTTAAGATCTGCAAGTCAAGGTGTCGAGAGCTTGTACTATGAGCTGAGCTACTCTGTATGAATGCCATCATAAGTTTTGCAGGTGTCTCCTGCACTCATATGTTGTTGTCTCGACAATCTGTAAAATAAGAAAATTTAGAACCTAACCTATACTAATACTCTAGTCTATCTATTTCCTTCTGGTCCCAAAATATTTCAAACCCTAAACCCAAAATATATGTTACCTTTCATGACTCAGAATCGCTAGCAATCTTCTAAATCCTTAAGGAAACGCTATAAAATTTTCCTCGACCTAGAACAATCACTAATATGTTAAGTTTTCAAACTATTTAGCGAATCCAAATTTCAAAATACCAAGCCTTGAAAGTCCTCCAGACTATACACTATTTTTCACCCTGACTTGATTTATAAAAAAAAAATCAAAATACTCAAATATCACTGAATCATTTAATATCATCAAATATTATCAACTCCAAAATTTATATTTCATCGCATCTAGAATTCAAATGCATAAGACAGGCAGATCACTCCAAACACTGATGTGACAAAGATCATAAGATTTCACCAATAAAAGGCGAAGATCCCTAAGAACCGACCTGACAAGAATATAAAGGGATCTCCTGGTCTAAATATCAGCGTGAATGACCTAAATATCAAATAACCATAAACAACATGGATTCTACTGAATCCAAATATCGTAAAATCTGATATATGGATTATATCGGATACAACTCATGGATTCTATCGAATCCCAACTTCGAGAGGTAATAACAATGATGAATTATTACAATGAATCTCCTTAGACCTTATTCTACCACCATGAACCAAATGCCGCATATTTACACCCCCAACGGTTGTGTAAATGCAACAAGGTTATCTATGATATCCTCACTACCCCTACAGTTCTCCCAAAGGCTGTACCCGTAGCATACCCATACCATCCGTGATACCTCTAGCCAAATGATATTCCTGATATCATGTCCTACAATGATCATATGGTTATAAGCATCCCTCCGCAATAAACAATATGCCTCATTATCACCATAATACGAAAATCGGTATCGGATAAGTGTAGACCACACTAAGGTATCGTAGCCTCCCATTCGACTAGATACCTTAGTGTTTTCGTACGCTCTCCTTAACTTTGACTGTAGAAATCTAATAATCGAAGTACTCACATAATTGAACATAATGTAAAAAAGGCTTTATAAATACAATGATAGAAATGTCATTCAGTGCTGATAAGGACCATACTCACACTATCAACATTAACACAAAGAAATTTATCACGGGACAATGAAAGAACAAAAGAGCATCGAAAAATATATATTTTGACTAATTTAAAAGTTTATCTAATCTCCAATTCTAATTCGATATACAAATCCTACCATTAAAACCATATCTTAATTATCACCTACCTATCATCACCAATTCTGATTCACTCGTCCCAAATTCGTCTAGCAGTTCCCAACGAAACTACATAATAACTTTACCCAATTTTATAAATCAATTTGTATTCTAAAATATGCATACACATATTTAACATTAACATGATATACTAATATTTTCTTCACCAATCTTTCATATTCCTATATATATACACCCACACCCACGCACCTCCTTACATACATACATACATACAATATATATATATATACACACCCACACACACACTCACACTCACACCCACACACTACACACAATTAACACAGATCCCCTCCTGGCAGTAGCATACCACATTGCTCACACACACATACTGACTACATACACACAGCATACTCTTACACACACTGCCAATACTTACACTTCCATTGCCAACACATAGTGCACACACTTCAATGTGCTCACACTCACATCCAACAGCATACCTCCACACCTACACACACACAGCACATCAATTACACATACACACTCTCTCACACAGCTGCGCAATGTCATGTTTATATATCTATAGATACACACAATTGTACATATATCTATTTTGTCTTCCATATAGTATTACTAAACTATACGAATTTCAGCTCGGAAGAGCACGAGGCTCTATTCACTTATGCAACTTCAGCACACACGCTCGCACAGTAAAATATACCAACACACTGCACACACAGATACAATCCACAAACGCCATATTCCCATTCCTACCCTGTGTACAGCATACTCATGCATTTACACATATATACCTCTATACGCACCATATACATACACATCCAACAATTTAATCACCAAATTCTCAAATTCCTCCCTCATGGAGTTTCAGCCAGAACAGAATACGAAGCCCTATTTTTTCCTGATTTTTTATTTTTCAACAGTTTCCACACAATCTTTTAATCTCAATAGTATCATGAAAATTTGAAGAAGAGAAGGATTTACTTGAAGAAAGTAGGAATTTTACTTGCAAAAATGGAAGATTTTATGCAAATGAGACTCAAATCAACTTGCCTCAATTTCGTGTTCTTCTTCTGGCAATGACAGCAACGGTGCAAATTGAATAGTGGAGACACCAACCAACAACGGCGACTTTGACTACAGATGCAATGGCTCCTGCTTCGGATTGTGCATGGCTTCCTCTTTGGCTCCCATTTTCTCCCTTTTTAATTCATCCATTGTTTCACTTAAATAATGGAGAGTAATTTGTGTTAGGGTTACCGATCTCCATTTTCGGCACTAATTCCTTCCTTCCCCCTCGCAAAAACCCTTGCATCCGTTTCCCCTGTTCTGTCCTCTCCCTTCCTTCTCCTTCTTTCTTTTTTTAATATTTTTTCATTCTTTTTTTCCTCCCTTCTCTTCTTCATTGTTTCTTTATTATTATTATTTTCTATTTATTTATTTACGATTATTATATTTATTATTAATATTTTATTATAATATCATTTAACATTATTATCTATTGCTAATTATTATTAATATTTATTAGTATATATTATTACTCTCATTTATTATTATTATATTATTTATCCTTTATTATTAATTATTTAATATCTATTATTATTTATAATATTTATGAAAATCAATATACTATATTATTTATTATGATATTAATCCATTACAATATAACCTGGGTCAAACTATTGGGGTGTTACACAACATGATTGGCATGCCACGATACTTTATGGTGCGAGTAGATGTTGCGGCCATCATGGGGACGCACCTCTTCGGTTCCTATGAATGATGCTATTTTTGAGCCAAATCTTTGGCTGTATAAACCGTGTTGTTCGCCATTGGAATAAGTGACCTGTTGGTTGGCGGATTCGGTGAACCGATCAATGCCTCAACCTTGGCTATGTAAGGGGTCCTAATCTTGGTCACTTTGTCGCCTAAAGCATTAACTCCTACACCTACCTTTTTACTGTGGAAGGTGCAAATAATGATCAAGTAGCCAAATACGTGTCTAGAAATAACACGAACAATGTGAATAATGAAGAGGGGCCATCCCAAGAGGCTTCGACACCTGTGTTGTCAAAGACTTTGGGTGTATCTCCCTCTCCTTCAGGTTTTGGGGTGCCACTCTACCTCTAGAAGTTGCCTCTGAGTGGTTGAGGCCTCCGTTTACATCTTGAGCCAAGGGTTCTCCTAGCCCATCCCAAGAGGCTTCGACACCTGTGTTGTCAAAGACTTTGGGTGTATCTCCCTCTCCTTCAGGTTTTGGGGTGCCACTCTACCTCTAGAAGTTGCCTCTGATGTGGTTGAGGCCTCCGTTTACATCTTGAGCCAAGGGTTCTCCTAGCCCATCTCATTAGGAGGGCCCATCTTTCCTTGACATATCACCTCATGATGTCCTTTATTCCATGATCATGATCTTCATTGTTACTCTTGACCAATCATTTTATCTAGCCTGGTAGGCACAAGAGGTGCTCCGCATGATGGTAGAGGCTTTATATTAGTGAGATATCAAGATTTCATGTCAATCCAAGCCGTATGTCAATCCTGCCATACTTGAACAGATAGAGAGTCGAGTGAATACTATCGTTGCTGAGGTTCCATAGAGTCAAAAGCGGGCCGCTCACCTTCATTGTGAGTCGTCCGAGTCCAATGCAAGATCCTAAGAGCTCACGAAGGAGAAAACTTGAGCTCTGAATCGGATTGCCTCGCTTGAGGACTCGCATCGAGGGACGGAGTAGCAACTTGTCAATTTGACTTGGTTGATTCCTCGAAAATAGGAAGGGAGCCTTTGCCATGTTCAACGGGGACTCCCAGCCTTAGGATTGTTACCTGTTTGAGTCATAAGCTTATGTAATATTTTGTTGGATTAACACTCCTGGTCGCCTATGTATATGATGATTTTTAATAAATCAACTAGATCATTTAGATCAATGTCGGTGATACTTCTTCATTTATGTTGAGTTTCTTTCCTCAACGCCTATTCTATTCACCAACTGAGCAAAGCTACTATCGTCGTCGGGCTTAGATGCGTGCATCTATCTAGCTATGTTCATTCCTGCGGGGGGAGGTCGTAGCACTGGGAAAGCTTGTTTTCCGACTAAACATTATTGCTATCATTGCTAGGCTTAGAGGGACAAATCTATCTAGTTGTGCTTGCTCTTGTGATGAGGTCGTAGCACTTGGAGAGTCTATTTTCCAACTAAGTGTTATTGCTATCATTGTTGAGCTTATGGAGACGTATATGCCTAGTCATTCTCACTCCTGTGAAGAGATCATGACACTGGGAGACTCTATTTGCTGGCTAGGTATTATTGCTATCGTTATCGGGTTTAGGGGATGTATTTATCTAGTTGTACTCATTCCTATGTGTAATACCCTGAATTTTTATTCGATTTAATTGGGATCATTTATTATTTTTGGTAATTTGGATGTGATAAAAATTAATTTATTATTATTATTATTATTATTATTATTATTATTATTATTATTATTATTATTATTATTATTATTATTATTATTGTTGTTGTTGTTGTTGTTATTGTGGCTGTTGTTGTTATTGTTATTATTATTAAGAAGGGAAGGAAGCAGGCTCAAGGGCGAGGGTTTCGAATGAGAAGAAGAAAAGAGGAGAGAGAGGGGTTTGTCGGGGGAAGACGGCGAACGCGGTGGACGGTGGGAGCAGCGGCAGCTTGCGGGTAAGGCGGCGACGGCTATGAGTGAGGCAAAGCAGCGGCGGTGCGCGGCAGAGAGCCGCACTAGAGAGAGAGGAGCCACGTGAAGGAGAAGAGAGAGGAAGTGGAGATCGGGGCTTTTAAATTCGATTCCAACTTCGAGCTAGTTGAAAAAGTGATAGATCGGGTCGAGATAAGTGTACTTATTTTTGTTCGTATCTCTTGGGTATTTTTATTCTAATACCCATCCAAAATTTATATTTTACGGAACCCATATCCTTTGCATGATTTATTTATTGTTTGATATCTGATTTGATGATTTCACGCTGTCCTTGCGTGCCCTGAAACCCTAAACCACGCCCAGACCCTATTTGACCAATTATTCCGAGTTTTATACATGTTTTAATATGAGATTATGAAAACCCAAGACTTAGTTACAGATATTTGCCGGTTGAGTGTCCAATTTATACATACGGGACCCCAATAGCCGCACTGACATTGTTCACCCGTGCTGGCACTGTTCATCCGAGCCACTTTTGTATTTTTGCATGATTTTATTTTGTTTAATTGACATCTAAATTATGTATAATTGTATATATTTAATTGTATATTTTGAAAAATATTATTGCTAACCATTTGTGAAGAATTATTCGTCGAAAGCCCTAAAGTCATGTTTAGCCCGATGTGGTAAGGAATTTCTGATTCTTCCAAGTATCATGTTAAATTATGCAATGTTTGAAGTCATATGAAGACTTAAACTGTGAGAAATGCTTATCTGTATTTGTATATGAAAATTTTGCAAGATATGCAAAGTTTATGAAGGGACTCCATAATTTGATATATTTGATGACCCGTTCTCTAGAGAATGAGAACTTTGTATTTAAATTTGCTGGACTATCCCTTAAGAATAAGTAATTATAAAATTTGGACTAAGGATTTATACTTTAAATGGTAGTATTCCATGGTATACATTAGGATATTATAGTGGTAGATCAAGGAATACTCTTGGGCCACGGGAGATACTTTGGTAGCCTATATGGCCTTATATATCGGCGAAAGATATACCGTCCGTCATGGGACATTAAAGTTTGAGATTCATGGTATGCGCCTTAGAATATGTGAGTACATACACATTCCATTCCTCGATCGTTTGCTCCGTTAGCTGGTGAGACCCACTAGCACAGATTCGAAAAGATAATGAAGTTTTCTGCACGTTTTAAAACCTAAAGAAATCAGAAATAAAATATAAAAAATTATTGGTATTCCGAAAATGTATTTGATCATGTTTCACGTTATGCATCATGCATCATGTTCCTATTCCCTTCCTTTTGGTTTATATTAACTATACTGTATATGTCTTTGCTATATTGTGTCTTATTGAGTATTTGACTTACTCCTTACTAATTTTTTACCTTCAGATAAGCACGCACTTATACCCAAGTAGATGGAGTAGTATTTAGAAGTGGGCTAGGCTTCGGACCGGAAGATCTCCTTGGAGTTATTTGTATTTTTGTAGTTTTGTGTACATGTATGGAGACTTGTGTATTTTAGATGGACTTGATGATATATATTCCTATATATGGATGATAGCATGACATAGTAGATTCCGCTGCATGTATAGATGATAGTATATGCTTTCGTAGGATTGTGATGATTTATTTCTGGTACCTAGCGGCATCTTTCTCTGCCTGATATTGTGTTCAAATACACAACATTGGAGCCATGTTTTGATGTGGATTTTTGATCCTATGTTGTTTGAGTGTAGTTGTTTGGATGTGTTGCAGTTGATTTAGATGGATTTATGTCTATTGTACATGATATTATATAGGTTTTGTATTAATCTGACATTCGTATTATAGCCAGACCCTTGCCGATTTTGGTTTGAAAATATGACACGTCACACTATGAGGAGGTCGTGATACTAGGAGAGTCTATTTACCGGCTAAGCGTTATTACTATTGTTGTTGGCCTTGGGGTGTCACATCCCAAATTCTAATCACAAATTTTACACTAAATCAATATTAATTAACCAATTAACCGATAAATAACCCTTGGACGTGAACTCCACATCGATACCATCACCGACCACAAATAGAATAACACACCATTATACACAAGCCCCACATACGTACCACATCATTATGTGGCACCGACACCGATTCAGTTATCACAACATCGGATATTAAATAAGGAATGATATCTGTACAATACAATAATCAGCATATAGTGACCTACATAAGTAATTAAACACCAGAAACTTGACCCAAATAAAATTAAAATTATCAATGACTCCTGATCAAAGAAATATGATACCCAATTGTAATATAAGGCCCTAGTGGATTTCAAACCGATATAACCTACTATCCAGACTTAAACATCCATAAAATACATCAAATTATATCATTCAAGGCGCTCTAAAACTGCATGAATGACCAAAACATAAGCTAATAACATGCAAAACTATCTAACTATAACATAATGCAACAACCATTATTTGGAATCATTAAACAACAAGAATCATCATCAATTCATTAATCTAAACAGCTCCTATCAACTTGATCCTCCAATCTCGAATGCCTGATAAGGACCCATGTGACTCATCTGAGAGGATTAGTAAAATAGTAAGGAATGGGCTAAATATTCAGTAAGGCACAATATATATTAATGAATAAATACACTTTATACTTTAAAATATATAGGTGGGAGTAGGGATCATAAGCAGGAAAACTTACGTGATGTATTTTCAAATTTCTTATATTATTTTTTTCTTAATCTTAATTATTGAAATATGTTTAAATCTATCATAAGTAGATGCAATGACATAAACTTGTGCAGAAAACTTATATGATGCAATTTACGATTTCTCATCTTGTTCCTTCTTAGTCTTAGCCACCAAAACATATTTAAAACTTATTTTCTTTAAAGATTAGGACTAGTAGGCCTTGCCAATTAAAGGAGTGGTCAATTGAAACTCGGATTATGTTTGTTTGTACACAATTAAAGGCCATAAATTTCTATTCAAGATCCAAAGGTGTGCCGTTTACATATCACCCTGTAAACGGAGTCAAATATCGTTTCTTAACCCTCGATTCCATAGATTCAAACATCAATTTTTCACTATAATATATTAAGGCATGCAAAATATTCTACCCGCTGAATAATCCTTGGTCCAATTGCTTTACTTAGAGAAACTCTATACCTTACTTCATAATTTTTAGTTCTCACCCTTCCTGAGAACAATTTATTATTTCTTAATACAATCATCGAGTTCCCTTTCTTTTTCATGATATCTTACACTTTTTAATTATCAAAATTTATAAAATATGAAATTTTACAACAACTCATGCAGAAGGAAATTTAGGAAACTTAATACTGACTTAACAAGCATGCAGTATATAATTAAACATGTAATATATAATTAAACAGGTATAATTAAACATGTAATAACTATGAAATTAACAACTTAGGAGTTTAGACATGTAGGAACAATTATCGTGTTTCTAAACATGAGAAGAGTTATAAACTGCAACACATATTACATGATACAGATATTAAAACACGAGTCCTTGATAAATTTCATTATAAAATCATGAAAAATCAACATACAAGCATGATTTACATATTTTAACTATGAAATCTTAATTGGGACGAGTATTAGAATAAGAATACTCAAAGGAAACGGTAATAAATAACAACAATGAAAGGAGCTTATGGTGTACTTGTCTCGCCTTGATCTACCCAAATTTTTACTCCGATCGTCCTAACTTGAGCTACTGAAAGCCTTCTCTCTCTTCTCCTTGGTTTTCTCTCTCTCCCTCTTACATCGCTCAAAAATGATGGTCACCGAATGCTCAGTGTTATTTATATTCGACTCATGCTCAAGTGGCGCTTGAGCACTGGTTGAGTGTCGCCTTAACATTTCTCGGTTCTAGAATTTGTGCCAAGGGCATGCTGAGGTGAGCATTGAGCACACTCCTTGCGCATTGTGCATTCATGATTTTGTGCCAAGGTGACACCGGGGGAAGACTCGAGCGCAGGACTAAAATATGATTGTTCCGAGTTTCGTGCCTCTTGGGAACTCAGGCAAGGGTCGAACGCACTCCCTGTAAAATACATGTGCTTTTTTGTGCCAAGGGAACGCCAAAGAGCGCATCAAGCAATCTACAGTGCCATTAGCTTTTAGTTTTTGGGCTGAAGGCAAGCCTTAGCCTGCATCAGGCCCAAATCGTCTGATCCAAAATTTTGATTCTTTTGACCCAATTTTTACATCATTTGATCTCAATTTCAATTATATTAGTTTAATTAATCATGATTAATATAATTTAGAGATTAAATCCTTACAATTCTCCCCTCGTTACAAAAATTTTGTTCTCAAAATTTATGCACTTCCTCAAACAAATAGGAAAATTCTCCCAAATTTATCTTTATACTCCCATAACAATTTCTCAAACAAAAGATTTCTCGAAAACAACATAGCCAACGGGGTCGTCTTATTTCTCAAAACTAGATCCCCATGAATCCGAATCAATCTCAATATAAGGCAAATTCTCATCGATCAACGATGGCTTTAACCCGAGCACACAAAAAGGATCATCCACATTTTTCTACAACATACATACATACATATAACACCTCATAATGATCTACCAACTCGTGGCAAAGCTAATCTATAGGTTATCTCTCCGACCCATTAAAAACCTCGAATGGCCCAATGGTCCTTAGCCTCAATCCATCTTTTACTACCAAAACTCAAAATTCTTTTCCTCAAAGATAGCCTTAGGAACATATGGTTGACCACATAGTCTCAAATCTAATATCTTCCTAATTAACAAGAGACCTACATCTCTACCCGAATAAAGCCTCAAAAGGGGTTATCATGTTACTCGACTGATAGCTATTATTGCAAACAAACTTGGCGAGCGGCAATTTAGTCATCCCAATTGCCTCTCATCTCCCAAAATTGGTGTCCTTAAATCGGATTTCAAATTAGATTTCCTACTTCAAATCCCAAATCAAATCTTATAACCCAAGGCTATGGGCCAACATGCTTCCGCTATGCTATTCTAGTCGATCATCTATCTACAAATCCAATGCCATATTAAATTTTAATTCAGCACCCAATTTCCTATGCGAACTAGTCCTAAAAGTTAGCACAAACCTTAGATCACAAATGAAACTTTAAGATAGGAATACTTTGCAATCTTATGATCTTGTTAGCATATCGACGAGACAATGTATCCCTCGAGTATATTACCGAATCAACGAGAAATGGGCCAACCTTGGCAGCCAATCCACAATCACCCAAATAACCATCTTAGATAACCTCGAAACAAAATCCATCACTATATATATTTTCACTTCTGGGAGTTGACAAAGAATGCAAAGATCCTAGAGGTTTCTCATACTCGACTTTCTCCAATTGACACATAATACACTTTGCCATATAAGCCAGAAATTTCCTTCTCATATTTCTCCATTAAAAGTGTGAGATCCCGATCTCAAGTCATGATAATTATGGAGTAAACAAGTTGATGAATATCATGATTAGATTTAAGAATAATGGAAAAATAGATACCAAAGTAAAAATGAGCAAAAATTGGCAAAATGGGGCTCGGCGCCAGAAGGCCGCTCGAGCGCCCACCTTGAGCGCAATAATGTGAAACTAGCACTCGAGGCTCACCCTAGGCGAAGAGGGAGCAAGGGGTTTATGAGAAGTCAGCGTTCGAGGGCCACTCGAGCACCAATCGGGCGCAATCTTGTAAAACTAGCGCTTAAGTGCCAGTCATGGGTTCCACGCGTGCCTGCTTTTCCTTCGTGTTTTAAAAGGGATTTGGGAGATGGGAATTAGCATAACCGAGCAGGGCAAGAAGAGAGGAGAAGGAGGAAGAGAGAAAGGAGAAGGAAAGGGGGGAGAATCTACCATTTGTTCTAATCCGGATAAAAATAACAGTAGAGCAAGCTAAAGCAAGTATATTTCGAACGTTATTTACCATTTTTATAACTTTTCAGTATCTCAAAAATTATATTTATCCTCTAAATCTATGTTTCATGTAAATAAAGCATGTTTCTCCTGATTAATCAAACAGATTTCATGTTCATCTGTATGTACTGCAATATATAGCCCCGATTTCATGTATGTTCATGTATTGGGTATCCGTTTTATGTTCGAAAGTTTCCGTGGAACCCTAGAAACGAAAATTTAGGGATTTGTGTTTTAAATCCATAAATTTTAATATATAAATGTTGATTTGAAGAAAAAGGTATTGTCCGTGCTATGATTTATATCTAAAAAATTTATATGAAATTGCACTGTTATGTTTCTACAGATTTCTAAAGTATATCTGAAGGAATATCTGTATATTTTTTTCTTGATTTTCTGATGTATAATAAGTTATAAGTTAAGAAATAGGAAGAATAATGTTTCTGATTTTGTTAATTATGACCCAAAACTGATATACTATCAGATAAGGTTCTCCGACATGCCTTAAGACGTTACGGTGATAATCGGGGATAACTCCGTCCATGGAACTATACGTGACCCATCCTTCCTTGGGGCATTAACCATGGAGAGCAGAAAACTGATTCTGGAGGATATAAATCCTCCGTTGGCTTTGAATTGTGTGTCGGAAACACAATCGATCCCTAACCCTATTACTAAGCTTTGAATTGTGTGCCGAATACACAATCTATCCCTATTACCATCACAGTTCATGGCCTTTGATTATGTGGCATAAACGCAATCTATTCCCGATTACTCGCCCCTCAAACTAAAAGGGTACACTAGTCGGGTCCATAGGATAACAAATTAGAATTTTTAAAGAAACAAGTGAGATTTAAACGTGTTTTATGAACTCCGATACATGTTTAAATAGAATTATGCTTTATCCCTGTTTCCATAAACGCTTCTGTTCTTCTGATATTATCGTAATTTTTCTGTTCTAACGTATTTATATTTTGCATGAAAGCAGGAATTATATTATCGAGACCTGTTCATATCGAATTATACTTTTCTTATACTTTTTGTACATGTTTCTGTTCTTTGACAATCTCCATGACCTTCTACATTTATGTTTTGCATCCAAACATTTCACTTGCATGTTTTATGATACACTATTGGGTTTCGACTCACTATTTTGTTTTTCCCTCCAGATAAGGCTATAGAGATGATACCGAACAAGTAGGCATAGATAGAGCTTAGCAATGAAGACTTGAAGCCTCGAAGTCATCTTGAAGATTTTGGAAAATCTAGTGGTTTTGCATATAAATATTTAATTTTTGAAGGAAAACTATGTATTAATAGTTATGGCATGTACTATATTCTGTTGGAACAGTATTTATACTTTTGTAAGTTTCTGTTAAAGATATAGTTACTTTCGCTATATATTTTCTGGTTTTGTACAGGTCCTAACAGGCATCTTTCACATGATTTCGGTATAGTGGATAGGATTGATAAATTGAAGCCATAGATGAATATGGCGTTTAGTGATCTTGTGATTGTGTGATGATTGAATGTGAAAGTTAAATACCTATATGTTGCCTAGGTTGTGTTAATATAGGTTGTTTGTATTGGGTTTTGTCTATTTTTAGAGGGATCTCTGCCAAAATTTTTGCAAAATCTAATATTGTAAATTTATAGACAATTTGTTATGTATGAGTTTGATAGAGGTCCTTAATGGAATAGGATCCGCTCCGTCACAAAAAGGAATCCTATATATTAATCTATAGGCCTCAAATAAAATTCTCTTCTTAAATTCCCCAATAATTAGAACAAAATTCTATCCCAAAAATAAAGAATCCCTTTCACATGTACTCATTACCCAGATTAATCTACCTATGTCATCACACATTCATCTCTTTCGATGAAACAAATATCTCAAGCCACAAACTCCTTCTCTTACTAATAATACATCCAAATCCTCAAAATAAGGGTCTTAACTGTTAACTCTATACCATAGGTGGGGTAATTCTATTCATAAACCTTCAATTGCCTTAATCCAAAAACAATCATCTAACCACACTGCTTCAATATATATCACAAACTTCCTGTAAGAACATCACAGTATATTACAAATCCTTCTAATCAATTAGGGATCAACCAAAATAGACGTTATATCAACTTTTTCTTTAACTCTTGAAAACTCTTCTCATAATCTTCATCCCATATGAAAACTATTTGTTTCTGTATCAAATCGAGTTAAAGCAATCCCCAAAAATTTTTAACAAATCGCTTATTAGATTCAACTAAACCCATAAAACTACACTCCTCAGCAATATTTGTTAGTCTCTCTCAAGTTACTACCATTTCAGTTTTCTTTAGATCCCTAGAAATATCACATTTAGAAATAATATGATCCAAAATAATACCTTCTCTAACCAAAACTGACATTTATTCAAATATCCACCTTTCTTTCAAGATCTACAATGAAATCCCCAAATGGATCTCATGCTCTCTAAAATTTTTTGAATAAATCAGAAAACTATCAGTAAAATCACTATAAACTAATCCAAGTACTGCTAAAAAAACTTGATTCACCAAATCTAAAAAATATATCGGTGCATTTGACAATCCCAAAGGCATCACCAAAGCTCATAACAGCCATACCATAATCCTAAAGACTATCTTAGATACATTTTCTAATTCATCCTTAATTAACATTACTCCAAATGAAGATTGATTTTAGAAAACATTGAGCCCTTACAATTGATTAAACAAATTGCCTATCAATTCCCAATATTCGCTTATCAAACAATTCATCTCTAAACAAATTAAAATTTTAACAATCCATAAATAATTTCATCGATTCATCGTACACACGCCAAGGTACTGAAGCACTCCATGACAAAACACTCGGCCGATACCTCATTGATTCAATGTGGGGTCTTCAAAATCAGTGCCAATTTTGGTACAAATTCAACAACAACCTCAATTTACCGATCAGAAAATAATCTAGGCTAATTCTCTCCTTTAAGAAATATCCTCAAATTCTCATACAGTCAAAAAATGTTTTATGACCACAAAATGACTTCCAAATGTAGTCATATATGCCAAATAAACTTGGCACACATTCTCATCAAATAACTTGCGAGAAAAATAATATCAATTTCATCACCTCTCGATCAAAATTCATAACTCAAATTGCTAATCAAAATATTCTTACCGAATTATCTATGCTAGCATGGTGACTCGCCAACCAAATTACCCCTAATATCGCATCAAAGTCCAACACATCAAATAAAATCATATTAGTCAACAATTTATATCTACTGATCCAAATCAGACATTGAAGTAGACAATCTTAGCAAACAAAGATTCTTCCAAAATTTCTAAACATGCTTGCTCTACAATTAGCCAAAGGGTGCTTTATCTTGCCTTCTAAGCGAACAGCTTTCTCATAGCAGTTATTTCTTTATCCTATCACCAAAATATTAATTGAAGTAGATCATCCTATCTTAACTAATTAATTAACTTAAGACCTCAACCCATAATCTATCAAACCTAGATTTCAAACCGCAATCAATCAATTAATACCTAAAACCAAAATCCATCAAACTTATATCTTAAACCAAAGTGAATCAGACTTAGCCCTGATCGTAAGGCATCTCCTTACAATCTCTCTGATATCATTTTGTCATGTCCCAAATTTCAATCATAAAGTTAATACTAAATCAATATTTAATACTAAATCAATATTAATTAACTAATTAACCGATAAATAACACTTAGACATGAACTCCGTGTCGATACCAGAATCGACCACAAATAGAATAACACACCATTATATACATGACCCAAATACATACCATGTCATTTTATGGCACCAACATGAATTCAATCATCACGACGTCAAACCCTAAGAAAGAAATAATACCTGTATAATACAATAATCAACATATAATGATTTACAAAAGTAATTAAATGCCATAAACTTGACCCAAAAAAAATAAAATATCAATGACTCCTGATCAAGTAAATACGATACCCAATTGTAATATAAGGTCCTAGTGGATTTCAAACTAATACAACCTACTATCTAGACTTAAACATCCATAAATACATCAAATTATATTATTCAACACGTTCTAAAGTTGTATGAATGGCCGAAATATAAGCTAATATCATCCGAAGCTATCTAACTATAATATAATGCAACAAACGTTATCCGGAATCATTAAATAGTAAGAATCATCATCAATTCATTAATCTAAAAACCTCCTATCAGCTCGATCCTCCTGTCTCGAATGCCTAGCAAGGACCTACGTGACTCATCTGAAAGGGTTAGTAAAATAATAAGTGAGTCAAATATTTAGCAAAATACAACATATATTCAATAAATATGAATACTTTAGACATAAAAATATATAGAAGGGAGTAGAGATCATAAACAGGAAAATTTACATCATGTATTTTTAAATTTCTTATTTTATTTTTTCTTAATCTTAACCATCAAAATATACTTAAATCTATCATGAGCAGATGTAATGACGTGAACTTATGTAGAAAACCTATATGATACAATTTTATATTTCTTATCTTGTTCATCCTTAATCTTAACCATCAAAACATATTTAAAATTTATTTTCTCTAAAAACTAGAGTTAGTAGACATTACCAACTTGAGGAGCGGTCAATCGAAACCTAGATTGTGTTTGTTTCCACACAATCTGTGACATCCCAAAATATTTTTATCTGATTCAATTGGCATTATTTATTATTTTCGATAATTTTGGATAATTCGGGTATGAGAAAAATTAATTAAATGTTATGAAATTTTAGAGAATAATTGGATCTAATGGGTCAGCATTCGAAGCGTGCCATTCATCCACCCAAATATCAATTTGGTTTTTATGATTTAAAGAGAAACGGATATGTGTATATATATATATATAATTAATTATTATTATTATTAATAATAATAATAATAATAATAATAATAATAATAATAATAATAATAATAATATAACGATGGAAGAAAAAAAGGGGAAAAACAGGGGAAAGGGGGGGAAACAAGGGGCTTGGCCAATGGGCTTCACTCCCTCACCCCCCCCTCCACATCACTTGTAACGGAACAGATTTTTTTTTCCTCGGAAACTTCTGTCAAGATAGAAACAGGATTTTAGGACCAAAATATAATGTATGACTTCTACAGAAATTTTAGCAGAGTCTCCTTTATAATTGGATGAAAACCTAAAAGTACAACCTATACAGAACGTACATAACCAACCAGTACAAGCACACAACCATCAGTTTATATCATAATTCTTCCTACAATACGCGTACATAGGATTACAAATGACATCCATGGCATTAATCTATCAAACCATCTACTACACTAATAGTTCATAAACGAGATGTCATCTAGGACCTATATAGAATATCCAGAAGTATAGAGTGAAAGTAGAACTATTAATCTACAGAAGTACAGTTTTCCTTTTTACCATCACATACATCACATGTATTTCTATATAAAATCCACATATACATGAATTCCCATAGATATAGAATCCGTATGCAAAATCACATGTCCAGTCAAGTCTTTACATCCAACTGGTTCTCCAAAATAGTTCCAAAATGCTTCGGATCCTCAAAAATCTTTGGGAAATGCTTTCAATCAATCTTTTTCGTCAGGTATTAGCTCTATAGTCTCATCTAGATGGAAAAATAATAATAAAACAGTGAGTCAGGTCCCAACAAGGTACATGCAGTTATGCAGTAAAGCAATTATGTAGTATAGTAATGAAACTATACAGAAACAGAATGGTTAAACAGAATATAACCTAGAAAACAGAGAAAACATAATTTAACGATAATTAAACTCAAAAATCATAAATCAGAAATCAATATAATTCAGAAAGCATAATTAGAAACTTTCTCTCTTGTGTTAGTATAGAACAGTAATCAGTACAGAGCAGTGGTACAGAATAGTACAGTAACAGACCCTACTAGTATATCCTACTAGCTGAGGGGGTGAATGATCGATGATAGATTGTGTATATCTCCTCACAATCCAAGGTTAAAATGATGACAGAAAATCCTATCCCAAGGGATTAGTACAGGTGTGCCTCCTAAAGGTAGGCCAGAAATATAAAGTTTTCTCTTGACCGTAACGCCCTGAGGAAAGGAGAACCACATATAACTCCATGGACAAAGTTATCCTCGATCACCACCGTAAAGTTCTAAGGCATGTTGAAAAACCTAAGCTGACTGTAATTAGTCCTGGGTCCTAAATAACAGTGTCAGAAATAACTTCTAAACTGAAAACCCTCTTTCGTAATCAGAGTTTCACAATTTTCCTTCAATTAACTTCAGAATGTTTAGAACATACAAGTAATGGTCCAAAAATCCTTCAATTTTACTTCAGAAATGCATGAAAATTTATCGGTATAAGTCCGTATAAAATTTTCAAAAATAAATTATACTAGGAGCTTCATTTTAGTGCCAATTAACTTTTATATAACAGGAGTTACGATTAAAAATATTAAAACCCATTCATTTTCGTACCTAGGGCTTCGTCAAAACTTCCGGACTCAAATCAATCACCAAACATGTCTTTATTCATAAAATTAACACCATAAATCCATACACATATACTAAATCATGCAATTTAACAAAAAATCCCAAATATTTTCAAGTTAGGGTTTCATCACATGCTTCCGGAATCAAATCGAATACTAATTACAAACTTGTTCATGAAATTGAAGCCAAATCTTGCAATACACATGGGTAAACAGAAAATCTAAATGAACAATCAAGGGAAACATGCTTCATTTACTTTAAACATGCCACAATAACGTTTTAGAGCATTTTCATCGATTTTAAAGTAAGAGAAAACAGTAAAAATGAAAAACAACATCGAAGTACACTTGCCTGAACCCGATCTACCGTTATTTTTACCCGGAGTGGATTGGAACGAGTGATTTTCTCTTTCTCCTCTTCTCTTCTTCCTCTTCTTTGTTTGTGCCTCAACTGCTCTCTCTTTCACCTTTTTCCTCTTCTATTTATAACAAAAACGGAATCAGAACGTGGCAAAAATCGGGACCACGCTCGAGCGTGTGGCAAGCGCATGACGAACGCGCTACATTCTGCAAGCACCCACCTCTAGTGCCCAGCGAGCGCGGGGATTCTGTCAGGGGCTCACTCAAGCGTGCCTGACGCACGACGAGCGACTAGGTACTAGATTTTGCGCTTGCTGTCACACCTCGAGCGCACCACAGGCGCAACCCTGCTACTTTCTGAACTCGGATATTTTTTAACTTTTTACTTTCAACCCTCATTTTTCAATGCATGATTGCCCTCTTAATGATTATCATTATTTTAATTATTTTCAATTATTTTGTTTTCGGTCCCAGGGCCTCACATCACGCCCTCCCTCTTTCTTTAAATAAGGAAATTTGGAAAGGAAGGGAAAAAACCAAGAAGAGAAGAAGGGGAGAGAAGAGAAGAAGAAGAGAAAGAGAAAGAGGAGAAGAAGAGAGAGGAGAGGGAAGAAAAGAAAAAGCAGGGAAATTACCGTCTAACTCCAATCTAAGTAAGGATAACTGTAGATCAGGCAAGTGTATTTTGGACATTATTTTCTGTTTTGGTGCCTTTCTGTATCCCTAAAAGTATATTTATACTTTAAAGATATGGTTCTACATGTTTACCGTAAATAACATATGTTTCTTTCGATTAATCGGCCAGATTTTAAGTTTAGTTGTATATACTACTAATTATACCTCTGATTTCATAAAAATACATGTATCCGATTCCATTTATTGTCCAACAGTTTTGGCCAAACCCTAAGTATGAAAATAATGGGTTTAAATGATTTTTAACCCTGATTTCTGTTATATAAAAGTTAATATATACTGAAATAAAACTCCTAATATGATTTTTATCTGAAAGGTCTACATGGACTGATACTAATAAATTATTATAGACTTCTAAAGCAAACTGAAGAGTTAACTAAGATGTTTCTGACTGACTTCTATAAACTGTACTGTTATAAGTTAAGAAAAATATTTTTGATACTCCCAACTATACTTTATAAGCTCAAAAAAATATTTTTGATACTGTAAAACTGCACGGATACTGCAAACTGTACTGTTATGAGTCAAGAAAAAATATTTCTAATACTGTTAACGATGACCCAGAACTGATATACAGTCAGGTTAGGTTCTCCAGCATGTCTTAAAACGTTATGGTAGTAATAGAGGATAACTCTATCCATGGAGTTACTCATGGTCCGCCCTTCCTTAGGGCGTTTGTTTCATAGGGTAGAATTGAGGTGATCCACGATCATCAGGAGGTATTAGTATGTAATCCTATAAGAAGGGATTATCCCCGAGAAGGGATATTTGTTACTGGCCTTGGATTGTATGGAATGACCACAATCTATCCTCGATTATTCGTACCGTCTGCTAGTAGGGTCTACTGGTAAGGTTCTTTACTGATAGAAAATAAAATTTTCTATAATTCAGTTATGATATCAATTATTGATCTCTGGCTTACGTTTACTAATTTCTGATTTTTTAGGCTTGATTTCACTGAATTATACATTCTGTACGGAAGCTTGTTTTATTGATTTATCATTATCAAAGCATGGTTATACTGAATTTTGATTTCGAAGCTTAATTTGTTATTAAATTATGCTTACTCTGTTTCACTACGCTGTTCTGTCCTAAATATTTCCATGCTACAGTATGTCTGTATGACTGTTCTGCATAAAGGGATTTACTACATGTTTTAGTACCTTATTGGATTTTAACTCACTATTTTACTATTTTTTTCCTCCAAATGAGACTGTAGAACTAGTACCAGATGAGAAACAGTGAGCCAGAGCTCGGTTTGAAGGCTTCTGGAAATCTAAAGTATTTTGGAGACTTGAAAAAAAATAGTTGGAAGTAAAGATCTGATTTTGATACATGGTTCTTTACGCCTATGCATTACATATATGGATTCTGTATATAGAAATGTATGTGATGCATATAATAAAACAGAAAGCTATACTTCTGTAGGCTAATAGTTCTACTTCTGCTATATGTTTACTGGATGTTCTATACAGGTCATAGTCGGCATCTCCCTTCTAAACTGTTAATGTAGTGAATAGGAAATGGGAATGTAGGCCGTAGGAAGATTATACGGCGTCTGTGATTCTGTGATTGTGATGAGACTATCTATTAATGAAATTTATGACGTTATACTGTATATTTGAAAGTTATAGATAGGTTTTATAATTTTTGTCTAGCCCAATTTTAGAAAAAATTCTATTCATTTTTCCTTAAAACTTTAAGAAGATAATTGGGCTTAGGTTTCTATGCTTGACAGAATTATCTGAGGAAAAAAAATTCGTTCCATCACAATTGGTATCTAGAGAAAAGGGATGCTTTAGGAATTAATTGATCAAAAAGCGGAAGCATAGGCTTGAATTTCTATACTGAATTCTGTGGGGAATAGGTCGGGATAGCTAAGGAAACTGGAACCTTTAAGGGATTGATCCTTAGGCTAAGTTTAAATTTCATTAAGCCATTAATAATCTCTTCTTTTAACTGATTTCTTGAGGTTATAATATTGTGTTTGTTTTAATTATAGGATGGCTAGTAGAAAGGATGGAAGAAATAACCGTGGGAATGCTAATACTTCCCATGATCGGGAGGCTGCATACATGGATTTGTTGGAGAGAATGACGAACGTAGTGAAATCTGTTGAGCATAGGCATATGGCCCTGGTCCGTGCCGAGTTAGCTCCGGCATTTCTAGCTCCTACGACGCATGACAGATTCACAACGGAGCGAACACCGGGTTCCCTAGAAAAGCCTGACCCGGTAGAAATGGATGTGTGGCTGAAAAGAATGAAGAAGATATTCACTGTGATTCGGTGTACCGATTAGGAAAAGGTTACCTTTACAGTATATAAGTTGGAAGGCAAGGCTAATAGCTAATGGGGTATGAAGAAGAGGCATTGGGAATGCCCAATGATGCTATTACTTGAGATATGTTCGAGGAGGCTTTTATGGAGAAATATTTTCCATCCAGTCTCCGAGATCAAAAGGAACAGGAGTTCATGAGGTTGAGACAAGGAAGCATGACGATATCAGAGTATGATGCTAAATTTACTGAGCTATCCCATTTTACGCCCTTCTACGTAGATGATGAGTTGAGAAAGGCAAAAAGGTTCCAACAATAGCTATGGGACAACATTATGAAGCAACTGTCGACCCTAAAACTTGAGGCATATCCTGACATTCTAGATAGGGCAATTATTTATGAAAAGGAGGTGGAGACGAAGAGATTCTTTGCAAAGAGGACTACTACCCAGGCGAGTTTTGGTACGGAATCAAATATGGAATTATCTGGGCCATCTAAGAAAGTAAGGATTGTAGATGCAGGGAAAGGCATCACTTCAGTTCAGTCAGTGATTGGATCACAGGTGTCAACGGTCGACTGTACTTTCTGTGGAAAGAAGCACACGGGACATTCCTATCGCAAGGCGATGGGGGCTTGTTTTATATCTATACAATAGGGTCACCAAATTAAATACTATCCATATCCTCAGAGATTAGAAACAAAGAAGCCCATTGTTTTAGCTAAGGCTTTCACGGTAACAGTTCAAGACACTGAAACACCCCAAAAGGTGGTTAGAGGTATCTTCTTAATTATAGAATTTGAATTTGTATTTTAAATTGATTTGAGAAGTTATGTGTTCTTTTGTTTTATGAATTTATGTGATATCATGTCTGTCGTGAAGATTTTGGATTATTTCCCTAATTGTATAGATATATGTATACTTGTGGATTTTGTGAATTCTAAGTAAGAGGTAAGGCTAATTGAATCAAAGGTATATGCTAAACCTAATTAGAAAATGAGGCCACCCCTTTTGAAGTCAGTTGATGGTAGGTCAAGAACCTGACTATAAAAGTTTTCAGGAACATATGTATTAGGAGGCAAAGACCAAGCTAAACTATTTTATTGAGTGGATTAGAGGTAAATGGAATTGGCACTAGTCTCTCAGGATTTGTACAAAATTGAAAGAGTATCGGTTAGAAATCGTTGAAGAAGATTTAAGGCCTCTAAAAAGTGGGGTTAAAATTTTGTTAATTCGGTATCGATAAAGTAATTACCCACCAGCAGAGTGGGGGAGGAGTCTGCAGGTTGAAAGTTGATCCACCCAGAATTGGGACCTTGTGATAAGGTTTTGCCTTGAGAATTTATGGTTAATGCTCTTGGAAGAAATTTATGTCTTGAGAACCTAAAAGTTAAAGGTTGTGATAGGTGGATCTTGGTGTGATTCGGAGGAGGTGAATGTTAGGATTGATTGAGGATATCGGAAGCCACCATTTGAGAAATTGTAGAATTTCTTTAGAGATAATTTTGATTTGATAATCTTAAGAATTAAAATTAAAGTAGTTATGTTACAATGAAAAAGTAACTTCAAGAAATTTCAAGTGCTCTGATACTATTAATGAAATTTTAGGGTTATATTTCTTGTATCGCTGATGATCAATACCCTTGGAAGAAGTGGAAGGAAGGATTCCTAGTTGGAATTTCCCTTTTATTATTCAAAGTCAATAATTGGAAGTTCTGCTGAAAAATTGTAGAGGCAGCCTCTAAAGATAGCTTTGCCTAATAAATTAAGAATCTGAATGACTATGTCCTGATGAAAACTAACTTTAGAAATGGTAAGTGGATAAACTTGCCTACAGATTATGCAAATGGATTTTGGCGGACACTAGTACCAATAATAAATGATGAAGGGTTTATAGGCTTGATATGCTCTAGTGCCTTAAAGGACATGAGAAAGGAAAATTTTGGATAGGCTCAATGGCTTGAAAGATAAAACGCCACATTCCTAATTTGGGAAGTGGAGTTGTGTCCAAAATATTGGGATTATGAAATTTTGAGATAAGAAAACCCTTCCGGGTTAATGTTAGGACAACCCACTAATCGTGATTTTGGAAGACATGTTTAGGTTTAATCAATGAACTTATCGGTATGCTAACAAGATCTAAAATTGCTCAGCATAGAAGTTTTGAGATTCTGAAATTGTAAATTGTTAAGGCCTTAAAATTTTAGGTAATGATCTAAGACTGTATTAAAATTATGATTACTGTTATAGTTAGGACTTCTATTTTGTGGTGAATTGAGGATCTGTAAGGATTATTTTGGTGTCATAGCTATCTTAAAATCGGTTTTAATCAAGGTCACTGCATAAATTAAGTATTTGAAATGAAGAGGTATCAGGTGAAAATGTCGATTGGATGACATACTAACGAAATGTGGAGGATGTAAAGTATTCTGTCTTAGATATTTAATTTTGATTTGAAATTTATGTCAAAATCTTAACCGAACTCGGTAAAGGAACTAGGATGTTGAGTTGAAGTCATGATAGTAAATAGTAATCGGATGACTAGTCTCTATATATTAATATATAAATTTCAAAATTCGGGAAGAATGCTCCAAATTTGAGGCATTTTGCTTGTGTAAGGTGCGAAACTAAGTCAGAAAGTGGCTAATGAAATAAATTTACCTTCGAACTTAATAAATTTAGATCTGGAAAGGATAGGGGAGGTAACTTACAAGTTGGCGTTACCACCTAGTATGACGGATATGTATATATATATATATATATATAATAAGATAACGATGGAAGAAAACAAGGGGAAAAAAAGGGGAAAAGGGTAGAAACAAGGGGCTTGGCCAATGGGCTCCACTCCCTCACCTCCCCCTCCACGTCACTCCTTCCCACTTTCTTTAAATAAGGAAATTTGGGAAAGGAAGGAAGAAAACAAGAAGATAAGAAGGGCAGAGAAGAGAAGAAGAAGAGAATGAGAGAGAGAGAGGAGAAGAAGAGGAGAGAAGAGAGAAAGGAGATAGAAGAAAAGAAAAAGTGAAAAAACTGTCATGAGTAAGAATAACTGTAGATCAGGCAAGTGAATTTCGAACGTTATTTCTATTTTGCTACCTTTCTGTATCCCTAAAAGTATATTTATACTTTAAAGACATGGTTTTACATGTTTACCGTAAATAACACATTTCTTCCGATTAACCGGTCAGATTTTAAGTTTACTTGTATATACTACCGATTATACCTCTAATTTCACAAAAATACATGTATCCGATGTCCGTTTATCGTCCAACAGTTTTGGCCAAACCTTAGGTACGAAAATAATGGGTTTTAATAATTTTTACTCCTAATTTCTGTTATATAAAAGTTAATCTGTACTGAAATAAAGCTCCTAATGTGATTTTTATCTGAAAGGTCTACACGGACTGATATTAATAAATTACTGTGGACTTCTAAAGAAAAACTGAAGAGTTAACTGAGATGTTTCTGACTGACTTCTGTAAATTGTACTATTACAAGTTAAGGAAAATATTTCTGATACTGCAAACTGTACTGTTATAAGCTCAGAAAAATATTTTTGATATTGCAAAACTGCACGGATATTGCAAACTGTACTATTATGAGTCAAGAAAAAATATTTCTGATACTGTTAACGAGAACTCAAAACTGATATACAGTCAGGTTAGGTTCTCCGGTATGCCTTAGAACGTTAAGGTGGTAATCGAGGACAACTCTATCCATAGAGTTACTCGTAGTCCGCCCTTCCTCGGGGCGTTTATTTCAGATGGTAGAATTCAGGTGATCCACCGACCTTCGGGAGGTATTAGTATGTAATCCCATGAGAAGGGATTATCCCACGAGAAGGGACATTTGTTACTGGTATTGGATTGTGTGGAGTAAACACAATCTATCCTCAATTATTCGCCCCCTTGACTAGTAGGGTTTACTGGTATGGTCCTTTATTGATAAAAAATAAAATTTCCTATAATTCAGTTCTGATATCGATTACTGATCTCTGGCTTACATTTACTGATTTCTAATTTTTGAGGCTTGATTTCACTGAATTGTACGTTCTGCACGAAGCCTGTTTTACTGATTTATCGTTATCGAAGTATGGTTATACTGAATTATGATTCCGAAGCTTAATTTTTTATTAAATTTTGCTTACTCTGTTTCCCTACGCTGTTCTGCCCTAAATATTTCCATTCTACAGTATGTCTGCATGATTGTTCTGCATAAAGGAATTTGCTACATGTTTTAGTACCTTGTTGGATTTTGACTCATTGTCTTACTATTTTTCTCTCCATATGAGACTGTAGAGCTAGTACCAAACGAGAAAGAGTGAGCCAGAGTTCGGTCTAAAGGCATCTAGAATTCTAAAGTATTTTGGAGACTTTAAAAAAAATAGTTGGAAGTAAAGATCTAATTTTGATACATGGTTCTTTACGCCTACGGACTACATATATGGATTCTGTATATAGAAATATATGTGATGCATATAATAAAATAGGAAACTATGCTTCCACAGGCTAATAGTTCTACTTCCACTATATGTTTACAGGATGTTCTATACAGATCCTAGTCGTCATCTCCCTTCTAAACTGTTAATGTAATGAATAAGAAATGGGAATATAGGCCGTAGGAAGATTATATGACATCTGTGATCCTGTAATTGTGATGAGACTATCTATTAATGGAATTTATGACGTTATACTATATATTTGCAGGTTATAGACAGGTTTTGTAATTTCTATCTAGCCCAATTTTAGAGGAAGCTCTGTCCATTTTCCTTTAAAACTTTAAGAAGATAATTGGGCTTAGATTTTTGTCCTTGACGGAATTGTCTGAGAAAAAAAAAATTCATTCCGTCACATAATCAAAGGCCATAAACTCCTATTCAAGACCCAGAGGTGGGCCATGTAAGGTACCATTTTCTAAAACACAGTAAATATGAGTAATTAAGATAATATAAGTGAATCGAAATCAAAGAGCGTGGAAAAATTTTGATTGAAGAGCCCAAAGACCTAGAATTTGCAAAATCGGGAGCAGACATTGTAAACCTTAGAATGTTAATCCGTAAATAAGATTTGAATTTTAAATTATGATAATCGCGATTTACTATGCTAATATAATCAAAATTGAGGTCCAATAATTTGAAAAATTAGATTAGAAGGGTCGAAACCGGTCCCGAACAGCATGTGCGTGAAGTCATCTCATTGTAGGCCTGATGCAGGCCTGACACACGCCTGACGCACGGTCGGGGTGCAATTTTCAAAATGTCATGCCGAAAGGACACTCGAGGCACAATTTCCAGCGTTACATGCCTGAGGGGCGCCTGACTGGCACTCGAGGCACCAACTAGGTATTTAACCACGCGATTTGTTTTCTCCCATCATTTTTCGAAAGGAGGAAAGAGAGAAGAGAGAGAGAGCGCCATGGAGAAGAGAGAGAAGAGGAGTTCAAGACTTTCGAGTTTGTTTTCAACATTGAGCTAATTGAGAAACTTGTAGATCAGGTCGAGACAAGTATACTGATATATTTTTCTTTCTCTTGTTACTCTTTTCGTTCAATTCCTTTTGGGTATTTTTATTCAAATCCCCATCCAAACTTAGATTTTGAAGAATACATGTATTAAATATGCATATATATTGATTTCGTATTTGATTTTAATGTTTGGTGAGGTATTTCGTTATTTTGGAAAAACCCTAACCTTCTCTATGTCTCTCTCCCGTTATTTTCGATTTAATGTTGAATTTGGCTTTGATATTTGGCATACCTAACTTTTTGAACATGATTGCCTTAATTATTTGATATTTATTGACATGTATTTTGTATATGGTATTTTGTATATTCCGAAAATTATATTGGGTACCTCTTATGAAGGAATTTATTGTTCGGAAGATATAATATTTTGTTTGGCTCAATACAGTAATAATTTTCTAATTTTTTCATACTTTTGCATATTTAGAAATAAAAATTATGATTTATGATCTATTTATATTAATATTATAAATTTACTAAATTACCTGTTGTGACGAACCAGGTTATTTTCCTTAAATAACCCTTCGTCAATAAAACTTCATTAATATCCAGAGTTTTCTTCATGACTGGACAAAAGACCGATTTACAACTTGGTTAAATAGGCTTAGCATACTTGTTCACAGGATCTCACAATTTTGCCACTTTATTTATGGCTTCAATGAAGATTCGATCGCATCTTTGTATTAGACCTAGAGAGATGCCATCTAATAACCTCAACCGTAAAACATCAAAACAAAGTGCGAAAGTATACTATAATACCATGAACTGCGGAAGCATCATAAAATCATAAAAATAACCGTGAACCATGTCTAATCCCGAGTGACTGTCCATAACAAACTCGATATTCAAACCTTGCTGCATTTGTCTGTCTAATCCTGCCAAGCAAGCCCTTCCTTGTTCTATTTACATGCTTTCATCTGAAAAACCACAGATAGCAAGAGTGAGCTTATCGCTCAGCAAGTATAATCATACGTCACTGTCAAACTGTGAATCATGATAATGGCGAGGGTCAATATGCATTTGAGACATGTAGGGGAAGGAACATTTAGCAGTATTGATTCGTTGTTTACCATGTCTTGAAACATGTAATTATTGCTTTGAATCATGCTTTCTATTGTTATGTTCATCTTTGCGGACCAGGGCTAGTAGGTCGTACTAGCAAACGATGCGAGAGAACGAGGAAAGGATCATGATACTCCTCATGATCTAAGGCCGTGAGGGATTATCTTTAACGACCCTCCGTTGGGTCGTGCACATCATATCGTGCCATATCGTATCGCCCCATTCCCCCGGGGTACCAGGGCAGTCCTCATTCTTCCACAATAGTATCCTAAGGCGTGACGCGGACACCACCTGCTTTCACACAAGCAGCCAGAATATGTGGCCCAAGTATTCTTCGGGTTTATACCATGATGGACGTGTCAAACCAGAGAATACTACCCATCTAAGAGTCCATGGTCCTAGTTTCATGATTCTTCTTTTCATCATTCCTTTGAAGGAAAGTCCACCGTGTCTCATATATCGTATCTCCCATCTCAAGGGAGGTTTCATCACATCTCCCGCCTCGCGGGAGGTTTCATCATATATCCATTGTGGACTTCCTTCCATTTCATTTTTCCCATATGTTCTCATCGTTCTCATCTTTACTTGGAGACTTTAGCATTTTTCATAGTTCATAAGCATGTTAGACAGTATTCCAGCGGATTTGGAATTCCTTATCGTCGATGAGTCAATCTCATTGGGGTCCTCCAAAGCCCATTTCTGAATCTTACAATTTCAAATACCCGTTTAGTCATAGTTTTCACATCAAGGGGATGCATAATTTCCATTTACTTTTTATTTACTCTATATGAACTGTAATAGCATTTTGTTAAGGGGCCCGATCATTGCGAACGGATAGAACTTCATGAGATCGATTGTTCGGCTATTGCGTATACATGGTCGGAATGTGGTGATGCATATTCTGGAGTGAAATTAACATATTCTTTCATCATTAATCATGGGCTATATGATTTTCATAGTTCGGGTGAGTATCGGAATGATAATATCACAGTACAACAATTAGTGAGTATAAGAATACTTGCCTTGATGTGCTCCATATTTTCTCCAACTAGCTTGAGCTCGGAATCGGACCCGGAAGCCTCCATTTCCTTTCTTCCTCTCTCTTTCCCTCTCTCTTTCTCTCTCTCTCTCTTTCTCCCTCTCTTCCTCTCCCTCCTTCCTCTCCCCGCGCTGCTCTTGCAACGGCTGGCTGCCTATATATAGCCGTCGGGCCAGCTCAGCGCCCGTCGGCGGCAGCGGCGGCGGAAGCTCGGGAGGGTTCGGGAAAACCCGCCCGAGGCGGCCGGCGAAGCGGAGCATTCGAAAGGTTGGAATTTCCGCTCGAGCCCCCTTCAGCGCCCGGGCGGCGGTGGAGCTTTCCGAGAGAATTGCGAGGCGTCGCTCGAGCCGGCTTTGAGCATGCATCAGGCGGTTGGGCTTTTGTTGTTTCGGCTCGAGCGGTGAATCGAGCATGCATCAAGCGGTGGCTGTTTTGAGCGAATTCGAGCATGTGTTGAACGGGAAAGCTTTGGGTGGTGTTTCTATCATCTAAAAATTCCAAGATACATGTTTTTAATTATCCATTATGTAAAGAAATATGCCTGGTTTCATGTTCATTCTATTTTTGATTTGGGAACCTCACAACTCTCCCCCACTTATAGGAATTTCGTCCTCGAAATTTAACGAACCTTAAATTTCTAAATCTGAGGTATATCCTTTAAATACTGAAATCATTTTCCTTGGATGATACTTACTTTGGAAACCTCAAGTATTGAGTTGTTTTTCCTTAATCTCTCATCAACCCAGACACTTTCCTTTTGACGATTTCTAGATATTCCAAAGTCACCAATCATAGTGTCGATCGTATTTGAATTCTATTTGATTTTTTTTTTTTTATAGATCGATGTAGTTTCACTTCTATGCACTCTGAGTTTTAAAAAGAAATTGGTTATTGGAATTTTAATCTTATTCAGAGATCTTTGGACTATAGGCCCAGTACGCTTCTGCTGCGCTACTCTGATTACTTTTGCTCAAATTTCCTATTAGTACTATATGCAAAACTATGATCATAACAAGCCTCAAAAAAAACATGAGCAGGACCTTTAATCAATATCCAGGATTCTCAGAATCCGATTGTTTAGCAACCTCAAGATCTTATCGGCATATCACTGAGCTGATTTGAACCCAATTTGAACACGATGCTGTCTTCCTATGACATCCTATTGTCCAATCTTTTGGACTTATCAGCGATTCATCTTTCTTATTTACCTATGAAACCCCAAAGTCATTCAAATCCAAAGACTCGTAACATTAATGACCAACTTTAATGCTTACATTCTCAAAATACCAAGGTTCTCTTTTCAACTCTTTTAATTATCTGACCATATGTAAGATCATCTGATCGTCTTTCTATTTTTGAAGACACTTATTCTTGGATGAAAGAAAACCTCAAGGGCCAATTTCTGACATACACGTGGAAGGGTATTCTAATTGTGGACTTTGCCCCTACTTTTCAAAGGTACTCCGATAAAGATATGAAAATAACATAACCTTAATATTTCTTAAAGGTATTACATCTCCTGATAACTTGCCAAACCCATCAGGGATCAACCCAAATGTCATGAACGTTTATCACTCTATCCGGTTACCGAAAAGCTACCTTTTATCATTTGTTCTAATAATTACAAATCTTTCCTATGCCAAAAGTTTCACTGGTAACGGATTACTTAACGATTCTGATTTGCCTCAAAATGATCATGTGCTTTCACGATATTAATCAGTTTCCCCGATTATCTATTTCTCATAGTCTTGTTGTTTTCCACAATTATGTTACCAAAGGGCCATAAGATTGTATTTGTTTCTTACCGGAATAGGTGAGTTATCATTTATGACTTAATCCTTAAGTAATTTGCTCATACCATGAATATCTTTAAATTCCTTAATGAGGTTATTTTAGTATAAACCCAGATATGGTTTCATGATTAAACCCATAAAATTTCATAAGACACTGATGAATCAACAAAACTCAACCGTCGTTTTTGAACTTCTTGGTGACCATATCCATAACCAGAATGCTATCGGGGTTATAACTTTCTTTGATCTATAAAAGTCGAGCTGTAGACCCAAAGTGATTTCAGATTTTATCCAACCTTTACATTGATCCACGGACTATGCCTAATTATCCTTGAAAATCAACTAATCTTTTAATCATGTTGAAGTTCGCAAACCATCTTATTAGTCTATCCATTTATCTCGAAAGTTCTGGAGTATGTTACTACAATACCTAGGCTGATACTTCTACGGTCGTGCTTAAGATCCTTCTACTTTCTTGATACCTTAATTGATTGTAAGATACTATCTCTTTACGACTATATATCAGCATTATCGTTTATTCACCGAACTCTTATTAAGATTGGTTTAAGACTTTATCTCTTTGGCTATCACAAGTTCATACCGTAATTTATAAAAATTTCCACTACTAGACACAATTTGTTTACTATTCGATTGACCCAATAACTTATGACTAAATCATCCATAATGTCACAAAGAGATCAGCACCACAAGATGGTATAAATTAATCCAACCAATCGTTTCCACAAATTCTAAAACCTCGACTCACTTGTATCAATTTGGATCCATAACCTTGGACTCACAAAACCACATACTTATATAATCAGTCTCAAGGATGCAAGAGTTGTGTTACCAAGATTGAGAAATTTTATTTTGTTTCATCGATTTACATGCTTCTCTTATGCTTTGTCACAACCGAAACTCGATCCTAAGGTACTGAATTTCTTTTCTTCAAGTTTAGAGGAGACAACCCCATCCTTAAACGGTTACCGCACAATGCGAGATCATAATCCCAAAGTCTTTTCGGGAAGGTTTTTTTATCCAAAAGTTTTTATTCGAACATTCACTTTGATATATCCTTTTGCCTTTCCGAATACTAAATTATCTTTGTTATTATTGCTGAGCCTATGTTTTCCTAATTACATATAATTCAAACAACATCGCGACACGGTCGAATCCTGGCAATATCGATTACCACCTAAACCCAAGATCCTTACAGCCGAATTTGACGGTGACCCATATGCTTGAGCTTAAACCTTAGGGGCCGATATAAAACACCAAACTTTTTCATAACTAAAACATTCTTATATTTTGTGATTGAATTTCTACTTTTGAGTTACATTCCTAAAAGTCTCATTAGTACTAACATTATTCCGTGAAACTTTCATATCGCTAAATCCTTGTGACCCAATGGTCTTGCTTGCCTTGATCAACTAAGATCTATTTTACTCCTTGTCTATTAAGGGCAGCACACCATATATTGACCAATTTGGAGGTGTCCATGCAGCCCAGTCCTAAGTCTTCGAAATTTATGTCTTCAACCATACTATGACTTGGGCTACCCAAATGCCCATCCACTTTTTCAAAACGATTTATGGATTGCTATTCTAGGACATGATATACCCAAATAATTTTCATCATCCCAAGTCTCAGGCGATGGCTCCACCTTTTCGACACGCTCTAGGTTGGTGACAATCTTCCGAGCCACATATTAACCGAAGAATTTTAACCAAGGGTCGATTAATCTTTGAACCTTAATCCGAGGTTAGATAGATTAAACCTCAAAGCATCTCTAATTAGTCTAAGGACCCAATTAATGTGAATTAAATTTCAGTACTAAGGTGTCACACCATCTTCCTTGACCTACGATTTAGTAACCTATTCACAGACTCGACTAAATCGTCAAATACCTTTAGTCATTTCATCGACCGATCTTCTTCTATCCTACGCTTCCGCATATGATTGAGATCAAACCTAAGGCATCTCTCCCTTTTCTCTCGATACCATTTGACGAAACAGGTTATTTTCCCTAAATAAATCGTCAATAAAACTTCATTAATGTCCGAGTTTTCTTCATGACTGGACAAAGACCGATTTACAACTTGGTTAAATAGGCTTAGCATACTTGTTCTGGGGATCTCACAATTTTGCCACTTTATTTATGGCTTCAGCCACAAGATTCGATCGTCTTTGTATTAGACCTAGAGAGATGCCATCTAATAACCTCAACCGTAAAAACATCAAAAACAAAGTGCGAAAGCATACTATAATACCATGAACTGCGGAAGCATCATAAAACCATAAAATAACCATGAACCATACCTAATCCCGAGTGACTGTCCATAACAAACTCGATATTCAAACCTTGCTGCATTTGTCTGTCTAATCCTGCCAAGCAAGCCCTTCCTTGTTCTATTTACATGCTTTCATCTGAAAAACCACAGATAGCAAGAGTGAGCTTATCGCTCAGTAAGTATAATCATACGTCACTGTCAAACTGTGAATCATGATAATGGCGAGGGTCAATATGCATTTGAGACATGTAGGGGAAGGTACATTTAGCAGTATTGATTCGTTGTTTACCATGTCTTGAAACATGTAATTATTGCTTTGAATCATGCTTTCTATTGTTATGTTCATCTTTGCGGACCAGGGCTAGTAGGTCGTACTAGCAAACGATGCGAGAGAACGAGGAAAGGATCATGATACTCCTCATGATCTAAGGCCGTGAGGGATTATCTTTAACGACCCTCCGTTTGGGTCGTGCACATCATATCGTGCCATATCAGACGCCCCATTCTCGGGGTACTGGGGCAGTCCTCGTTCTTCCACAATAGTATCCTAAGGCATGACGCGGACACCACCTGCTTTCACACAAGCAGCCAGAATATGTGGCCCAAGTATTCTTCGGGTTTATACCATGATGGACGTGTCAAACCAGAGAATACTACCCATCTAAGAGTCCATGGTCCTAGTTTCATGATTCTTCTTTTCATCATTCCTTTGAAGGAAAGTCCACCGTGTCTCATATATCATATCTCCCATCTCAAGGGAGGTTTCATCACATCTCCCGCCTCGCGGGAGGTTTCATCATATATCCATTGTGGACTTCCTTCCATTTCATTTTTCCCATATGTTCTCATCGTTCTCATCTTTACTTGGAGACTTTAGCATTTTTCATAGTTCATAAGCATGTTAGACAGTATTCCAGCGGATTTGGAATTCCTTATCATCGATGAGTCAATCTCATTGGGGTCCTCCAAAGCCCATTTCTGAATCTTACAATTTCAAATACCCGTTTAGTCATAGTTTTCACATCAAGGGGATGCATAATTTCCATTTACTTTTTATTTACTCTATATGAACTGTAATAGCATTTTGTTAAGGGGCCCGATCATTGCGAACGGATAGAACTTCATGAGATCGATTGTTCGGCTATTGCATATACATGGTCGGAATGTGGTGATGCATATTCTGGAGTGAAATTAACATATTCTTTCATCATTAATCATGGGCTATATGATTTTCATAGTTCGGGTGAGTATCGGAATGATAATATCACAGTACAACAATTAGTGAGTATGAGAATACTTGCCTTGATGTGCTCCATATTTTCTCCAACTAGCTTGAGCTCGGAATCGGACCCGGAAGCCTCCATTTCCTTTCTTCCTCTCTCTTTCCCTCTCTCTTTCTCTCTCTCTCTCTTTCTCCCTCTCTTCCTCTCCCTCCTTCCTCTCCCCGCGCTGCTCTTGCAACGCTGGCTGCCTATATATATAGCCGTCGGGCCGCTCGAGCTCCCGTCGGCGAGCGTATGAGCGGCGAAGCTTCGGAGGTTCGGGGGCTCCGCCTGGGCGGCTGGCGGCGGGAGCATTCCGAAAGGTTCTAGAATTTCCTTTCGAGCCCCGGGTCGAGCGCCAAAGTAGCTGGTGGAGCTTTCCGGAGAATTCTGGAGCGTCGCTCGAGCCGGCTTTGAGCATGCATCGGCGGTTGGGCTTTTGTTGTTTGGCTCGAGCGGTGAATCGAAAGCATGCATCAAGCGGTTGGCTGTTTTGAGAGGTCGGCATGTGTTGAACGAAAGCTTTGGGTGGTGTTTTTATCATCTAAAATTTCAAGATACATGTTTTTAATTATCCATTATGTAAAGAAATATGCCTGGTTTCATGTTCATTCTATTTTTGATTTGGGAACCTCACAACTCTCCCCACTTATAGGAATTTCGTCTCGAAATTTAACTAACCTTAAATTTCTAAACTGAGGTATATCCTTTAAATACTGAAATCATTTTCCTTGGATGATACTTACTTTGGAAACCTCAAGTATTGAGTTGTTTTTCCTTAATCTCTCATCAACCCAGACACTTTCCTTTTGACGATTTCTAGATATTCCAAAGTCACCAATCATAGTGTCGATCGTATTTGAATTCTATTTGATTTTTTTTTTTTTTTTATAGATCGATGTAGTTTCACTTCTATGCACTCGAGTTTTAAAAGAAATTGGTTATTGAATTTTAATCTTATTCAGAGATCTTTGGACTATAGGCCCAAGACGCTTCGTTTGCTGGGCTACTCGATTACTTTTTTGCTCAAATTTCCTATTAGTACTATATGCAAAACTATGATCATCACAAGCCTCAAAAAAACATGAGCAGGACCTTTAATCAATATCCAGATTCTAAGAATCCGATTGTTTAGCAACCTCAAGATCTTATCGCATATCACCGAGCTGATTTGAACCCAATTTGAACACGATGCTGTCTTCCTATGACATCCTATTGTCCAATCTTTGGACTTATCGATTCATCTTTCTTATTTACCTATGAAACCCCAAAGTCATTCAAATCCAAAGACTCGTAACATTAATGACCAACTTTAATGCTTACATTCTCAAAATACCAAGGTTCTCTTTTCAACTCTTTTAATTATCTAACCATATGTAAGATCATCTGATCGTCTTTCTATTTTTGAAGACACTATTCTTGGATGAAAGAAAACCTCAAGGGCCAATTTCTGACATACACGTGGAAGGGTATTCTAATTGTGGACTTTGCCCCTACTTTTCAAAGGTACTCCGATAAAGATATGAAAATAACATAACCTTAATATTTCTTAAAGGTATTACATCTCCTGATAACTTGCCAAACCCATCAGGGATCAACCCAAATGTCATGAACGTTTATCACTCTATCCGGTTACCGAAAAGCTACCTTTTATCATTTGTTCTAATAATTACAAATCTTTCCTATGCCGAAAGTTTCACTAGTAACGGATTACTTAACGATTCTGATTTGCCCCAAAATGATCATGTGCTTTCACGATATTAATCACTCTCCCCGATTATCTATTTCTCATAGTCTTGTTGTTTTCCACAATTATGTTACCAAAGGGCCATAAGATTGTATTTGTTTCTTACCAGGAATAGGTGAGTTATCATTTATAACTTAATCCTTAAGTAATTTGCTCATACCATAAATATCTTTAAATTCCTTAATGAGGTTATTTTAGTATAAACCCAGATATGGTTTCATGATTAAACCCATAAAATTTCATAAGACACGTGATGAATCAACAAAACTCAACCGATCGTTTTTGAACTTCTTGGTGACCATATCCATAACCGAATGCTATCGGGGTTATAACTTTCTTTGATCTATAAAAGTCGTTTGTAGACCCAAAGTGATTTGATTTTATCCAACCTTTACATTGATCCACGGACTATGCCTAATTATCCTTGAAAATCAACTAATCTTTTAATCATGTTGAAGTTCGCAAAACCATCTTATTAGTCTATCCATTTATCTCGAAAGTTCGAGTATGTTACTACAATACCTAGGCTGATACTTCTACGGTCGTGCTTAAGATCCTTCTACTTTCTTGATACCTTAATTGATTGTAAGATACTATCTCTTATGTTTGACTATATCAACATTATCGTTTATTCACCGAACTCTTATTAAGATTGGTTTAAGACTTTATCTCTTTGGCTATCACAAGTTCATACCAGAATTTATAAAAATTTCCACTACTAGACACAATTTGTTTACTATTCAGATTGACCCAATAACTTACTGACTAAATCATCCATAATGTCACAGTGAGATCAGCACCACAAGATGGTATAAATTAACCCAACCAATCGTTTCCACAAATTCTAAAACCTCGACTCACTTGTATCGAATTTGGATCCATAACCTTGGACTCACAAAACCACATACTTATATAATCGAGTCTCAAGGATGCAAGAGTTGTGTTACCAAGATTGAGAAATTTTATTTTCTGTTTCATCGATTTACATGCTTCTCTTATGCTTTGTCACAACCGAAACTCTGATCCTAAGGTACTGAATTTCTTTTCTTCAAGTTTAGAGGAGACAACCCCATCCTTAAACCGGTTACCGCACAATGCAGATCATAATCCCAAAGTCTTTTCGGGAAGGTTTTTTATCCAAAAGTTTTTATTCGAACATTCACTTTGATATATCCTTTTGCCTTTCCGAATACTAAATTATCTTTGTTATTATTGCTGAGCCTATGTTTTCCTAATTACATATAATTGAAACAACTGTCGCGACGCACGGTTCGAATCCCGGCAATATCAGATTACCACCTAAACCCAAGATCCTTACAGCCCGTTACGACAGGTGACCCTTATGCTTGAGCTTAAACCTTAGGGCCCCGATATAAAACACCAAACTTTTTCATAACTAAAACATTCTTATATTTTGTGATTGAATTTCTACCTTTTGAGTTACATTCCTAAAAGTCTTATTAGTACTAACATTATTCCGTGAAACTTTCATATCGCTAAATCCTTGTGACCCAAGGGTCTTGCTTGCCTTGATCAACTAAGATCTATTTTACTCCTTGTCTATTAAGGGCAGCACACCATATATTCCGACCAATTTGGAGGTGTCATGCAGAGAAGTCCTAAGTCTTGAAATTTATGTCTTCAACCATACTATGACTTGGGCTACCCAAATGCCCATCCACTTTTTCAAAACGATTTATGGATTGCTATTCTAGGACATGATATACCCAAATAATTTTCATCATCCCAAGTCTCGAGCCGATGGCTCCACCTTTTTCTGACACGCTCTAGGTTGAGCTGACAATCTTCCAGAGCCACATATTAACCGAAGAATTTTAACCAAGGGTCGATTAATCTTTGAACCTTAATCCGAGGTTAGATAGATTAAACCTCAAAGCATCTCTAATTAGTCTAAGGACCCAATTAATGTGAATTAAATTTCAGTACTAAGGTGTCACACCATCTTCCTTGACCTACAGTTAGTAACCTAATTGCCTGGACTGACTAAATCGTCAAATACCTTTAGTCATTTCATCGACCGATCTTCTTCTATCCTACGCTTCCGCATATGATTCAGATCAAACCTAAGGCATCTCTCCCTTTTCTCTCGATACCATTTGTGACGGAACTGTGTTATTTTCCTTAAATAACCTTCGGTCTTGATAAAACTTCATTAATGTCCGAGTGTTCTTCATGACTTTGGACAAAAGACCGATTTACAACTTGGTTAAATAGGCTTAGCATACTTGTTCACGAGGATCTCACAATTTTGCCACTTTATTTATGGCTTCAATACAAAGATTCGATCGCATCGCGTATTAGACCTAGAGAGATGCCATCTAATAACCTCAACCGTAAAACATCAAAACAAAGTGCGGAAGCATACTATAATACCATGAACTGCGGAAGCATCATAAAACCATAAAAATAACCATGAACCATACCTAATCCCGAGTGATCATCCATAACAAACTCGATATTCAAACCTTGCTGCATTTGTCCTGCCTAATCACGCCAAGCAAGCCCTTCCTTGTTCTATTTACATGCTTTCATCTCGAAAAACCACAGATAGCAAGAGTGAGCTTATCGCTCGGCAAGTATAATCATACGTCCAGCTGTCAACCGTGAATCATGATAATGGCGAGGGTCAATATGCATTTGAGACATGTAGGGGAAGGTACATTTAGCGGTATTGATTACAGTTGTTTACCATGTCTTGAAACATGTAATTATTGCTTTGAATCATGCTTTCTATTGTTATGTTCATCTTTGCGGACCGGGGCTAGTAGGTCGTACTAGCAAACGATACGAGAGAACGAGGAAAGGATCTTGATACCCTCATGATCTAAGGCCGTGAGGGATTATCTTTAATGACCCTCCGTTGGTCGTGCACATCATATCGTGCCATATCGTATCGCCCCATTCCCCGGGGTACTGGGTAGTCCTCGTTCTTCCACAATAGTATCCTAAGGCATGACGCGGACACCACTGTTTCACACAAGCGGCCAGAATACGTGGCCCAAGTATTCTTCGGGTTTATACCATGATGGACGTGTCAAACCAGAGAGAATACTACCCATCTAAGAGTCCATGGTCCTAGTTTCATGATTCTTCTTTTCATCATTCCTTTGAAGGAAAGTCCACCGTGTCTCATATATCGTATCTCCCATCTCAAGGGAGGTTTCATCACATCTCCGCCAAGGGGGAGGTTTCATCATGTATCCATTGTGGACTTCCTTCCATTTCATTTTTTCCCATATGTTCTCATCGTTCTCATCTTTACTGAGACTTTAGCATTTTTCATAGTTCATAAGCATGTTAGATAAAGATTCAAATGGATTTGGAATTCCTTATCATCGATGAGTCAATCTCATTGGGGTCCTCCAAAGCCCATTTCTGAATCTTACAATTTCAAATACCCGTTTAGTCATAGTTTTCACATCAAGGGGATGCATAATTTCCATTTACTTTTTATTTACTCTATATGAACTGTAATAGCATTTTGTTAAGGGGTCCGATCATTGCGAACAGATAGAACTTCATGAGATCGATTCTTGGCTATTGCATATACATGGTCGGAATGTGGTGATGCATATTGCGGAGTGAAATTAACATATTCTTTCATCATTAATCATGGGCTATATGATTTTCATAGTTCGGGTGAGTATCGGAATGATAATATCACAAGACAACAATTAGTGAGTATGAGAATACTTGCCTTGATGTGCTCCATATTTTCTCCAACTAGCTTGAGCCGGCTGAATCGGACCCGGAAGCCTCCATTTCCTTTCTTCCTCTCTCCCCTCTCTCTTTCTCTCTCTCTCTCTTTCTCCCTTCCTCTCCCTCCTTCCCTCCTCCCGCTGCTCTTGCAACGCTGGCTGCCTATAGCCGCTGGCCGCTCGAGCCCCGCCTAGCCAGCAAAGAGCCGAGCGGGGAAGCTTCGGGAGGGTTCGGGAAAACCCGCCCGCGGCGCTGGTAGCGGGAGCATTCGGAAAGGTTCTAGATTTTCGAGCCCCGGTCGAGCGCTGTGCGAGCGGTGGAGCTTTCCCGAGGAGAATTCTGGAAGGCGTCGAGCCGGGCTTTGAGCATGCATCAGGCGGTTGGGCTTTGTTTGTTTCGGCTCGAGCGGTGAATCGACCATGCATCAAGCGGTGGCTGTTTTGAGCGGAGTCGGGGCATGTGTTGAATCCAGAAAGCTGGGTGGTGTTTTTATCATCTAAAAAATTTCAAGATACATGTTTTTAATTATCCATTATGTAAAGAAATATGCCTGGTTTCATGTTCATTCTATTTTTGATTTGGGAACCTCACAACTCTCCCCCACTTATAGGAATTTCGTCCCTAAAATTTAACGAACCTTAAATTTCTAAATCTGAGGTATATCCTTTAAATATCAAATCATTTTCCTTGGATGATACTTACTTTGGAAACCTCAAGTATTGAGTTGTTTTTCCTTAATCTCTCATCAACCTGGACACTTTCCTTTGACGATTTCTAGATATTCCAAAGTCACCAATCATAGTGTCGATCGTATTTGAATTCTATTTGATTTTTTTTTATAGATCGATGTAGTTTCACTTCTATGCACTCTGAGTTTTAAAAGAAATTGGTTATTGGAATTTTAATCTTATTCGTAGATCTTTGGACTATAGGCCCAAGATGCTTCTCACGGCTACTCCGATTACTTTTGCTCAAATTTCCTATTAGTACTATATGCAAAACTATGATCATCACAAGCCTCAAAAACATGAGCAGGACCTTTAATCAATATCCGTGGATTCTAAGAATCCATTGTTTAGCAACCTCAAGATCTTATCGGCATATCAACGAGCTGATTTGAACCCCAATTTGAACACTTATGTCAGTCTTCCTATGACATCCTATTGTCCAATCTTTTTGGACTTATCAGCCATTCATCTTTCTTATTTACCTATGAAACCCCAAAGTCATTCAAATCCAAAGACTGAACATTAATGACCAACTTTAATGCTTACATTCTCAAAATACCAAGGTTCTCTTTTCAACTCTTTTAATTATCCGGCCATACAAGATCATCTCGATCGTCTTTCTATTTTTGAAGACACTTATTCTTGGATGAAAGAAAACCTCAAGGGCCAATTTCTGACATACACGTGGAAGGGTATTCTAATTGTGGACTTTGCCCCTACTTTTCAAAGGTACTCCGATAAAGATATGAAAATAACATAACCTTAATATTTCTTAAAGGTATTACATCTCCGATAACTTGCCAAAACCCATCGTGGATCAACCCAAATGTCATGAACGTTTATCACTCTATCCGATTTAACAAAAGCTACCTTTTATCATTTGTTCTAATAATTACAAATCTTTCCTATGCTTAAAAGTTTCACCGTAACGGATTACTTAACGATTCTGATTTGCTAAAAAATGATCATGTGCTTTCGATATTAATCACTCTCCCGATTATCTATTTCTCATAGTCTTGTTGTTTTCCACAATTATGTTACCAAAGGGCCATAAGATTGTATTTGTTTCTTACCGAATAGGTGAGTTATCATTTATAACTTAATCCTTAAGTAATTTGCTCATACCATAAATATCTTTAAATTCCTTAATGAGGTTATTTTAGTATAAACCCAGATATGGTTTCATGATTAAACCCATAAAATTTCATAAGACACTGATGAATCAACAAAACTCAACCGTCGTTTTTGAACTTCTTGGTGACCATATCCATAACCAGAATGCTATCGGGGTTATAACTTTCTTTGATCTATAAAAGTCGAGCTGTAGACCCAAAGTGATTTCAGATTTTATCCAACCTTTACATTGATCCACGGACTATGCCTAATTATCCTTGAAAATCAACTAATCTTTTAATCATGTTGAAGTTCAAAACCATCTTATTAGTCTATCCATTTATCTCTAAAGTTCTCGAGTATGTTACTACAATACCTAGGTCGATACTTCTACGGTCGTGCTTAAGATCCTTCTACTTTCTTGATACCTTAATTGATTGTAAGATACTATCTCTTACAAGCCGACTATATCAACATTATCGTTTATTCACCGAACTCTTATTAAGATTGTTTAAGACTTTATCTTTCGCTATCACAAGTTCATACCAGAATTTATAAAAATTTCCACTACTAGACACAATTTGTTTACTATTCAGATTGACCCAATAACTTACCGACTAAATCATCCATAATGTCACGGTGAGATCAGCACCACAAGATGGTATAAATTAACCCAACTAATCGTTTCCACAAATTCTAAAACCTCGACTCACTTGTATCGAATTTGGATCCATAACCTTGGACTCACAAAACCACATACTTATATAATCGAGTCTCAAGGATGCAAGAGTTGTGTTACCAAGATTGAGAAATTTTATTTTACATTTTCATCGATTTACATGCTTCTCTTATGCTTTGTCACAACCGAAACTCTGATCCTAAGGTACTGAATTTCTTTTCTTCAAGTTTAGAGGAGACAACCCCATCCTTAAACCGGTTACCGCACAATGCAGATCATAATCCCAAAGTCTTTTCGGGAAGGTTTTTTATCCAAAAGTTTTTATTCGAACATTCACTTTGATATATCCTTTTGCCTTTCCGAATACTAAATTATCTTTGTTATTATTGCTGAGCCTATGTTTTCCTAATTACATATAATTCGAAACACTGTCACGGCACGGTTCGGAATCCCCTGGCAATATCAGATTACCACCTAAACCCAAGATCCTTACAGCCCGTTACGACAGGTGACCCTTATGCTTGAGCTTAAACCTTAGGGCCCTGATATAAAACACCAAACTTTTTCATAACTAAAACATTCTTATATTTTGTGATTGAATTTCTACTTTTTGAGTTACATTCCTAAAAGTCTCATTAGTACTAACATTATTCCGTGAAACTTTCATATCGCTAAATCCTTGTGACCCAATGGTCTTGCTTGCCTTGATCAACTAAGATCTATTTTACTCCTTGTCTATTAAGGGCAGCACACCATATATTCTGACCAATTTGGAGGTGTCCGCAGAGAAGTCCTAAGTCTTCGAAATTTATGTCTTCAACCATACTATGACTTGGGCTACCCAAATGCCCATCCACTTTTTCAAAACGATTTATGGATTGCTATTCTAGGACATGATATACCCAAATAATTTTCATCATCCCAAGTCTCGAGCCGATGGCTCCACCTTTTTCTGACACGCTCTAGGTTGAGCTGACAATCTTCCAGAGCCACATATTAACCGAAGAATTTTAACCAAGGGTCGATTAATCTTTGAACCTTAATCCGAGGTTAGATAGATTAAACCTCAAAGCATCTCTAATTAGTCTAAGGACCCAATTAATGTGAATTAAATTTCCAGTACTAAGGTGTCACACCATCTTCCTTGACCTACGATTAGTAACCTAATTGCACAGGTGACTAAATCGTCAAATACCTTTAGTCATTTCATCGACCGATCTTCTTCTATCCTACGCCCGCATATGATTGAGATCAAACCTAAGGCATCTCTCCTTTTCTCGATACCATTTGGAGACGAACCAGGTTATTTTCCTTAAATAACCCCTTCGTCAATAAAACTTCATTAATGTCAGTGTTCTTCATGACTGGACAAAAGACCGTTACAACTTGGTTAAATAGGCTTTAGCATACTTGTTCACGAGGATCTCACAATTTTGCCACTTTATTTATGGCTTCAATAAGATTCGATCGTCTTGTATTAGACCTAGAGAGATGCCATCTAATAACCTCAACCGTAAAACATCAAAACAAAGTGCGGAAGCATACTATAATACCATGAAGCTGGAAGCATCATAAAACCATAAAAATAACCATGAACCATACCTAATCCCGAGTGATCGCCCATAACAAACTCGATATTCAAACCTTGCTGCATTTGTCTGTCTAATCACGCCAAGCAAGCCCTTCCTTGTTCTATTTACATGCTTTCATCTGAAAAACCACGGATAGCAAGAGTGAGCTTATCGCTCGCTAAGTATAATCATACGTCCACAGCCAAACTGTGAATCATGATAATGGCGAGGGTCAATATGCATTTGAGACATGTAGGGGAAGGTACATTTAGCAATATTGATTCGTTGTTTACCATGTCTTGAAACATGTAATTATTGCTTTGAATCATGCTTTCTATTGTTATGTTCATCTTTGCGGACCAGGGCTAGTAGGTCATTACTAGCAAACGATACGAGAGAACGAGGAAAGGATCATGATACTCCTCATGATCTAAGGTAGTGAGGGATTATCTTTAATGACCCTCCGTTGGGTCGCACATCATATCGTGCCCATATCATTACGCCCCATTCCCCGGGGTACTGGTGGTAGTCCTCGTTCTTCCACAATAGTATCCTAAGGCGTAATGATGACACCACCTGTTCACACAAGCGGCCAATACGTGGCCCAAGTATTCTTCGGGTTTATACCATGATGGACGTGTCAAACCAGAGAATACTACCCATCTAAGAGTCCATGGTCCTAGTTTCATGATTCTTCTTTTCATCATTCCTTTGAAGGAAAGTCCACCGTGTCTCATATATCGTATCTCCCATCTCAAGGGAGGTTTCATCACATCTCCGCCTCGCTGAGGTTTCATCATGTATCCATTGTGGACTTCCTTCCATTTCATTTTTCCCATATGTTCTCATCGTTCTCATCTTTACTTGGAGACTTTAGCATTTTTCATAGTTCATAAGCATGTTTGATAAAGATTCCAATGATTTGGAATTCCTTATCATCGATGAGTCAATCTCATTGGGGTCCTCCAAAGCCCATTTTCGAATCTTACAATTTCAAATACCCGTTTAGTCATAGTTTTCCCATCAAGGGATGCATAATTTCCATTTACTTTTTATTTACTCTATATGAACTGTAATAGCATTTTGTTAAGGGGTCCGATCATTGCGAACAGATAGAACTTCATGAGATCGATTCTTCGGCTATTGCGTATACATGGTCGGAATGTGGTGATGCATATTCTGGAGTGAAATTAACATATTCTTTCATCATTAATCATGGGCTATATGATTTTCATAGTTCGGGTGAGTATCGGAATGATAATATCACAGTACAACAATTAGTGAGTATGAGAATACTTGCCTTGATGTGCTCCATATTTTCTCCAACTAGCTTCAGCTCGGAATCGGACCCGGAAGCCTCCATTTCCTTTCTTCCTCTCTCTTTCCCTCTCTCTTTCTGTGACGACCCGACTTTTTCCACCATAAAAAGCCGTCGTCAAAACTAATGTTTCTTATTCCTTTAAGTAATTTAATAACATAGGAATAAAAGGTGGACATAAATTTTTTTTTTTTTTTCTTTTCCTTACACAACGCCGAGATGCAACTAGGAATCATCAATTTCATTAACCAAGGTAAAAGTACGAAAACCTACAAATAAACATAATCTCATAACAGCGGAATATTCAAGACATGACTTTCCAAAATATCGAAAGATAATGAGCCAAAACTAAACATAGATCTGCTCCCACATTTACTTCATCTTGCAATAACATAAGGGTCCTACATCACTTCGTCCTCCGTGAGCTTTTCATCATCTGAAATTAACAAGAATGAGCTACAAAGCCCAGCAGGATACTCACATGCAGAAAACATCATTCATATAAGCAAAAATATAAATTCATAAGCATATCATAATAACAATCGTCATATCGTTTCATCTTCAAATCTTATTCTTTTCATCTTGTCTTAGAAAATTCATCAAAACCATTCGAAATTCATATCATCTTTAGGGACCGGACTGGAGCGGACAACATCGAGGACGGGTTGTGTGTAACCCCCACAACCTAAAGCCATGTCCCCTCATTATGCTCCCGGGCGGGAGGTCATGCCTTTAACCCGACATACGGGGCCATAGTTCCTTGTGCCACCAAAAGGTTTCCCTCCGGGGCCCGGGAGGCATCCTTGAGTGTCACTCCGATATCCTTCATCCATTCTTTAACAGCGAAGTTTAATGGAAACTCGGTTCTTGGTTCGTGTTCTTATTGGCCATTCATCAAATATCAAAAGTCGGAAGAGTTCCACTTGCTGTTAAGTATTCATACATTTTCATATAACCTTGTTCTTTACTTCATTCATTGAAGTCACAATCATCTTATCAAAAGCCGAAGTTCATCTTTCAAAGCAAAATCTAAAGTTCTTATTTAATGTACGTAAACAATTCTTGTGCATAACTTCTCACAAAACAGAAGGTTGAAATTCTAAAACCGGAGTTCGTCTCTTATTTAGTCAAAACCGGAGTTCATTTTCATTAGTCCAAAAAACCGGAGTTCGCTTCTTATTGCCGGAGTTCTTTTATTACGAGCCGGAGTTCATAAAGGACGGAGTACAAAACCAAGTTCTTTTCATTAAAGGAAACCGAGTGCCTTTCTTACTCAAAACCGGAGTGCTTTTCTTAAAACGGACGGATCTATTTGGAAGCCGTAATTCAAATTGAAGTATGGAAAACCGGATTGCGTTTTCATAAAATTTGGATACCAAAATGCCGGAGTGAAATTCCATTACAATTCGGAGTGCTCAATTGCGGGTGGAATTGAATCGCTAAAATGCCGAGTGCATTACTTGAAAACCGGAATGCTTAAGGGCGGAGGGCATTTCCGAAGTCGGAGGCATCGAATACCGGAGTGTATTTCTTCAAGAATCGGAGCGTTCAACTACCGGAGTGAAACTTCATAAAAATCCGAGTGCAACAATTGCGGGAATAAAATTCGACACTTTAAAATGCCGGAGGCTTTATTACAAAGTCGGGTTCAAAATGCGGAGATCATTTATGAACTCCTTCCGGAGGTCTTTTCATATAATTGAAACAATAAACATTTTAGGAGGTCTTTTAGCTAACAAGTAATAATTTGTAGGAGACCTTTTACGTTAAAATTTCCGGAGGTCTTAATACTTAACTAAACAATAAATCGCAGAAACGAGAAATTTCGGAGGTCTTAATATTTTTTTAAACAAGAAATTGCGGAGGTTCTTTTTGCTTACAATTTATCGAGGCAATGAATATCTCATGGAGGTCAATTATCAAGGAAAGCAGAATACATTTGCGGAGGTCTTTTATCTTGGAAACAGAATGCAGATTGTTAGCAAAATTTCACGTTTCTTCTTAAGGCTAAATTTTCTTTCGTAATCATGCTTTAGACAAAAATTCATAATCATTGGCGAAGAAATCATAACAGAAAATCCCACATCATGCATAACAATTTCCTTTAAACATGCATTTTAGTCATCAAAAGCATACTTCATCGTAAATCATAACCTTTCATATCAACATAAACAAACATGTGTTTTAGAAATGGGGTGAGTATCTTGCCTGAAGTTGGTGCCTTAGTTTTGACCTTCTTCTTCCTACGTTGCCTTATCTTCAGAATTTTCAGAGTATCCTTGACTATTGTTCTAAATTCATATTTTATAATACTTAGTTAAAGAAGCTATTATTTATGGCTAGATTATTTCCCAAGAAGTCATTCACTAACTTTCTCCTTTTCAAAGCATTGAAAACCTCTACCATATTTACTTCGTGGATTCCCAAAGGCATGCGTCATTAAATCAGCTCCATCACCAAAGCCTGTTTGCATTTTTCAAAGCCTGTTTGCATTTATGAAGAGTGATATGTCCAGACTTAACATTACTCCAACACGTATCGGGAATTACGGACATTCAAAGCTGCTCCTTTCCCGCATTCTCGCCTTAAGCGTGATCGGTCATCTCCAACAAATCCGGACTTCAGCCTTTCATCCATCGACTTCGGTCAACTATCGATTGTTGACCGGATTTCTAATTCCATTGCACACGGCCGATTTCAAATTCAATTTAGGGCGATTCTGATTTTTAACTTAAAGAGGGCGATCTGATTTTAGCCTAAAAATGCGATCCCGATTTTTTTAACCTCAAGAGGCCGATCCCGATTTTCAACCCGAAGAGACCGATCCCGATTTTTAACCTCAAGAGGCGATCCTGATTTTCAACTTTGAAGAGACCGATCCACGATTTTCAACATAAAGACACCGATTTCGATCTTCACCTGAAAGGCGATTTTGGTTTCAATGTGGAAAATCCGATTTCAACTTCAACGTGTGAAAAGTCGACTTCGATTCTAAGGATCCAAAAGCCGATTTCACTTTCAAAAGGCAGATTACGAATAAAAGGCGATTTCAACTCCAAGTGCAACAGTCCCGATTTCAATTTTTCATACAAAGAAAGTCGAAGCATCAATTGCGAAGTTCTTCTTATGGAAAGACCGGATTTCTATTTCTACAGAAATCCACTTATAGGATTGGAAATCCGAACTTCTTGAAGTCCGGATGAAAGTTGCACATTAGGACTCCTTCACGTTACGTTCTCGGTCAACGCGAGTTGACCGGACTTGATGAGGGAAATCGGATGAAGTTTCCGGAGGCCTTTATGCAAGAAAACCGATCCTTACGAAGCTGTGATCCAATCCTTCACAACCGGATTATTTTCTTTGTTTAAATTTAAAATTGACATTGCGTTGACCGGATTCGATGAAAGAGAATTTTCCCCGATAACCGGACTTCCTTTTTGAGGAAGTTGGATTTCATTTATCATTTTCGGTCAACATTGCGTTTGACCGGATCCAACCCGATTACTAATTCTTTTAGATTTTAATAAAAATTTGGGTTTGTTACACTTTCTCTCTCTCTCTCTTTCTCCCTCTCTTCCTCTCCCTCCTTCCTCTCCCTTTTTGCTCTTGCAACGGCTTTGCCTATATATAGTTTTTCCCGGCCGCTCGCGCCCGTCGAGCGAGCAGCGAGCGGCGGAAGCTTCGGGAGGGTTCGGGAAAACCCGCCCAGGCGGCTGGCGAGCGGGAGCATTCCAGAAGGTTCTGGAATTTCCGCTCGAGCCCCCGCTCGAGCGCCAGGAGAGCGGTGGAGCTTTCTAGAGAAGTCGAAGCATCGCCGAGCCGGCTTTGAGCATGCATCAGGCGGTTGGGCTTTTGTTGTTTCGGCTCGAGCGGTGAATCGAGCATGCATCAAGCGGTGGCTGTTTGAGCTAAGTCGAGCATGTGTTGAACGGGAAAGCTTTGGGTGGTGTTTTTATCATCTAAAAATTCCAAGATACATGTTTTTAATTATCCATTATGTAAAGAAATATGCCTGGTTTCATGTTCATTCTATTTTTGATTTGGGAACCTCACACCTGTACGGTTTACCATTATCTTTTTTTTTTTTGTTTATGGTGAAAAGTCATCTGTTTTATGAAATTCATAATCGTCTATTCATCAGTTATTTGAGAAAAAGCATCTATTAAAATCTAAGATTTAAGTCCACAAGAATATAAAAATGTACATCCATAAAAGTCAACAAGAATACATAATTACGTATTAGTATCCCAACTATATGAAAATATATATATGTTTTTGCAAGAATATGAAATTTGAAAATGTAACAAGAAGTTGGAACTCTACAATTTGTTATCTGTTATCAGTACCGGTATCTGTCATTGGTATCCGTTATTTGTTATCCGTCGTTAGTATCGGTAACTTTTATCAATATTCGTTATCTGTTATTTCATTGTCAATATTGGTATCTGTTATCAATATTCATTTTCAGTATCAGTGCATCTGCACAGAGTTTTCAATTAAAATATGAAAAAATAATCATGAAATTGGACCAAGGATTTGTATTTCAGAATGTAGTATTTCCTGACATACCTTAGGATTTTAAAATGATATCAAAAAAAAAAAAAGCCCTCCCATGAGGGTTTATATGACAAGTTCTATACACTTGACCTCTGATAGAATTAGAGGTGTAGGCCTTTCGATTGTGTGGAGTGAACACAATCTATTTTCTCGATATCTGCTCCGTTAGTTGGTAAGACCTACTATCCCTAGTCCCTAAAGATAAATATGTTTCTGCATGATTTGATTACAAAAAGGAATCAAAGGTAAAATAAAAAATCTAAATGTAATATCTGTATCTAAAGGAAATCAGAAACAAAATATGAAAGTTAAATATGTTCCGAAAATATATTTGGCCATATTTTTACGTGTATATATCTGCATTATGATCCTATCCTATTTGCTCGATTTATTTTAAGTATGATGCATTTGTCTTTATTTATAATTATGCATTGCTGAGCATTTGGTTCACTCGCTTGCTGCTTTTCCTCCCTTCAAATATGCACGAGCTAAGGTCTGTTGAGAAAGATTAGAAGTCGCAGGTTGCTAGGCCTTGGAGGAAGATTTTGAGAACCTATATTTATGCAGAAAAAATATCTTGATGTATACTGTTCATTATGATTATACTCTGATCGGTGTAGTTTCTGCTATATATTGATGGTTATATATATGCTTGAGCAGGTCATTATGGTTTGTGTTTTTTGTACCTAGCGGTATCACTCTATCCCGACACCGTATCCGGACGATATGGCGTTGGTGCCATGAATTTGTTATGGCTATTTTGAATCCTATATATGTTTGCCATTACTTATGTATTATATTTGGAATGATTTGTGTTTGAATTCTAAAGGACATTAGGATAGGTGGTATATTGATTAATCCAGTCCATCATAGGCCGTCTACATATCAACCTATAAATGGGGCCAAATGTCACTTCTTAACCAAAGAGAAAGCTTAGGGTGCATTTGTCTCACTCTGATTTACCCAAATATTTACTCCAATCATCCTAACTTCAATTACTAGAAGTCCTCTCTCTTCTCCTTGATTTTTTCTCTCTCTCTCTCTCTTCTCCTTGATTTTCCCTCTCTCCCTCTTACACCGCTCAAAAATGGTGGTCACCAAATTCTCGGCGTTATTTATACTCGACTCGTGCTTGAGTGGCTCTCAAGCACGGGTCAAGTGCTGCCTTAACATTTCTCGATTCTAGAATTTATGCCAAGGGGACGTCAGGGCAAGTGTTGAGCGCTTTCTTGCGCATTGTGTATTCATGATTTTGTACAAAGGTGGCGTCGGTGCGAGACTCAAGCACAGGTCTAAAATATAGTTGTTTCGAGTTTTGCGCCTCTTGGGCGCTGAGCGAGGGTCGAGTGCACTCCCTGTAAAAGACATGCACTTTTTTGCACCAAGGGAGCATCGAGGCATGCGTCGAGCAGTCTACAATGCCATTGGCTTCTAATTTTTGGGTTAAAGGTAGGACTCGGCAGCCGCATTAGGCCCAAATCACCTAATCCAGAAATTTGACTCTTTTGACTAGATTTTCACATCCTTTGATCTCAATTTTGATTATATTAACTTAATTAATCATAATTAACATAATTTAGATATTTGATCCTTACATAGGAGGATGTATTTGTCTAGTTGTACTCGCTCTTATAAGGAGTTCGTGGCAGTGGGAGAGTCTATTTGCTAGCTAAGTGTTATTACTATCATGTTAGGTTTAAGAGGACGTATTTGTCTGGTTGTGCTTGCTCCTTTGGGAGGTTGTGGCACTAGGAGAATCTATTTGTCGGCTAAACATTATTACTATCATTGTCGAGCTTAGGGGGTGCATCTATCTAGTTGTACTCGCTCCTGTGATGAGGTCGTTGCATTAGGAGAGTCTATTTGTTGGCTAAGCATTATTGCTATCATTGTCGGGCGTAGGGGGACATATCTGTCCGGTTATGCTAGCTCCTACAATGAGGTTGTGGCACCGGGAGAGTCTATTTGCAGGCTAAGCATTATTACTATTGTTACCGAACTTAGGGGGACTATTTATCCTGTTGTGCTTACTCTTGTGAAGAGGTCGTGGCACTAGGAGAGTTTATTTGCTAGCTAAACATTATTAATTTCATTGTCAGGCTTAGAAACTTGTATCTGTCCAATTGTGCTCACTCCTGTGAAGAGGTCATGGCACTAGGAGAGTTTATTTGCCAGTTAAGCGTTATTGCCATTGTTGCCAGACTTAAGGGGAGTTTAGACCGTCACCTGCACTTGATTGACGGTGCTCATCCCTATTAAAGGGAGTTGTCACACTTGTGCATCGGGCCCTAGTCCACTGAAGGTCTTATATTATGATGGCCACTCTTTTAGGCAGATTTGACTTTAGTCTGCAAGCTTCCTAGGCCATAATATTAGACTATTGTTGACTAATGGTACTCGTCCCTGTTGAAGGAAGTTGTCGATGCATGCTAAAAGGCCTCCTAAGGTTTTATAGTGGCTGCCTTTTAGGGAGGTCCGACTTTCATCCACAAGCCCCCTAGGTTGTAGAATTCAACCTCGTTCAAGCTGTTTGGTTGTCAGAATCGAGGTTTGATTTTCGACCTTCTCTGGGTTGCCTAGTGATTAGGACTGAGGTTTTTTACCATACTTTTAGCCAGTCAATTTACAAGTAAAGGATTTCACCTGACATAGAAGCAGTCTAAGTTATGGAATTTATGCAAGCACTCAATCATTCAAAGAGACATGAGAGACAATATAAACAAATAACTATTTTTATTAATTGAAACAAGCCAGCATCATACAAGCAGTTCGCATGATATGTGCTAAGCGTATCTACAGTGCACAGTGATTTGTTGATAATACTTCTGAAGGTAGGTGGCATTCTATACCCTTAGAACTAGTTTTCTATTCTGGGTGCATAACTTGTATACCCCGTTATAGAGGATTGCTAAAACGAGGAACGATCCCTGCTAGGTGGGAGATAGCTTGTTCCTATCAGTAGGTTTGCCGATTATTTCTACGCTATGCAGAATTAGGTCCCTCACCTAGAACTAGCATGCTTTCATCTTTCTATTGTAGTACCGAATGATCCACAACTGAAAAGCCGTCGTCTGTAGCCTTACTATGTCTCAGGCGTCTTCAAGAAGGTCGAGAGGCTCTCTAAGCTGTCAGGAATTATTTTGTGGGTCAAAACTTTTGACTCGGAGGTTGGATAGACCAATTTTTATTGAGACGACTGCTTTAGTTCTGTAGCATAGACTAAAGGGTATTTCTCGTGTTGGTTCCCTAGGTTTCATCTTGTGGGACCACAACACAGAAAATAGTTTGTCTACCTAGAAGCCCCCTAAGTCTTCAAGTTTCATCTCCAACCCGTGTAGCAATGTTCAATTCATAACTTTCACTTGCCCATTTGCTTTAGGATTGGCGACGGGGGTATGAACCAATTAGATTTTCAAACTCGGACAATACTTGGTGAAGTGTTTGCGCGTGAATTGGGTTCCGTTTTTGGTAACTATGACTTCTGAAATTCCAAATCTGTATATGATGTTCCGCTGGATGAACTCTATCATGTTTTGCTCAGTAATCCGTGCCAGTGGTGAGGCTTCTACCCGAATTAGTCAATACTGATTGTGACAAACTTCCTCTACCCGGATATAATGGACAATGGGCCTAATATGCCTAGTCCCCACTATGTAAACAGCCATTGTGATTGTTGGGTCCTCAGCTTTGCTTGCGGTTGATGTCACAAGGTAGAGAATTAGATCCTCACTTTCTTTCAATAAGGTCGGGGGAGGTGGATTAGTGAGGGAGTTGCAAAATCTGAATATCCCTCATGAATGGTTACCTCTTCACATTGTTAGAGCGTCTGTCGGTGCTTCCTATGAACAGTTGTTGTTTGATCTTTCCAACCCTCTCCTCCACCTGGGAGGAGGACACAATCCTTGTAGTGTGACGACCCCATAATTCGAACTGGAATCCGGTATGGTTCCGACTAAAAAACGACTATCAAACTAATACAAACCTGTACAAAATTCCTGTACAACACATATATATATCCACAAATTACAACACAGGATCCAAAAAGCCACAAATAGAAATTCATAGCACCAACGTCATAATTCCGGTTACAATGTTAGCTCAGATGAGATACCACTAGGTACCTAACATCAAACCATAATAACCTGCGGAAACATATACAACCATCAAAATATAGTGAAAACTAAACTATGTCTACGTCATCCGCATATAAATATATCAATAAACATATCCATCAAAATATACAAAATGCTCCTTATGGTACAAAATTACAAGAACTAAGTCCACAAAGCTCTTCCGCCAATATCTACAACCTAGCCAACTCTTATACTCTACTCTGCCTCATCAGGTATAAGCTCGTACTTATTTGAATGAAAGAAAGTAGTAATAAGTGAGCCGAATATTAAACAATATACAAATAATTAAAGATAATATGCAATATACTCAAAGTAAAGCAAATGGAGGAAATATGAGCATAATACATGATGCATAAACATAAAACATAATTAAATGCATTTTCGGAACTTATTTTTCTTTTCCATATTATTTCTGATTCCTTTAGATTCTAAAGTATTGAGAAATTTTTTATCTTTGCGGATTAGAATTAGTAGGCCTTACTAGCTAACGGTATGATTGAACGAGAAAAAGATGTATACTTTCATACATTCTAAAGCACAACCCACGCAATTCAATACTCCGGGATGAGCGGTATATCTTTGACCGGATATATGGGACCATAAAGCTTATGCCACCATGTCCCCTGTGGCCCATAGGTAGTCCTCGTACTACCATAGTAATATCCGAAGACATGTCAGGGAATACTACCATCTAAAATATAAATTCTTGATCTAATTTTATACTTATTTATTCTTAGAAAAATTCTATACTCATTCATAACACGTTATTCTCACTCCAAAAGAACTGTTCATCAAATTTAACATATCATGGAATTCCCTTCTCATACTTTTTCATAGTTTACATAATTCTTATGAGTTTAAGTCTCCACATGACTTAAATAACATATATAATCAATATAAAGTATGGAAAAAATTACAAATTCTTACCATGATGAGCCAAAGATAATTTTGTAGCTTCCGGACAACAATCTCCTTCACAAAAACATCCACATAATTTTCGAAACACATACAAAATAACATATATAATTTTCATGCAAATAAATACCAAATAATCAAAGTAAAAATGTTCAAAAGGTTAGGGTTACAATATCTAAGGCAAAATCATGCATAAATTCCAAAATAAACAGGCGAAAGTGTCTGGCGTGGGTTAGTGTTTACCCGTATACACAAAACCATGTAAAACTAACAAATCGAACACCAAATCAACAAATAATCATCTTCAAATTATGGGTTTCATAAAATACATACTTTGAATGGGTATCAAAATGAAAATACCCAAGAGGAATGAATGAAAAGTTTAACAAGAGAAAGAAAAGTATATTGGTGCACTTATCTCAACCCGATCTATCACTTCTCTAACTAGCTCTAAATCAAAATCATACTCGAGAACCTCGATTTTTTTCCTTCTCTCTCTTCTCCTATGCTTTCTTTCTCTCTCTCTCTCTTGTTGGAATGCCTGAAAATGACACAAGATAAACCCTCGCACAGCGTGCAGTAAGTGCACCAGCTACTAGTTCCAGCGCCCAGTAGGCGCGGGACTACTAGATCGGGCACCCGGCGGGCATCCCATACTACCTCTTCCTACGCTCCCAAAACTTAATTTACCTACATGTAGTAACCCAAATCTTAATTATATTATCTTAATTAATCTTAATTACAATAATTTGGAAACTAGAACCTCACAACTCTCCCCTATATAGAAAATTTCGTTCTCGAAATTAACGAATCTTAGAAACCAAACGAATATACATACCTCAAAATAAATGGAGATACTTCCCCCGAGTCTTGTCCTCTCTCTCCCACATCACTTCCTTGCGGGAGTAATTCTTCCACAAAACCTTCACGAGAGGAATGGATTTCGAGCGCAAAATATGATCCATTCAATCCAGAATCTGAACTGGCTCCTCCGAATATGATAAATCTTCTTGGATAACCAAAGGGTTGTAATCGATAACGTGTATCGGATCATGAACATACTTCCTCAACATCAAGACATGGAAAACATTATGCACGTAGGCCAAACTCAGTGGCAACGCCAAATGATACACCACTTCTCCTACTATCTCCAAAATCTCGAAGGGTCCCATAATTACGGCTTCATCTTTCCTTTAACACCAAATCTAGAAGTCCCCTTCCACGGCAATACCTTAAGGAAGACAAAATCTCCAACCTCGAATTTGAGCTCGGATTTTCTCCGGTCAGCATAACTCTTCTGCCGACTTTGAGCCATTTTTAACTTTTCAAAAATCACTGCAATCTTCTCCAATGTCTCTCTAATCACATCAAGCCCCAAAAGACGTCTATCTCCTGTCCTCACAATTGATAGGAGATTGACACTTTCTACCATACAATGCCTCAAAAGAAGCCATGCCAATACTCATATGGAAACTATTGTTCTATGCAAATTTTGCTAATGTCAGGTGATCATCCCAACTTCCCTTCAATTCCATCACAAAAGCTCGAAGTACGTCCTCTGATATTTGGATGGTTTGCTTAGACTGACCATCTATTTGAGGGTAGTACATCGTACTGAATTTCAAGTTCGTCCCTAATTCTCAATGCAAACTCTCCCAGAATTTAGAGACGAAATGTGGATCGCGATCGGACACAATAGATGCTAACACACCGTGCAGTCTAACAATCTCATTGATATACAACTATGCCAAACGATCACGAGAGTATGTCATTCTAATGGCTAAGAAAAGAGCTGATTTCGTTAGCCAATCCACGATGACCCAAATTGTATCTTGATTCTTCGGGGTCCTAAGAAAGCCTACAACAAAATCCATAGAAATATCCTCTCACTTCCAACTCGAAATGGGCAAAGGCTGTAATAAATCCAAGAGTTTCCTCCTCTTAAGCTTCAGCTGCAGACAAACAAAGCATCTCCCACCAAAAGCAACAATTTTTCTTCACATATTCCTCCACTAGAATATTTTCTTTAAGCCTTAATATATTGTATTAATCCCAAGGTGAATAGTGTACCTGTTCCGATAAGCCTTTTTCATGATTTTCTTCTTCAAATCCTTATCGTCAGGCACATACAAACGCTCCTGGAGTTGCAAAACTACATTAGCATGAACATTAAAATTCATTCGAGAGTCTCGACCAAGATCTCCAACAATATCAATCAAGAATTTATCGTTCGCTTGCCCTTCCTTAATCCTCTAGAGGATCTCAAGTTGCACTTGCAAGAAAGACAATATCATTCAATTAGCTCTAACATATCACCGGATGTTACAAAACTTCAAATAATCCAATATCTCTATTTACTTGATTTGCATCCTCGCCACAAAACAGTCCGACAACTCAAAGTATCCGTGACCACATTTACTTTCCCCAACTGATAATGGATCTCACAATCATAATCCTTAAGAAACTCAATCCATCTCTGCTGCCTCATATTCAGCTCCTTTTGCGAGAATAGGTATTTGAGACTCTTGTGATCATAATACACCAAAAATTTCTCATCATACAGATAATGCCTCCAAATTTTCAATATAAATATTACGGTAGCTAACTCCAAATTATGGGCCGGGTAATTCTTCTCATGAACCTTCAATTGATGAGACCCATAAGCAACCACCTTCCCATTTAGCATCAAAACACATCCGAGGCAAATTGTAGAAGCATCACAATAAATCTCAAAACCACTAGAACCATTGGGGATAGTCAGAATTGGTGCCAAAGTCAAATGATCCTTCAACTCTAGAAAGCTTCGGTCACACTCTTTAATCCATTCAAAGCTCACTTCCTTCTTCGCCAATTCGGTAAGCGACAAAGCAATCTGAGAGAAATTTTCTACAAATCGATGATAATATCCAGCTATACACAAGAAATTATAAACCTCTGCCACCGTTGTCGGTCAACTCCAACTAATCATGGCAATCTTCTTCAAGTCTACCGAGACGCCTCCATTAGAAATGACGTGGCCCAAGAATACAACCTCATCTAGCCAAAACTCTCACTTCTTCAGCTTTGCAAACAATTTATACTCCCTAAGGGTTTGAAACACGATTCTCAAATGCTCCTCATGCTCAACACAACTCTTCAAATAGATCAGAATGTCATCGATGAAAACCACAACAAATTTATCCAAATAGAGTTGAAAAACCCGATTAATCAAGTACATAAATACCGTAGGGCCATTCATCAATTCGAATAGTGTCACAAGAAACTCATAATGGTCATATCTCGTCCAAAATGCCATTTTCACCACATCCTCCTACTTAATCCAAAGCTGATGATATCCTGACTGAAGATTGATCTTGGAGAACACACAGGTCCCTTGCAATTGATCGAAAAGATTATCAATTCGCGGCAACGAGTACTTTTTCTTAATCATAATCTTATTCAATTCACGATAGTCTACACATAACCTCAAAGTCTCATCCTTCTTCTTCACAAATAGGATTGGAGCACCCCATAGTGAAATACTGGGTCTAACAAAGCCTAAATCTAGAAGGTCCTACAATTGCTGCTTCAACTCTTTCAACTCAACAGAAGCCATACAGTAGGGTATCTTTGAGATAGGTACCGATCCCGGCATGAGACCAATCCCAAACTTGATCTCCCGGTGTGGTGACAAAGCAGATAATTTATCTGAAAATACATCCTCAAACTTGCATACCACCGGAATCTCCTTCGCTGATAACTCCTAGCTCTCCACCACACTGGTATAGGTTAAATAAGTTTCGCATCCACTACTCAACAGATGACAAGCTTGTAGAGCCGAAATAAAGCTAGACCGCTCCACCCATTGAATTCCTTAAACGTGGAAGAGCTCACATTTCAAAATTGTAAAATCAACTCTCTTATGGAAAAAATCAATAGTTGCATGATTCCTTGATAACAAGTTCATACCCAAGATCACATTGAAATCATGCATTTTCAATAAAATGAAATCAACAACTAATAACAACCCATTCACTTCTACCGAACACTTAGGGTACAAAACATCAAGTAAAACAGAAGATCCCGTAGACGTCGAAACAACTAATGAATAATTAAGAATCATAGGAGAGAATACAAGATGACAAGCAAACTGATGTGAAACAAAAGAATAGGTGAATCCAAAATAAAAAAGTGCAGTACTAGAGGTGCCACAAATAAAAACAATACCTTCCACCACATCATCAGCCACCTTTGCTTAACTCGTGGACACCGCAAAAGCCTTTCCTTGTACAACGGGCTTAGAGGAGAGAGCTTTCATCGAATGAGGATACTTTTTGATTTTGTGCCCCGCTTGGCCACAATTAAAGCACACGCCCACCAACTTATAACAAGGTTTACTTCCATGTAACTTCCCACAATGCTAGTATGAATTGAAGCTTGTGAGGACGGTGCGGTTTGACTACCCTTCTTCTTTGAATCTGGCTACCTTATCCTCTTAGGTTGTCTCCCAAAACTTGTTTTAGAGTTGGCACCAATATTACTCTTACTCAGTGTCTGCTTCTTGAAAAATTCTTTCTTTGCAAACTCCTTCTCGTGGAACAAAGCACAATCCAACACATCCGCATAAGTAACTAATTTCAAAGTCACCAGTTGCTTGCGGATGTCATCCCTCAAGCCTTGAAAAAACTTTCTCTCCTTTCTCTCCTCATCTTCTACCCTGTACGGAGCATATGGGGATAACTCCGTAAACTTTGCTTCATGCTTCGCTACAAACCGGGTACATTACCTCAAACGGATAAACTCTTCCTCCTTCTATTTGCGAAGGTCAGACGAAAAATATTTCTCCATAAATGCTTCATCAAATATGGCCTAGGTAATCTCATTCTCCGATACACCCATGGCCCTATTCTTCATTTCCCACCAATGGTGTGCCTCTCCCTCCAAGCGATAAGAAGCAAATAATACTCTGTCCTCCTCGGGACAATGGATGACAGCAAATACCTTTCTCAACCTCTAAAGCCATGTGTCGGCCTTAATAGGGTTTGGTTCACCCATGAATTCAATAAGTCTTTCCTAGACAAACTGGTCATACACAGACGGTCCAGGATTAGGAGAAACTAGAGCAAGAGTAGGAATAGGCACTGGAACAAGATTTCTCTAAGCCATGTTCTCTATGATGTCGGCTATCCTATCCAATAGATTCAAGTACTTGACCTCTCTATCATGCGGCTGGCCACCACCATGCGCCGTCCTTCATCTAGGTGGCATGGTCAGCTGCTCTAATCCTTCTGAAATAAAACGACATAGGTTAGCCCATGTTTCGGATACTAATTAAGACATTACAATCTACGCAATTAAACATAACCAACGTTCTAATTCAGGCAAACTAGGTTAACTAGAGCAATCTGGTCTAGCCTAACCATCCTATGCCTACATCTACTTATTCCATCTAGCTAATATTATCCTAGGTTTCCGCATAAGATTTAGATCAAGTCTAAGGTATCTCTTCTCTAATACCAACTGTGACGACCCTATAATTCTAACCCAAATTCGGCATGATTTTAACTGAAAAATGCCCTTCAGACTAATACAAAACTATACAAAATCCCTGTATAGCACATATATATATTCACAAATTACAACATATGATCCAAAAAGCCACAAATAGAAATTTATGGCATCGATGTCATAACTCCGATTACGGCATCAATTCAGATAAAATACTACTAAGTACCTAATATTAAACTATAATAACTTACGAAAGTATATACAGCCATCAAAATATAGCGAAAACTAAACTATCTATATGTCATCCATATACAAATATATCAATATATATATATCCATCAAAATATACAAAAATGCTCCTTATGGTACAAAATTACAAGAACTAAGTCCACAAAGCTCTTCCTCCAAGATTTGTAGCCTAGCCAACTCCTAGGCTCTACTCTATCACATTAGGTATAAGTTCGTACTCATCTAAAGGAAAGAAAATAGTAATGAGTGAACTAAATACTCAATAAAGTATAAATAATTAAAGATAATATGCAATATACTCAAAGTAAAGAAAATGAAGGAAATAGGAGCATAATACGTGATGCATAAGCATAAAACATGATTAAATGCATTTCCAAAACTCATTTTTCTTTTTCATATTATTTCTGATTCCTTTAAATTCTAAAGTACGCCAAAATTTCTTTATCTTTACGGATCAAGGTAAGTATGCCTTACCAAGGGTGTGACCGAACGAGGAAGGAAATGTGTATTATTCCACACATTTTAAGGCACAGCCCACGCAATTCAATACTATGGGGTGAGCGGAATATCTTTAACCCGATATACGAGGCCATAAAGCTTATGCCACCACATCCCCCATGGTGCAGAAGCAATCCTCGTACTACCACAGTAATATCCTAAGGCATATTAGGAAATATTACCCTCTAAAATATAAATCATTGGTCTAATTTTATACTTATTTATTCTTAGAAAAATTTCATACTCATTCATAACACGTTGGTCTCACTCCAAGAGAACGGTTCATCAAATTTAACACATAATGGAATTTTTTTCTCATACTTTTCATAATTTATATAATTCTTATGAGTTTAAGTCTCCACATGACTTAAATTACATACATAATCAATATAAAGTATGGAAAAAATTTGAAATTCTTACCACATGAGCCAAAGATAATTTTGTAGCTTCCGGACAATAATCTCCTTCACAAAAACATCCACATAATTTCCGAAACACGTATAAAATAACATATACAATTTTCATACAAATAAATACCAAATAATCAAAGTAAAAACGTTTAGAAGGTTAGGGTTACAATTATCTAATGTCAAATCATACATAAATTCCAAAATAAACAGGTGAAAGTGTCCGACGCAAGTTAGGGTTTACCCGCATACAAAAAACCACATAAAACTAACAAATTAAATACCAAATTAACAAATAATCATATTCTAGTCATGGGTTTCATAAAATACATGCTTTGGATGAATATCGGAATGAAAATATCCGAAAGGAATGAACGAAATGTATAATTAGAGAAAGAAAAGCATATGAGTGTACTTGTCTCGGTTTGATCTATCACTTCTCTAACTAGCTCTAAACCTAAATCGAACTCGGGAACCTCAATCTCTTCCTTCTCTCTCTTCTCCTTTGCATTCTCTCTCTATTTCATTGGAATGTCGAAAAATGACACAAGAGAAACCCTCGTAGGGTTTTATATCACGGGCTAGCACTTGAGTGCCAGCCCGGCGCACAACAAGTGCGCCAGCTACTGGTTTTAGTGCCTACCACGGGTGCTCAAGTGCCTGGTAGGCGCAGAATGATTGGATTAGGTGCCCGGCCGGCGTCCCTCACCACCTCTTCCTATGTTCCTGAAACTTAATTTATCCACATGCATTAATCCTAATCTTTATTATATTATCTTAGTTAATCTTAATTACGATAATTTGGAAACCGGAACCTCACATGTAGCGTTAAGGACGGTCCTCAACTCCGTGTGGTTTAGAGAGATATGCTGGATCGGCCGGCTACAGACCTTCCTCGACAACGCATTATAGGAAGCTTCTTCTTGAGCTGAAGGCCTCTTGTCGTCTCAAAAGCAGCACAAATTCTACTACTCCAGGCTTCTGTCTCGCGCTCCGAGACTTAGTGGATCCTCCATCTACATTTGGGCCCTGTCGCTTGTGGCCTCTCGGGTCCTGAGGTCATCAGGATGTTGAATCTTCTCCTTGGTAAGTTGTCTCTTTTTGTGATTCCTCCTTTTAGACATCGCAGTCTAGGAGTGGGAGGAAGGAGCCCCCAATGGTCGTACCTCCAAATGAGTGAAAATGGTCTAGGATAGTTTGGACATGGTGTCCATCCGGGCATCGAGTATTTGCATGTCTGGGGCCAATCACACGTTCTCATGACTACCCGCGAAGGGATCGTTGCCATAGGAGATAACATTTTTGATCGACGTGCTTACTTGTGCACTGGTGTTCACCATACTTGTTTCAGTTGTGAGGGTAGGCTTTTCATCTTCCTTCCATAGATGATACCAATGATGCATCCCTAAATTTTGATTACCAAACAAATTAAGGAGCCGCTAAATTCAGGTGTTCAACTGAAAGCAGGTTCAGTTTTTGTTACTACGACTCTGGATCTTGCACACCATAACTAACAAATGAAAGGTTAGAGAATGATAGAATTCAGTTTCCAGTATGTTCTCCAACACTCAAATTAGTATTCTTTCTTAGTTGAATAGAAAGATAGGAGAAGAAATTTATGTAAATGTATGGATGAGGGGATTGAGTATTTGCGAAGGATTAGACTTCGTTTGGTGCGCTCGACTTGGGAGTGGTATTGAAATTGGAGTTGGATTTACTCTGTAGGTTATGCTCAGCTAGCTTTGGAGTTGGAGGGCAATGCTCTGTAGGATGTGCTCAATTAAGGAGTGGCCTTTGAGAGAGGTGTACTCATGGGAGATTGTGTGCATTTCATGTCCTCATTTACACTTAATGATATGTCATATATATTAGTCCACAAAATATATAACTATTATATATATATGATCCATATGATTGTCCTATCAAATGCCTCCAGCCCTGTACAAAAGGAATACGGTGTCGGATTCTTCAAAGATACTACTAGGTACTAAAATTATTACCATAAAAAAATCTATAAAAGTATAAATAATAACCATAATAATCTATGGAAACAAAACTAAATGATTAATATCAACATTGTATTTATTTATTCATCATAAGATAGAGTACATAACTTTCTGATATCAAATTTATCAATTATACTACATTACAATCCATTACCATTTAAACCTAATCACCTTCTAACTTCAATCCTAATCACCAGATACTAACTCATGCTTGCCATTTGAGGGGTTAGAAAAATAGTAAAAGAGTGAGCCAAATACTCAACAATGTATATATAAGTAAAGACGTGCACATTTATATTTAAAATAAATAAATAAATGAGAGGAATAGGGACATGCATGAACTTTTATTTTCTTGAACTTTTTCTTTACTGATTCTTAATTATCATTTGTCTTTATATTATCTGCCTTTAGAAACTAGGGTTAGTAGGCCTTACCAGTTAATGGAGTAGTCAACCGAAGAAAGGATTGTGTTATTCCACATAATCTAAAACTTTACCTCCTTTTACACCCTGAGGTGGGTGGATTGTATATATCCCTACAATCTAAGGCATTTACCTCCCTTTATACCCTGAGGTAAGTAGTACTACCTTCATACTCGATAGACAAGGTCGAAAGCCATCTTGCAACTGTTTAATCTTCTTTTACACCCCGAGGTGGGTGCTACTACCTTTATACTCGATAGACAAGGCCTGAAACCGCATCGCAGCTCTTAAGGTAATTTTTTGATTTTTCACTATAATATCCTATGGTATGTCAAGAAATATTACCCGTTGAAATCTACAGTCAAGGTAATCCCTTGAGTTTTTACTATAATATCTATGACATGTCAAAGAATATTACCCTCTAAAAAATTCCTTAATTCAATTTCTTTTTCTTCTTCAAAACTTGAAAATTTCTTTTGAAAGTTTTTATCTTATTCTTAATACTTTTTTCCTTAATTTTCTCCACTCTGGGAGAAAATATTTATCATTCTTGGAAACTTACGAAACTTTCATATAATTTTTTCATAAACATACAACCATAAAATACGGTAATAAATAATAAACTGTAAGACGTAACAAAAATCAATATATTGGCCATGCAAAGCTCCCATGTAAGTTTTCTATAATATCAAAACATATGATCATAATATGCGATAATTAGTAATAAACAATAAATTGTAACAAAAGTCAATGTATTGTCCATTTTAGTAGGTTTAACCTTAAATTTCTACATATATTAAAATTTAGATTTATCATATGATATATTTGGCTGATTCGATTACTAGTTTAGTAGGTTTGAGGCTAGTTTGGGTTGATTTCTTCAATCCAAGTTTAGCACAATTACTTAAGGATTCATAGCCAATTTAATGGCCTGTTCGAGGGTTAGTCCCTACTGATTTTTACCATTAATTTTCATCATTATAAACTGGCTTGATGAACCGGTTCAAGATTCAAGGCAATTTCCATCACCTAAAAATGTTAGCCGGTTCATTTGTGGGTTTTAGGGCCCAATTCAGTGGCAAATTTGAGAAATATTTTTACCGATTGATACTTTAATATTACCTCATGATATCCTAGATGATTGTGGTGCTGGTTTGGCTGGTTTAGGGGCCGAACCAGGGCTGGTTCAATAACCATAATTTCAGCATCCCTTGGGGTGTTGTTAGGTTGTTCTAACATCATTTTGGGGCCCGGTTCAGTGGCTAATTCATGGTATTTTTGGTAACTGATTTATAAGTTGATAGTTCAACCTTAGTACTTGATGACTTGGTCGAGTCGACTGCTAGTTCAGGGCCGATTCAATCTGTTTTTTCTAAACTATCCGGTTCAGCATTAGCAAGAACATTGAAATCAATTTTTGTGCTATTTAGGGGCCCAGTTCAGTAACCAATTTAAATAGTTTTGGGCGGTCAGTTCACTGGTAGGTAAGTTAGCCTTAGTATATGATAATGTGATTGGGTCAGCTACTAGATCAGTCGGTTGGGGTCCGATTCGGTCAATTTTTCCCAAGCTGCCAAATTTGGCATTAGTAGGGATACAAAGGGACCGATTCTGTATTATTAATTTTATGGTCAATTTGAGACCGATTCTTGTTTGGTTTAGGGAGTCTTCTTATAGCTAAGAGACTCAATTTTAAGAATTTATCTGGTTTATGGCCAGTTCAAGCTGATATCCCAGCCAGTTTGGGTTAGAGTTATAACTGTAATTTCAACATCAGCATTTACTGATTCAGCTAGTTTCTGCCTCTGTTTAAGTGATCGATTCATGATCAGTTCAAGGCTAATTTTTACAGGGTGATACTTGAATATTATCACAAGCTACTTCAATCAATATGGCTACCGGTTCAGCTCGTTTGGGACCCAGTTCATAGGCTGCAATTTTAGATATCAACCTAACTACTGAGATTAGTCCAGTTACTGAAGTGAGACCCAATTCAATAAATGATTCAACCCATTTTCATGAGCCGGTTTATCACAGCATCAATAAGAGGTTAAGATCATTGGTCACTAAATTTGAGCAGGTTTGGTAATCATTTGGTAGCCGGTTTAGCTATTCTTCAGTAGCTAATTCGGCTGCTAATTTTGGCTCATCATCTCAGCCAGATATATTACATGCTAAAATGATGATATGATCAATGACATTAGGCAAATTAAATATTAGAATAATAATACTTAAGAAAATTAACAATAAGTAACAACAAGTGAAGAAGGATTTTGAGTATATTTGCTAAAATATTTAGTTGAACTCCCTCCTTCCTACTGCCTTTGGTTCTACCTCTGAATTTCCCTCTCTTTTTCTTTATGTTTTTCCCCCTTTTTCCTTATGTTTTCTTCCTTTCTTCTCACGGTTTCCCTTCTTTTCTTCCTTTTTCTTCTCTCACATGTCACTTGTACAAAATTAGAGGCTGAGTTGACTCATCAACATCACCCAAAACCTTCTCCCTCAACCAGCTAGGTGTTCCCTAAATGAGCTATGACTCATGCTGATTTTGCTAATCTGTTTCCTTAGGATTTTTCCTATTGGAGAGCTTTGATTGGTTGCTAAAATAATGGTGACATAGGCTGCTTATGTTTGCTGAAGTGTGAGGCGAGTTTGGAGCTACTGCTGGTTGTAGCTTCCGTGCTGTAGGTTTGCTTCAGTTGCTGTAATGTCCGATATCCTCATTTATACTTAATGAGACGTCATACTTTTTATAAGCTCATAATATATATAATCATTATACACAGGATCCATAAGATATCATATCAAGTGGCTCTAACCCCGTATAACTTGAATACGGTGTCGGATTCTTTAGAAATATATTAGGAACCAAAATCATTATCATAAAATTTGTGAAAGTATAATTAATAACTATCATAACCATTTGCTGAAACATAAATTCTTATTCGTTCCATTACGAAAGCCATTTCATGCTCTCATGAGTTTACTGCATTCCATCAAAATACAATATGCAAATTAGCCTAACGCTTCAATCTTTATTCCTGCTCATTTGATATAAACTCCTGGTCCCCATCTGAGGGAATTAGAAAAACGGCAAGCAAGTGAGCAAAATACTAAATAAAGTACATAATATACAAAGATATGTACATTTATACTAAAACTACAATATCATAACGAGTAGAAATCGAATATATGAAATGCAATGCATTTGTCTTTTTTTTTTTTTTTTTTTTTGCCTTATCTTTACAATGATTTCCATTTTAATTTTCTTATCTTGAGGGATCAGAGTTAGTAGGCCCTACCAGTTAAAGGAGCAAACAAGTCAAGAAAGGATTGTATCAATCCTCACAATCTAAGGCCTAATCTCGTATAGCACCATGAGATAGGTGGATTGTGATAGTCCACACAATCTAAGGTCTAACCTCCTTTTACACTCCGAGATAGGTGGTATTACCTATCATCCCAATAGATGGGGCCAAAACCGTCTTCAATTTTCTACTGTAATATCCTAAAGTATACCAGAGAATATTACCTTCTGAAATCAAAAACTTGGTCTAGTTTTTCACATTTATTTTCAAAATCTTTATGGAAAACTCTAGACTTATCCTTCTTAATTTTCTTCGCTCTGGAAGAAAATAACTGAACTTCTTTATATTTTTGTAGAGCTTCCATCAAAACTTTCATGAATATAGCTAAACCTAGTAAACAATAATCCAAATATATCAAATCATCAAGTTGTGCATATATAAAGAATGCATGCTGAAATTTATATTTCATCCTTGATGTATTTTAATCTACTTGCTTGCCGATTTATTTTTCGATTCAACCAATTGACTTATGTACTACCGTTTTAGAGCTATTATATGATGTGAAATCAATTTGGGGTTCTCACTATTTCAGCTGGGTTGACTACCGGTTCAGCCTGTTCTGTGGCCAGTTCAGCCTATTTTATAGGCCACAAAATTCTGTATCAGCAAAGACAAGTTCTGCTGATTCTATGGGTGCCTTTAGAGCCGGTTTAAGGCCGGTTCTTGACCGATTCCGGGGTCCATTTTTCAGCCACAAAGTGTAACATCCACTTGGGATGTTTAGGTCAGTTCAAATGCTAAATAATTTAGCCAATTTATGGCTAGTTCAGAGCTGAATTCAGCATGCAATTAATATCAATTTCAGGATTTGATGCTGCAGCTGCTACAATGGCCGGTTCAGGCTTCTATAAATTTTTCATTCCTGTTCTACATGATAATATGGTAAATTAGAGAGTATACTCAAGCATTGGAACAACAATATTTTAAAAGAAGTAGCCAAAAATCAATAACAAATAAAAGAAAGTATAATAATACACTTGCCAAATATTCAGCTGATTTTCCCTTACCGTCTTCGATTCCTCCTCTGCTTTCTCTCTTGATTCCTTATTTTCCTTCTGCTTTCTCTCCTCATAGTTTTCCCCTCTATTTTCTTTCCTTCCTTCCTCTCACATCTCACTTATAATTTTGGAGGCATGGAAGCTGAATTATCTAGCTGCCAACACTCCCGTAACTCTCTTCCTCATACAGCCAAGTGTCCCTGATTTTTTTGCTGATCATGTAGTTTGCTAAAGCAGCTGCTATCATGACTACTAAAGTAGGCTGATGCTGCCGTGTGTGTGGTATATATCCTATTGAATAATTAGAAGTGGAGTTGGCAGCTGATTTTGTGTGTGCTGAAGCATTTTGCCGTGGACCCTTAAATCTGAATTTGTGCTGAATTTACTTAAGGATTTAGGAGTTGCCATGTGCTGATTTTATTCTATCTTATAATATATATGCTGCCCGAATTGCCGCTAAATTATCCCATATATGTTGCTGCCGTGAGCCTTCCTTGCTAAATTATATTTCAGCTGCTGCCCGAATGCTCCTTTGCTGACCAAATTAAATTTAATTGCTAATTGATTAAAAATTCAGTACCGAACTAACCTCTTATCATCACAAAATTAATTCGGTTGCTATTCCGATCAAATTTCAACGGCCGAGTTATCCTTTTATTAACTATAATCAAATCGGTTGTTATCCGGGTTTATCGGATAATTTTTCATGTTACTGTTATGTCTCGCGATAAATCTCTAACTTCTAGATTTATAACCTAGTCAGTATAATAAATCTTAATTCAAAATTCTTAGACCGGTGAAAGTCTCTAAGTCCACGTATTTAAATTTTAGTAGTTTCGGAATGTCGAATCTTTCAATATAAATTTTTTTGTATCCTTTGACCTCAATAATTTACTTGATTGAAAAATCTCGGGCCTTACAGCTACTAAGATAAGCAGCTATGGGCTGCTTTTACTATGCTTCAAATTTGGGTAAGTGTTGCCGAGCTCTATTACTGATGTGAGCTGCCATGGAAAGTAGCTGGTTTATCTACTGAGGTGAGCAGCTATAAGCTACTTTTATTCTTCCAAATTTTAGCTAAATATTGTGGAAGCTGTTGGAGCAGAAAGGGTCAATCGGACAAGAAGATACCAAACGATACACACACAACAAACAAAATAGTAATAAAGAGGAATAAAACAAAGGAGAAACATAATAAAATTTTACGTAGAAAACCCTTCTGAACTAAGAAAAAAATCATAAGATACTTAACCCATAAACAAATCTACTATGTGAAAATGGTTACAAAAACTATATCGCTACACTGGCCCCTGAGGCAAAGATGAAGAATAGAGTATGAGAACACACTCTGTTTTTACTTACTACTCTTCTTCTCTTCACTCTTTCCTCCTTTGGAAATTTCTCACACTCTCACTCCTATCTAGCTTATAGGACTCAATACAATATATATACAGGCTATTAGAACAATGGTCAAGTCTACATGGAGGACATAGGTACAGGCAACCACCCGACGCACGTACAGCTCTGCAACGGCTCTGCAGATTGTTGTGCCCTATAGAAACAGCGTCCACTCTACAAAGATTGCACATATTTCCCATAGATCTTGCGTGCTCAGTAAATCTTTTAAGCTGGCTTTCACGTATGTTTTCTATATTCATATCCTCGGGCCATCAATCATGCCTCTAGGTAATACTCAAGAACCTTGGACATCAACCCATGTTTGTCATTGGAGTCCTTGTGCCTTAATTGAGAAAAGTCTTCGGATATTACATAATATCCTCGTTCATTTTCAAAATCCTCGGACAATTAGCGCCAGAGTCCGCGGACGATAACCAAACAAAAGTCCGCGCCTATCATTCAGTCTCAATCCTTATTCAATTCGACCATTTTTCCCACATGGGAGTGACCCTAACAGAAACTGCTGCCGTGTTGTGCCTTGTGTGTGTGCTGATTTCTATTTGAATATTGGGAAATTTTGACTACTGCCGTGGACCCTTATACTTACTAAATTAATGCTGTCGTATATACAATTGCTGCCGAGCTACTGATGCAGCTGAATTTCAACTGATATTTTAGGAATTTGAGTTGAATTAGGAAGCTTCCATATGTGATGCAGCAGTCTGTGTGTGGGGTATTGAATTTTACTTAATCAATTTTGATTTGTGCTATATTTAAAAACCAAGCTAATTTTTGTTACTTATCGGGTAAAAATTTGGTGGTTCGGGCTATCTTTTTATTAATTATAATTAAATCAGTTGTTGATCGGGTCCATTGAATTATTTTTCATGTTACCATTGTGTCTGGTGAACCTCTGGCTTCCGGATTCATAACGTAATTAATATAATGAATCTTGATTTTTGAAAAAATTCTTAGGCTAGTGAAAGTCTCCAGATCACATATTTTAATTTCAATGTTTAGTAGTTTTTGGATGTCGAACCCTTCAATCTAAATTTTTCTGTATCCTTTGACCTTGATGAATTATTATTTACTTGATTGAAAAATCTCAGGCCTTACAGAATGACTTCTTGGAGGAGAGGTGCACTTGTTGGAGAGTAACTTTTGTGAGCATTTGATTGCTAAATTGGATCAAGATCAAAAGAGAAAATTCAAATCCAAAGGAGCCTCCCTCTTTTGTATGGAGGAATGAATGTATTTATAGAAAATACGTGGGTTAACCAGCCTTGGGCTCCACGGGTTTGCAACGATGAATGGCTGACACCATGTGCTTGTGGTTGTGGGTTGTAGGTGTTACGACTCTGTTCCTCTGGGAGAGCCACTATCGTGCTTTCCCCACTAGCAGTCTGCATTGCCAAAATCCTCAGGATGATAGATTGGTGGTTGCCACTTACGGTTTTTACTTCTATAGTCGTCTAAAATCACATGGTTGCAATGGTTGTTTAGATTTATTTGTTGAGTTGGAGTAAGCTAAGTTGTATCTGTAAGCTTGTCCAATAGTTGCCCCCGATTGCCCACATATCGTTGGGTAGTTTTGAGCCATGTTGCTTGGGTCCATTGTTGCATACTCTGAATTTTGGACTTAGAGAACTTCAGCTAGGCCGCTACTTACCTGGCCTCTCTTGCTTCTATTGGCTAGGCTCTTTGGCAAACCCATGAATTATCATATTCATTAGTATCATATTTGAAAAATTTTATTGAAGAATATAGTTGATTCTATCCATCAAGTATAGCTAAGTGTGCTCTTATCACCATTTTTTTGGCGGGGCGAGGAGGGTTGTCTTTTATTGTTTTTTGAATTTTTCTTCATTTAATGAAAGTTTGGGGTTGAAAGATGGTATTTAGTTTTGATTTTTGCTATTATTTAAAATAGGTGAATTTCATCTTGATGTTTTAAAGTATTAAACCAAAACAAAACGATATATTTATATATTATACAATATAAATTCAGCCCTTCAATTAAATAAAAAATGATTAAAAATAAATAAATTATAAACCAGTATTTAATTGTTGGACTTTATTTTTTTCTTATAATTAGATATTATTTATAATATTTTAGTACTTTATTAAAAAAATGATTGAATTTCATTAGACTTTGCTTGACCATGTTTAAAAATATATATATATATGCTAAATTGTTTTTCCTTTTTAAATCTATTTATATGAGGCTACAATGAATGGTCTCCCTTTTTATCATAAAAAATCCTTCCCCCATCCTTACATGACAAAAATATCATGACTGGCTTCGCGCGTAACATGTAAGCAACTCCACCGATGAGGACCGATCCGCAGCCCCCATAATGAGCTTCACGCTAGAGATCAAGAGATTTGGACGGTTCAGTAAGTAAAAAATTAAGATTATTTTTAATTTTAGCTTATAAAAATAAAAAATATTAAAAATATGTTTAAATTTAATGTATCTTAAAAATTTAAATTGTTATATGAATTAATAAGCTGACTGTTTCATTTGAATATTTGAATGCAAATGAATACAATTTTTATAATTATAAATTAGAATTTTGCACATCGCAATAAAATAAATTGAAGATTATATATATATGAGATTTGATTCTCGATATATTTATCGATATTTAAATTAGTGATATTTATAATAGATTTTAAGAGATATTAGAAAGAAAAATGTTGGAAATAAAGGAGGATGGGAATGAGTATATATTAAGAGGGTTATACTCTTTTTACATATTCGACTGATTGAGTAGTCTTTTTTTGTCTTTATTTTCTCTTTGAGGAGAGGTTTTATTTATAATTAGAGATATTGTTTGACTAATTGGCACCAGAGATCGACGTGTATATAGGACACCGCTTTCGAATTAGTAATAAGAAGCGTTAGGTTCAAGCGTTTGAGTACTATTATCTAATGGGCTTATGACATTTTTTATTAGATCGTTTGTATTTGGCTTTTTTATTTAATTGAGTATTGGGTCAGCCCATTTTTTATCGTACTCATCAAAATTTATATATATTTCTATTTAAAATTTGAAAAAACAAAGTTTTTGATTTTTTAATTTTAAATTTGAATTTTAAAAATTCATAAAATATTAAAATGTATTTTTTATTTTTATTTGGTTATTATAGAAAAGTTTTTTATGATTTTTAAAATCTTAATTATATAATAGTATTTTAAAAATATATAATTATAAAAATATTATTTCATAAATTTATATAATATAAATACATACATTTAATAAAAACTAAAATTTTAATCTAATTCATAATCAAAATTATTTATATTTTTTAAATATTTTTACTTGAATTAATATTTTTATAATAATTATTAAATTAATATAAATTATAATTCATGTTCAAAAACATAATTATCAATATAAACATTGAAAATATAATCTTTTAAATTAATATCTAATTTATTTGATATTAATAACCTTTAAGTTATCATCCAACATTTTTTTATAATTTAAAAAAATACTATATATTATTAATTTTATAAAAAAATTAAACTAATTGTATTATAATAATTTTAAATAATCATAGTTAATTGAAATAATGTGTTACTAATATATTTGTTTGATTTATTGATAATCAAATATATAAGTGAAGTTATAAAAAATTATATATTTTTATTTATAGACTTGAGTAATTAATTTTATAATTATAAAAATAAATTTAAATTTAACTTAATATTTTATTAATTTTTTATTCAATGAGTTAAATTTATATTTCTAGCAAAAAAATAGTCAATAATTAAATAATAAATATTTATATTATATATATATATATATTATATAGATATGTAATATTTTACATAATTATAATTTATTATTATATGTTATATAATTTTTTATAATTTTTAATAAAATTAAAATAAACTATCATAAAATAAATTTAATTGTCGCCGACTAAAAAACAAAAATGGCCAGAACTAATCCACATCATCCATCCATGCCTATCCCCAGCTTCCAATCAAATCAAACCATCAGGCGATAAATATCAAGACTCGACAGATTCCTGTCTCATAGCATTGCTCTGTATTACTTCTCTTGGATTTTAGAATCTTTTTCGATCTCTCTCTAATTCTGATGGCGCCAAAGTCAGAGAAAAAGCCAGCGGAGAAGAAGCTGGCTGAGGAGAAGAAGACCGTCGCCGAGAAAGCTCCGGCAGAGAAGAAGCCAAAAGCCGGTAAAAAGCTGCCGAAGGAGGGTGGGGCAGCTCCCGGGGACAAGAAAAAGAAGAGGACGAAGAAAAGTGTGGAGACGTACAAGATTTACATATTCAAGGTCCTCAAGCAGGTTCACCCGGACATCGGGATTTCCAGCAAAGCCATGGGAATCATGAACAGCTTTATCAACGACATCTTCGAGAAGCTGGCTCAGGAGTCTTCACGGCTAGCTCGTTACAACAAGAAGCCGACAATCACTTCTCGTGAGATTCAGACTGCTGTGAGGCTCGTACTTCCTGGTGAATTGGCTAAGCATGCTGTGTCTGAGGGTACAAAGGCGGTGACTAAGTTCACTAGCTCTTAAATTAGGGTTGGGGATTTCTACGTTAATGAAAAGCATGCTGCCGAGAAAGTCGTCTTTCATTAGTTTTGTTTGTGTTTCGTGGTTTATGAAATACTGAAATTGTTACCGATTCTGTACCGTGTTGGTTTATGATTCCATAGTCAATCAAATTTGTTGATCTGATACCTTTGTCTTAACCTGTTCTGCTGTTTTTCTTGTCCCATATCCTTTTTTGATGATGCTGCGGGCTGATTATGCATTTTTGAACTGTCGGGTTATTTATACTGAATTCAGCTTCATTTGAGTGAGGGTTTATTCACTTGTGCTTTTATATTTTGAGCGTGCGATATGAATTATTTGCCGATAAGTTATTTTCTTTGGCTATTTCCTCCTTTATAACGGTTTCGGAATTGGCGCAATGTTAAGGTGTGGCTTCTACGCAAAAGAAAAAACAGAACATTTTCCTTAGTTGAAGAAGTTTATGCAGGTGTTCATATCCACAAACTAGTGTTACAGTAGAGACAGTTCCATTTGCGGGATTTAGTAGCAAGAATGCTGGTTTGGTAAATTGCATTGTTAAACTTTGCTGGACCCTTTCTTTATTCTATCTAAGGCAACTCTGTCTCTGAATTTGAGAATATGGTGTATGTTTTGTTTCTTGTGGTTTTAATATTCAGATGTTGGTTTTATTTTGGTCAACTTTTTACTTTATTGTATATGATGTTGGGTTTCTTCAGTAACATATTCTACACTGCTGTTAATGACTTGGGTGAAAATGACATCTTAGCTACGATCAGTTGATATAGGATAGCTGCATTGCTTCATGGATAATTGGTCACTGTTTTATGCTATTGTTTCTTTGTTTTTGTATTTTCACCCTACCCTATTCTGATTTATTGTTTTGGTTAGAACCTGGTTCCTTTTTAAATTGCTAACATATGTTGCCTATGTACAAAAGAAAGCTGTGTTCGTTCAGGTCCTTAGGACATGGTCTTTAGCTATTCTGTTCATCTTAATTTGCACATTTTTGTTGATATATCAGCTCGCATTCTTTTTATCAGAAGGGAGGCACAAGTACTTTGGTTTGCCTCAGTTTGCTGCTTTCGTGTGCATGTGCTGGACATGGAATGCTAAATACAGAATATGTTTTTGCGTTTTATGGTTTGCATTTTTGACTATTATGACTCTGCCGTGGTACTGTAAGAAACATAGGCTATCCCAATTGGAATCTAATAGAATTTGAGGCTTCAGCTCTTGATATCTGCAGAGGATGTTGAGTTATTGTTATCGTGATTGAAACTTCTAATGACAGCAGCCGTAATGGAACTTGGTAAGGAAGTAACTCGGGGGCTTGCTGAGCTTTTGAGCTTGTTATGAATGTTGGATATTCTTTTAAGTCTTATGTCAAGTAGACTATTGATTCCAATCTAACACAGCAGTCAGCTCTAACTAGTAAATATATTTTGCCTGTCTAGATGACCAATATCTCCATTGTTAGCCCGACTGGAGGTTCGGTTGCAGTGGTTTGAGTTTGGAAGGTGATGAGTATTGTTACCGACGGCTCAAAAGGGGGATTTTGCAATTGGATCATTAGCCCATAAAGTGTGGAGGCCAAGTTGGCCCATGTGACCCAAATCAATGTATGTATCCGAAGACTTTATATGAGCAGTTAGCTCTTTGGATAAAAACGGAACCAACGGCCGATATGGTTTCTCTTTTCTTATCTTAAAGTAATGGCCTTGGGTGCCAATTGGAACCGCCAGCTGAGCAAAGCCCTATTTGTTCGGCAGTTTTCTGGACGGTTGACAGGAGAAGTCAACCGTCTCCCAACTTCTATAAAAATCGCTCCTTTCCAACAAGAAAAAGGGTCGAGACTAAAAACAAATTAAAGGCAAACTAAGACACTTAAAGTGCACGTTTTCTTTCTCGCTTTCTGAAATTAAGACGCTTTCATAAAAGCGCAAACTCTCAAACGATAAATATTTTTACGGGTATTTGAACTTGCATCATCTCATTTTCCTTTCTTCAAAGAAAGATACTGATTTGAGCGTCGAAGGATATACTAGGGAGTGAGTCTCGATAAATTTTTTCACCGTATTTTATGTTGCACGGGATTCAGATTAAAAGACGTACGGAGATCGGACTCATTTCATGCCTAACAAATGCAACTTGGCTCTTTAATCCGTATTATAATGCGAATCCTTGGACGCATTATTGGCAGTGTCTGTGAGAATTCGTTAAAAGTCTAATAACCACACTATTGTGAAAGACAACATGGTGAATACACGAGCACAAGTCAGTACCCTAGTCAGAGAAGCTACTTTATGTGGCAATTGCCTTCCTAAGGGTAGTCGGGTGGATGATCATCCCGACCCCTGCATACGGGAACTTGCAATGAGAATGGATGATATCTCGAAGGCTGTCTAGATTATATGCACCCGGCTTGATGAGTGGCAAAAAGGGGCTCCGTTTTTCGCCTCTTAGATAGTAACCTCCAAGCGAATGAGGGGAAGGAAGTGCCCGATATATAAGGGCTGATGGCCTGAAGACTTCGGGGCTCAAGCTGTTTTAAGCAACAAAGTCATGGCGCACTTGGAGGGTCATCTCAATTACAGAACCCAGGATGATAGTTCTAAGAGGTAAAATCCTCGTTATTCTCGGGATGATAGAGAGTCCTCGCATTAGGTAGGAACCTCACACAGTGCGCTTCCTTCGAAAGTTGTGAGCCGCCCAGCCTCTCATGCTCAATGAAGCCCTTTGGAATTGAGGATCTTCTTCATTGAGAAGATGATGGCTGCTCCTCCTCAAATGAAGGAGAAAGTTGAAAAAATATAGTAGCATGTCTTTGGAGGAGATGCCGGAGGACGAGTTGTTGACTTGTGGAGATCTTTATTTACAATGGAGATCCAAACCCATCCGTTCCCTCATCAGTTTAAGATGTTGGTTTCGAATCCGTACAATGGAAGTACTGATCCGATGGACCATCTAGATAATTTCTGCACTATTCCAAGCTTTCAAGGCTTAGATAAAGTAGTAATGTGTCTATATTTTCCCTTAACTCTTAAAAGGATAACTCAAGCATGGTTGTATTGACTTCAGTCAAACTTGATCAGGACATTTTAGGATTTGGCCGATGGTTTTTTGTCCCAATTTGCTTTCAGCAGAAGAGAGGAGAAGCAGCCATAGCATCTGGCTTAGGTCAAGCTAGGGCCAAATGAGAGTTTAAAGAAGTTGTTGGCCAAGTTTACGACAGAGGCCAGGAAGATACCCAAGCTCACCGATAATGTGAAGTTGAGTGCCTTCATAACATGGGGACTTTTTCAAGCATTTGGCTGACAAGGATCCGCAGACTTTCAAAAAGGTTGGGCCATTGCTCGAGCCTATATAGACAATGAAGCCAAATGGTCAGAACGAGAGGACCAATTCTGCTAGAGGACGGTGGAAGAAAAGAGAATGAACGGGGATCACATGGGTCCTCAAGGACCAAGAAAGCTACAGAAGTCCAAGCCAACGCTGCGAAGAGAGTTCAAACCTTTGGACTTGACTCTTTTGGATTACTCTTGTACCAATATTCTGATACAAATTTGGAATGAAAAGTTTTTCAAATGATTGAAGAAATTGAAGAACCCAGATGATGATGACCAGTTGAAGTATAGTCACTACCTTTGGTGCAGGGGCTACAGCACTGAAGACTGCCGGATGCTGTAGAGGGAAATTGAAAAGTTGATCTTGAAGGGACACCTCACTTGTTTTCTATAAAAATCAGGATAGACTTCTGGGGGAGCAGATGGGGATGAGGTCGAGCAGCCAAGGAATCAAGTAGCAACTAGTGTCGTGAACATGATTTCCACACGTCCAGCGTGGGATGACGATCCAGAGAGCTCAAGAATGGTCGTAGGCTATAAGAAGCTAAGGGTAGGAGTTAATGATGATGTTATTAGTTTTAGTAATAAAGATATGACACATGTCACATCCCTGTATTTTGATTCCTTAGTTGTAAGCGCGCTCGTTTCTGATGGTAGTATAGACTATCAGTTAAAATGAGTATTTTTTGATAATGAAAGTTTAAGAAATTTATTTTATCTCGATGTGGGCTTTAAATTAGGATTAAAAAGAAGTCAATTAAAAACTACAGAATGATCCTTATACAGACTGGACAATGAACCGTTACCTATCCAAGGGGTCGTCCAATTTGAAGTTACACTGGGTACCTATCCGAGGATGGTCACAAGATGCTTTCTTTCTTGGTAGTAGGCCTTCCATTGGTCTATAATGCTATCATCTAATGCCCTTGTCTAATGGCTTTTAGGGCAGTGACGTTGATTTCACATTTGAAGATAAAGTTCTCGACCTCATATGGCATAAGAGAAGTCCTTGGTGATCAGATGATTGGGTGGATATGCTACTTGTCCAAAATCACTCAGACACCCCTAGTTAACCAATTGAGGACCTCAACTTCTGTGATGAGATTACATTGTTGCAAGCTCAATCCAGAGAATCGACGGACTAAATTCTTTTGGACTCTAATGATCTAGATAAGTGTATCCAGATTAAGAGTTCTCTGTCTGAACCCTTCCGAAGTTAACTTATCAATTTTCTTTGACAGAATTTTGACATCTTTGCTTGGACACCTAGCGACATGTTAGGAGTGTCAATCGGAGTAATGGTCCATAAGTTGGGTTTAGATCCCGGTCATAAGCCTGTCCGGCAGAAATGAAGGAATTATTCTGTTAAAAAAACTAATTGTTATTCATGTGGCGGTGAAGAAACTACTTAATCCTGGATTTATCAGGAAAGTTTAATATTCAAACTGGTTGTCTAATGTGGTCATGGTCAAGAAAAGTAACGGGAAGTGGAGGATGTGCGCTAATTTTACCAACATCAATAGAGTATGTCTGAATGATAGCTTTTTGATATCGAGGATTGATCTGCTCATAGACTCAACGTATGAGCACGAACTATTAAGCTTCATGGATGCCTATTCAGATTACAACCAGATTCGGTTGGGCCTAGAGGATGATGAGCACCCGTCATTCATGACCGACCAATTGATGTATTGTTATAAAGTTATGTCGTTCGGTCTAAAGAATGCCGTGCCACCTACCAGTGACTCGTCAACAAAATATTTGAGGTTTAGATCGGACAAAATATGAAAGTGTATGTGGACGACATGCTCGTTAAGAGTAGGGCGACCGATGATCATATTTTCGATTTGGATGAGGCTTCAACATCATTCAAGCACATTAGATGAAGCTCAATCGACAAAGTGTATGTTCGGAGTGACCTCAGAAAAATTTTTGAATTTCATTGTCTCACATTGAGGGATTGAAGTAAACCCTAAGAAGATCAAGGCAATTCTTGATATGAACCCACCTTGGATTGTTAAAGAAGTCTAGAAGTTGACCGGGAGGTTAGCAACACTCTTCCTCTTCTTGGCTAAGTTTGCCGAGAAGTACTTACCGTTCTTTAAAGTTTTGAGGGAAACGAAGGCCACTGGTCTCCAATGGACAATCGATTGGGAAGTTGCGTTTCGAAAGCTCAAGAAGTATCTCTCGAACCCACCACTTTTGACTTTCCCTCAAGAAGGCGAGGAGCTCTATTTGTATCTTGCTGTGTCCGACACTGCCCTGAGCTTGATCCTGACTCAACAATGGTCTGATGAGCAACGGCTTGTGCACTATGTCAGTAAGATTTTAACCGACCAATGACCCGTTATTCTCATGTAGAAAAGATGGCTCTAGCACTTGTGTATTCTGCTTGAAAACTTTGACTGTATTTCTAGTCGAATAAAATTATTGTCCTGACAGATCAACCTTAAAAAGAATATTGTAAACGCTAGATATGTCAGGATGACTGGTCAAATGGGTCATTGAGTTGAGTGAGTTCGACGTGGAATTTCGATCGATCCCAGTCTAAAATGCCAAACCCTAGCAAACTTCATTGTTAAAACGATGACCCCAACTTAAGAAACCTTTCACTTAATTGAAGCCGACGGTCAACAAAAGGCTCTAGTATCAACTCTGCACGTGGACGGTTTTTCAATGCAAGTAGGCTGTGGTGTCGGCGTGGTTCTGAGAACACTTGATGAGTTAGAAATAAAATATTCAATGGCTATCGGATTCCTAGCGACCAATAATGTCGTAGAGTACTAGGCACTATTTGCAGGACTTAGATTGGCCAAAAAATACATGACCAAGAACCTAATCGCCTACAGTTTCTTGGAACTGGTTATTAGTCAGGTTCGAGGAAATTTTGAGGCTTGCAACCCGCAACTTTTCCAATATCTCTCAAATGTTCGAGGTTTGATTTCAACATTTGATAATGTAAAGATGATCCACATACCAAGAGAAGATAACGGGAAAGCCGACTGACTAGTAAGGGCTGTAGAAACTGAGGACCCAGAGCAATACGCATGATAAATGCGTGAAGTTCTGAAAGTTCCCAACATAAACGACCCGGAGCCGGAAATTATGCAGATAGTCGGTGTTGACAATTGGATGACTCCTTGCGTGAGATATTTGTCCGATGGAAAATTATCAGAGAACTTGGAAGAGGCCAAACGCGTGAAAAGGATAGAGCCTGGTACACCATTATGGACGAAAAATTATACCGACATGGGTACTCTATCCCATACCTACGGCGTCTCATGTCAAAAGAGGTTGACTACACACTTGGAAAAGTACACCTTGACATCTGCGGATCCTACATTGATGGCATGACATGATTACGGACATGACATGATTATGGACGTCTGCGGGTTGAGTGTTTTGACTCGCACAACTCACAAAGGTTTCGAAAGAATTTTGAACTACTTAAAGAAGCCCGAGACATGACATGATGACGGAAGTCGGCTTATTAACAAAGGATTGTCAGATATTATAACAAGAATGTGAGATCGCACCAGTTTGTAGTGGGAGATTTAGTATTACCGAGCATTAAAGCTATTGGCAAAAATATCGGCCAGGATAAGTTCTCACCTAATTGGAAGGAACCGTTTTTAGCTTCAGCCATTCCTTAGAATGGAGTATATAAATTATGCACCGAAAATGACAGACTAGTCCCTCGCATTGGAATGTCTCTCACCTCAAAAAATACTAATAAATGTACTTACAGACAGGTAAGATTAGTCTACATCATGTGGAGTGCCTGTAAACTTTGTGACACTTTATCAATAAAATAATTATTTATTTGTTCATATGAATGCTTGTTTGTTATTTCATGACATTATATGATCTAGGCTACCCCTAAATCAGGTGAAATCCTTTCACCTGCCTCTTGAACTACACTTGGTGGTCAGTAAAACTTGGTCACGTAATTAAGCGGCTTGAATGAAGTCGAATTGTTGAAAAAGTTGGTCACGAAACCAAATGGTCCTAATGAGGCCGATGGCTAAAAAACTTAGGGGGCTTCCTTAAAGCACGTATATAGTAACCTTCAAGGTAGTACTGTCAACTAAACATGGTCTAAAAAATTTAAGTTAGACGCATAAGAACTTTGATACCCTCTGGTTCATATGAGGAACAGAGGTTATGTGTGGACGACGAGTTAAGTAATATTAAGAGCCCGACATTTATAATATCCAGTCAACCTATATATATATGAGCAACTAAGAGAGAGAAAAAGTCATTGACATAATAGTGGAAAAATCTTTCATTTTATTACAAAAGGATGTTACATTTATAAGTGTAATAAAATATATACATAAAGTACAAGTGTTTATTTCGAAGGAGGACGAAGCTGTGAAGTACTCAGTAAAAGCTCCCAATAGTCCACATCGTCTCTGGGACGGTATAACATAACTAAGTTATGATGAGCGCTGGCGTTTCTAGGATGAAGTATGGAAATTGGAACACTAGGAGCCATCATTTGGATGATGTGCCGGCACAGGCCGATACCCTCCGAATAACTACACTCTAACATCTGCTTGATGTAATAGACATTATCAAAATATCATGATAATGTGAAAGCGACTACTACTATAAATAAATCTGCGGAAGCAAAATCAGTAAACTCATCATAATACAACGATTACTACGTTATCATGTACAGACTTTATTCAAAACAAATCATGTATATCCAAAATCCTTTAAGATCTCCATACTCTTCAAAGATCTCTAAGCCCATCGAAATGTTTTTCTTTCTAGTTTAGTCCTATCTTCAAACCTTATCGAATTTTGGCGTATCTAGAGGGAGAAAAATAGAAGAGTGAGCCGAAGCTCAACAGTGTATCATAAAAACATACAATTTAAATAGCTCTATATAAACATGAATGTAACGAAATAATAATTGAGCAGATATCAAAGAATATATGACATATAAACATAAATGTAATAGAAGAATATTTATACGAATATCAGAAATATAAAGCAAACAAATAACATATAACAAAACGAATACGGAAAGATGTTAATTTGTCCCGAAAGCAAATCAAATGTCTTAAATCAAGTTTAAACTTTACTTATTCTGAAAATCCAACTTTACGGACTGAAGATACTCAAACTAGTTGACCCTACTAGTCGAAGGAGCGAATAATCGAAGATAGATTGTGTTTACTCAATACAATCTAAGACCTGAATTAAAAATCTTCTATGATGGGATTTATATATTAGAATACCTCTCAAAAGTATATCTAATTCTGAACAGAATTGAATCTAATCTTCGCATTTAATGCCCTGAGGAGAGACGGACCACGTATTGCTCCGTGGACAGAGTTATTTTCGATTATCACTATAACGTTCTAAGGTATGTCGGAAAACCTTACCTGACTAACTAATAGTCCTAGGGCCAATTTCTTATGAACTTATTTAATTGAAAACACATAACTGAAAAGCTTATATGAAATTCCTTAATTGAAATGCTCAAATGAGACATTTAACTGAAATACTGAACTGAAATTCTTATCTGAATGAATTCTTGCTCATATTTTTTTAGCCAAATTTCCTCATATTGGAAAGCCAAATTTAAACTTATATATTCAGCCCTTCAGATAAGTCCAAAGGAATTTCCAAATTTCGATCATACAATTCCATGCAAAATTTTCAAATACAAATTATCTAATAAACTTTAACAAAGCACCAATTTAACACTTACATCTCAAATTCTCAAGTTTCCAAGCTAAAAGTTCCAAATTTTCGAGTTAGGGTTTTGCACAAAGTTTTCGGACACAAATCGAGCACCTAACACATGTTTATTCATGAAATTAATTCCATAATCCAAATATATATACAAAATCATGTAATTAAACTAAAAATTCCCAATTTTCGAAATTAGGGTTTCAACCCTACTATCTGGATGCAAAACAAACACAAATCGCACATTAAACGACGAAATCGGAGTTATACATTAACATATATATGTATAAACTAAAAATCTACTCAAGAATTTATGTGAAAAACACACAAATCGTAACAAATTATCGGGAACGGGGGTTTTTGAACATATGCATCAAAATGGAGGTATTTAAATGGAAAACAAAGTTGGAGGTACACTTGCCTTAGCCCGGGTTACTATTTTTCTTACTTGGATCGGAGTGGAACGGGTAAAATCTCCCTTCTTATTCTCTTTTCTCCTCTCTCATTCGCTGCTCTTCGTTCGTGGTCTTCACTCATCTCCCCTTCCCTTTTTAAAACAAAACGAAAGCAGATCGATGGGGAAAATTCGGGCACGCGCTTGAGCACGCGGAAGGCGCGCGACGAGCACAGGCCACTACCAGGGCCTCACTCAAGCGCGGCCAGCGCACAGCGAGCGATACTCCACAAGCTCCTAGCACTTGCTGCTGTGCTCGAGTGCATGGCAAGCGCCGAGTTGCTGTTTGCTGAACTACAATAATTTTTTCACTTTTTCAATTTTATTTATTCCAAACTTAATTATATCAATTTGATTACTAAAATTACTATATTTTGGGAACTCGGGTCATCACATTCCGGCTGCTACTTCAAGAGCTGCTTCTAGCTCGGTCTTGGACGTGGGACCCTCCAAGAGAGGCACGTTTGCCGCCACAACTTTCCCCTCGGCCTTGTCTTCCGGCTTAGCCTCGAGCGCTAAGGGCTCGGGAGAATGTATCTCTACAACTTCAGCATGTAGCTCCGAAGTGACCACCTCAATGATGCTTGTCACCTAGAACTCAATTAGTGGCATCTCCTTGGCCTCACTAGATTGAGTCTCACTAATCCATGATGTACCCTCAGCAAAGATAGTAGGGATGTCAGATAGGGACTTCTCGAACAGCAGCAACAAAACGGCTAACTCCCCATATGAAGCAGGTGTTGGGGTAGGGATTGGCATGTCTTCAACTCCAGCCTCAGTAGCAAACTCTGTGGGTTGACAACTTTCATCTGGCCTGGTCGCCCTAGAGGCTTGGGCCAAGGAGGATGTAGAAGATGGGTCCACTCTGAACGGCCTTTTCCTTCTTACTAATTGATATATGGTGGCTTTGTCTTCAAAGGAGGATTCTGTTGAGGCCTCCTTGCACACGGGTGCTTAGGCCGACAGATCTTTTATTTGAAGAGGCATTGCCTTCCTCTTATACTTCATTTTATGAACCGACAAACCTGGGGGAGCGTCCGACCCCCCCCCCCCAGTACTGGCTCCCATTTGGCCAGAGTAAAGGATTCGGCTAGCAGCCATTAATTCTTTTTATTCTTATTAAAGGAGCCAACCTTTTCCTTAAGAAGCTCTATCAACGCTTTGGCTGACTCCTCGTACTTTATTATTTCAAAATGAAAAAATGAAAAGACTTGACCCCATTGATTGGAGAGCTCCCATCTAGAGAGAGCCGCTAAGTAAAAGAACCGGTCCTTTCATCTCTTCGTTGAGTTAGGGTTTCCCCCACTCAACTAAAAATCAAACCGTGAAGAAATCGTAATCCAGTTTGCTCCATGATGGAAACAAAAAATAACTTTCATGGTCGTGATGTCAAATATTAGGCCCTGAATGCAGGCAAAAATGTACAAAGAAACGATATACTTATACTTTAGTTGTAATCTAGCTACTAGAACGTAGAGGTCCACCATTATTTTGTACAGTTCCGATGCCAAAGGAAAACGGAGACCACCTTTTAGATGGGCCTTATAGACGGTGATATAGCCCTCCGGTGGAGAAGGGGCTCTACCATTGACTCTAGGCAGAAGGTATATTAGCAAGTCGGAATCCTATACCGAGCTCAGAGATACTTGACGTCACAGGAGGTGAGAACCAATTGAATGTCGTTGACGCCGGGCGCTATTGAGAAGAAAGGTTTTCGGTGGCGAAGAAGGCGGCTAGAGAAATTTTGAATGCGAAGAAGAAAACGAAGGATTTAAAAGTATGGAATAAAAATTTTGAAGCCTATTTATGGACGGGGCACCTGGGTTGAAACAACGTCGTTGAGTTTGAAATTCAAAAAACACGCCTTATCATAATGGTAATATGTGTCGGCATCCTATCGACTCTGCTGCACGTCAAATCATTCGAAGTCAGTAATGATGACTTGTGCGTTTCTAAGAGCGGCGCGGGACTCAAAAAAGCTTGTATTTAATGCAGCTGCTAATGGCTTGAATAAAGACCATCGGGTTAATAGCCCTCGTCTGATGAAACCCTTCGGATTGAAAGTCCTCGTCCGGCTAGAAAGCAAAGCCCATTGGACTAAGAGCACGGGTTCGGACAAATGATTGTCCTTGAACATCATATCAGAAGGCTGAATTTCAAGCCTCCTGGCATGGGTGCTAGTGATGGGTATTGTTACCGGCCGCCCTAGAGGGGGATTTCGCAATTGGATCATCGGCCCATAAAGTGTGGAGGCCCAGTCGGCCCAAATCGATGTATGCGTCCAAAGATTTTATTTGAGCAATTATCTCTTTGGATAAGACGGAATCAACGGTCGAGACGGTTTCCCCTTTCTTATCTTGAAGTAATGGCCTCGAGTGCCGATTGGATCCGCCAGCTTAGTAAAGTCTTATCTACCCGGCGATTTCTTGGACAGTTGACAGGAGTAGTCAACCGTTCCCCAATTTCTATAAAAATCCCTCATTTCTAATAGGAAAAAGGCAAACTAAGATGCTCAGAGCACACCTTCTCTCTCTCTCTCTCTCTCTCTTTGAAACTAAGGCGCTTTTATAAAAGTACAAATTCCCAAAATAATAAATATTTTTACAGATACTTGAACTTGCATGCTTTCCTTTTACTCTTTTCAAAGAAGAATAATAACTTGAGGTTCGGAGGATATATCGGAAAGTGAATCTTACCTAATCCTTTGACTGTATTTTGTGTTGTACAGGATTCAGATTAAATGACGTATAGAAATCGGACCTGTTTCAAACCTGACGGATATAACTTGGCTCTCTAATTTGTACTACAATCCGAATCCTCAGATATATCAAAAGAGATGCAGAACAAATTGTAGCTTACGCATTGAGGAAGGTTATTGAACATAAATGATGTGACCTATTATTTATTTTGTAGTCCTACAAGGTTTAGGAATTTGAGCCTTGCCGACATTTCGTATCATTTTATAACGGCTAAGGTAACACTTCTGTTAATCCATTTATACTGATGCAGATCAATTATTGTCCTTTTTTTTTCTCTATATTCTGAGTTGTGTCGCAGAAAAGAAGTCATAATTGTGTAGCATTTTAATTATTGCCTTAGCAGATGTCTTTCTATGTAGTGTATTGTTTAAACGAAATTAATGCAGGCATTCGGGCATATGAGGTCCTGGTTCTGCAAGCATAGATGCAATATGGGGAGCTTTTTTTTAAAAAAAAAAAATTGCTGCCTGCTGCTTCAGGGCTTTGACCAGCTGGATTACTTTTATTTGATATTTCTTTTTAGTAGGTTGTTTTTTCCACAGGTTGGAGATTAGAAGCTCTAAGTTTAACCTTGCAGATTGTCTTGATTAACATTTGTGCATATAACTCCAGTGTTATGGATCGTTATGAATCAAACAAATATTAGTCACTGTATGGCATTGATGTGGAGTTGTTGGATATTCCATCTGCAATATCATGGAACTTGAATGCTTGTTGTGAGATGAGGACTGATAACCTTTAAGGCTGCTTTATTATTGTGGTTTATGGTCATAGCACATAAGTAGCCCTTTCAGACAAGGGTAGGCACGAGGCTCTCACATTTTGAGATTTTTAAAGGATCAAATGCACGCAGTTTTGTTGCTGTGTGGTAGAGGTTTCTGCATCCTTCGAGTTATCATTGTGTAATCTTATTGTATGTGAAGTTCATCTGCTTGACCTCGTTAAACGAGATTCTTGAAAAAAGAAGTAACTTTAAGAAATTAGTCTGACCTTTGTCAAACTGATAGGCTGAATGAGAGGTGTGAAAGGGTCGTCAGTCAATCAGCGCACCCCCTGCGTTTAAACAGTCAACACTTCATAATTCTAACTTTGGTTTAAGGCTTTGCTACAGGAAACTGAAATTACGATGCTCATGTTGTAAAATATGGGTTTCTTTTGTTTGGCAAGGCCAGTAATTATAGCATTTGAGTGTTTGTTGATTGCGTGATGTTTGTGCAAGGGCTGATTGAGCGAAATTATTTATTGAAGGTTGCATGACGTTTGAGTGAGGTCTGTTAGAGCAAACGGCACGCAGATGGTTTTATGAAATAGGTGTGAGCTGTCCACTTAAGAGCCAAGGTAGCTCGTGCCAGGACTGGAGAGATGGTCGTGAGATGGGCATTTAAATGGCCACGCAAATATAAAATGGGTCCTTCATATTTTTAGGGCATTTGAAAATTATTTTTCAACTTAAGGAGTGTTGTTCTAATAGAGAGAAGAGATGAGAAAGAAGAGGAAGAGGTTTAACATCTAATTAATGTTCGATTTAAATTTCTTTTTTACTAATATGAGGTACATTACTTTAATCTTGTTTATAATTCATATTGGCATTAGTTGTTTGTTTTTTCGATATATATTCTTTAGTGGGTTGCGAGGTATAGTATAAGTTATGTTCAACTGATCATTTACTCGGATTGAAGTAAAAAAATTTCGGAGGGAGGTTAGATTTGTAACCAATTATTTTTATAATATATTTAATTAAAATTTGTTACGTGATTTTATTTAGTTAAGAAATTTTTTTATATTAAATATTACTGTATAACTTATAAGTGCTTGGCTGCATAATTTGTTTCTTATGTTTTTATAGTGATTGTGGTTGCATAATTTGTTTCTTGTGTTTTTATAGTGATTGTGGCTAACAATTGACGGAAGATTTGAAGGTTCATTTTTGTTATACTAGTTGTGTGTATTTTGTTGGTTGAGAATTCCAACATACCTTATATCATTAATTTTTAGTATGCTATTTGTTTTTTTATTAATTCTCAATCCAAATGAATCAAGTATCCAAATTCCAGAACAATTGAAGATTTATAAGAAATTTTCAATGCTCTAGATCATTAGTTGCACGGAATTGAGAAGAAAAAAAACCTACATTTAATTTTGTTTTTAGCTTTATTCTTGATTTGTATTTTAGTATTAATTTCAATCCATGAAAAAAATTAGTAAAATGTAAAGTAAAAGTACTGAGAAATTAATGGCTGAAATAAGGAAACATTGCACCGAACAGGCCAACTGAGTAATGGTTATGTAGAGTAATGGATGATGTACTTGATTCTGACGAATAGTTGCTAATAATTGAAGGATAATAATGCCCCAATTAATAACTCAATCTAGAAGCAGCCAAAATAGTTTCCATATTAACAGTTAAACGATTTTTTTATGATTCAAATGGCAGTTACATTCTAAGAGCAACGCCGCCTAACAATTATTTTGAAATACCTTTCAGCACATGCAATAGTTTCATGAATGACCGGATAGTTAGAAACCTAGTTCTAAATTTAATTCCTCCCAAATCAAAGGGTAGGAGGAGCGATCAACAAAAAAGACACTCAAGCAATGAGTGTATCCAAGCGGAGCCACGTCATTTCGACTCATATTCACCCCCATCCTTTTTTAATTCCAACACTTATCTTATTTCCATAACTTTTCATTTTTTCTTAAAAAGATTGCTGATTTAAATTTTAAAGGATATATTGAGAAGTGAGTTTTGTATACCTATTTTCTTTATTTAGTTTGTTGTGATACACGGATATGAATTTATAGTACAAAGACTAGACTCGCTACTATTCAGATTGTCAAAACGAATAACTCGGCTCCCTAATTTATATGACAATTTGGGTTCGTGGGATGTATCATTAGCATTGTTTGTGGGATCATGGTCAAACTACTTATTCTAACCATCACTAAAAATATTTGAACAAAGAGAATCAAATTTCACTCAATAAAGCAAAATAATCATGGTTAACACTAGGGCCAGATGAGTTTATCACCCAACTATGTCACTTCTTGTGATAACGATCCAATAGAGAGTAGCTAAGAGAATGTTTGTCAACCAAAGAATGTAAATATAGAGTCCTTTGTGGCTCAGGTTCACACCATATCAAAAACACTCAAATCTCTCTGGGATAGGTTGGAGGGACATTCTTTGGGATTTCCAACCCCCAATTCTCAAGCCTTCATTTGTAGAAGGAGGAATCTGGGGAAGAAGCATGCCTCCAAAGAGATGCCATGATAGTTTGAAGACTTAGAGGCCCGAGGAGCCTCACTTGAAAAGATCTCATCCCAACTCAAAGGCTATCTTAACTTTGAGGACAGGAATGAAAGTCCAGAGCAGCGAAATCCACATTGCTCTTGGGACATAGGAAGGTCGTCGGTGTAGGACGAGGCGTCATGTAGCAACCTACCAAGGAACATTCCATACCGGCAGGTTCCTTAAGTGTAAGCCAACTACTTGAATTGAGGATATTTCTCATTGCAAAGAGGATTGCATCCATCTCCAAGGTGGAGAAAAGAATCAAGAAGATTGAACAACAATTGTTTCGTGGGAGTACAACCGGTCATTTCACCAAATTGGGCAAGTCTCCATTTACCAGGGGGATCAACATGCATCAATTCCATCTCAAATTTAAAATGCCAACTCTAAAACCTTATAATAGAAACTCTGATTTAGTGGATCACTTAGATCACTTTTGAACCTTGTTAGGGTTTTGAGGCCTAGAAGACCCTGCCTTATACCTTTACTTCCCATTAACCCTCAAAGGAAACGCTTAAATTTAGTTTTACTAGTTAGCACCAAATTCAATCCAATCTTTTTAGGAGATGGCTGACAAATTCTTGACACAATTTATCTTGAGCAGAAAGGAGAAAAAATAGACGTGGCATCTTGTTAGAATATGATAAGGCCCAAATGAAAGTCTAAAGCGCTCATTAGCTTGGCTCAACACCGAGACCAAAGGAATATCTAAACTCACCAACAAGATAAAATTAAATTTTTTCATGGCCACCATAAAATCGGGTGAGTTTTTTAAATACCTGGTTCAGTAAGATATTCCTTGAGGCAGAAACCATCACCCGAGTGTACATTGTCGCCAACGAGGCCAATGAAACAAAAAGGCCAAAACGCTCAGATCACCACCCAAGATCGATTGGTGGGAAGAAGAGGAACATTGATAACTCCTTCACCCGAGATCCCAAGAAGCGAAAAAGGATAGATCGGAGCATTAGAAGGGAATACAAGTCGTTAAACCCCACTCCTATGAATAATACCCAAACCAACGTCCTAATGCAAATCTAGAATGAGAAGTTCCTAAACTAGCCAAAGTTGGTGAAGAACCCGGAGGAAGGAGATTCATCAAAATATTATTTTTACCATCGATATCCAAATTACAGTACCGAGGATTGCCATACTCCATAAAAAAAGACTGAGGCCATCATTTATAGAGTATACATTAATAAATATCTAAAAGACCTAGGAAATGTACCTGGAAACACCAACAATGATAACACGAAGCAACTCGAGCAACCCTGCAACCAAGTTGTAGTAGGAGTAGTAAACATGATCTCTATGAGACCTTCCAGAAGCAAAGCTCAAGACCATCCCAAGAATACTTCCAACAGTAAGAGACAAAGGTTAAGAATAGGGAATAATATTATTAGTTTTAGTAATGACGATATGACTCATATAATGAATCATCATTCTGATCCTCTTGTTATATTTGTACTCGTTTCAGATAGTATCATCGATTATCAATTAAAATGAATTTTTATTGATAATGAAAATTCTTAAAATTTGCTCTATCTTAATGCCTTCTTTAAACTTAAACTCAAAATAAGCCAAACAAAACTAAACGAGGGCCCCTTATACGGATTGGACAACAAACTCGTATTAGTCTAAGAAATCATTCAGTTGGAAGTCACATTGGAGATATATCTAAAAATAGCTTCCTAAATGCTGACATTTTTAATAGTACGTTTAGTTTATAATGTTGTATTAGGCTGTCCCTATCTAGTGGTATTCGGGGCAGTGATATCAATACTGTATATGAAAATGAAGTTTATGACCCCATATAGGATAGAAGAAGTGTGGGGCGATTAACTCACCGATCAAACCTGCTACCTAACCCAGAAAAGCCAATTGATGCCAACTCATCCGATTGAGGAGTTTGACCTTTGAGATGAAGTTACTATGCAATAAGGCCAATCTGATCCATCCACTCTGCAAATCCCTCTAGATCCGATTGAGTTAGAGAAGTACGTTCAAGTCTATAGTTCTCTTCCCAATCACTTATAAGAGAAATTGATGATGTTTCTTTGTCAAAATTTAGACGTATTTGTATTGATGCTAGCAGACATGATAGGTATACCAATTGAGAAAATAGTTTACGAGTTGGGCCTGATCTTCGGACAAAAGCCAATTTAGCAGAAACGGAGGAACCATTCTAGAAGAGCTTATTACTATAAGGGAAGATGTCAAAAAACTACTTGACACAAGATTCATTAAGGAGGTCCAATACCCGAATTGACTATTAAACGTTGTCCTTGTCAAGAAAAGTAATGAAAAGTAGAGAAGGTGTGTTGACTTCACAGATGTGAATAAAACGTGTCTGAAAGATAACTTTTCACTGTTAATGATCGATCTATTGATGGACTCAACTTCCAAACATAAATTACTAAGCTTTATGGATGCTTACTCAAGATACAACCAAATTTGAATATACTCGAAAGATGAGAAACTAATTTTATTCGTAACTGACTAGAGAGCTTATTGCTATAAGCTCATGCCTTCGATCTGAAGAACTTAGGGATGACATATCAGAAGTTGGTTAACAAAATATTCCAAGTCCAAATAAGAAGGAATATGGAGGTGCACATGGATGGTATGCTCGTTAAAAGTGTGTTGGCCAATGACTATATTTGAAACCTAACCGAAGCTTTCAAAGTGATCTGGACACACCAAATGAAATTGAATTCTGCGAACTGTATGTTCGAAGTAACTTTGGAAAAATTTCTTGGCTTTATAGTCTCCCACCAAGGTATTGAAGCAAACCCAAAAAAATTAAAGTAATTATTGATATGAATCTGCTCTGAACCTTAAAAGAAGTTTAGAGATTAATCGAGAGACTTGCCGCACTCTCTAAATTTCTAGCGAAATCAGTTTATAAATACCTTGCCTTTTTTAAGGCCCTAACCTAACAATAAATTCAACTCCTCCTAAATCAAAGGAAGGGAGGAGAGATCTACAAAAAAAAAAAAAAGACACTCAAACAATGAGTACACTCAAGCAAAGCCACGTTCTTCCGATTCATACTTAACCTCATCATCTTTCAATTCTAGCATTTATTTTTTCTCCATACCTTTTTATTTCCTTAGAAAAATTACTGATTTAAGTATTAAAGAATATATAGGAGAGCGAGTCCCGTATGCCTCTTATTCGTTTAGTTTATTACAATGTGTAGGATAAGGATTTATAGCCATGAAGATCAAAACCGTTGCTATTCGGATCGTTAGAAGGAATAATCCGACTACCTAATTCGTATGATAATTTGAGCACGTGGGAAATATCAAATTTAATAAGTATGTATTTTGCAACATGAATTATAACTAAAATTCTTAATAAAATAAAATTATGCAGTTGTTTTTTTTTTTTTCTTGAAAAATTATTTTGGCTAAATATAAATCACAATTTTTTCTACAACAAAATGCTAATTGTTGTAGTAAGTGGCATTGCACCATTATTCATATTCATCAAGAAACCCATAGAGTAGCGAATAAATTGACCAAAGTAGAGGCCAAGGCAAATGACTGACTTACATAGAATAGACTTTGTTTGGGAGTAAGAGCGCGTCCATCTCTTTAAAAAATACAGATTATTGTTTTATATTTTAATTATTTAATTTTAAATAGATAATTATAATTTAAAAATTAGTTTTAATTAATTTTTTATTTTAAAAAAATTAAATTATAATTATTTATTTAAAAATATTTATTTATTCGACGCTAGTTCCATCCATCGATATGTTATTTTAGTAAGAAGTTGGAAACGTTCTGCGCTTTAAATTATTTCAACAAATAAATAACAGTAATATAACCGCGCACCTGTTGGCGCGTCTCCCGGACTTCTAAGCAGGGAACGGCATCGTCAAGTTTGTTAACTCAGTACTCTGCTGTGTTATACGACTCAACAATTATCCTTCTGAGTTGTTTTATTGGATTTCGCCGTCAGTAGTCGATAAACCCCTTTCTCCCTCTCTCTCTCTCCGTCTCTCGTATCCAGGGAAACCCTAAAAACAATCCCCATCTCTACCCTTTCTCTCGTCCATCTCCGTCTATATTTTCATTTTCTTTCTACAAAAATCTCATTTCTCTAATCTGCTTGGTAATCGGAGCTTCTAACTCCTACTACGCTTGATCAAGAATGGCAAGCGGTTTAGACATGTCGCTCGATGATCTCATCAAGGCCAACAAAACTTCTGCGCGTGGTTCCTTCAGAGGCCGAGGCCGTTCTGGCCCTGGTCCTGTTCGTCGATTCTCCAACCGCGTCGCTAATCGATCCGCACCCTATTCTTTGCCCATGGTCTGCCTGTCTATTGCGGATTTTATTTTCGACTTCAATTTCTTTCTTTTCTTTCCAGCTTCTTCTTCTTCTTCTTCTTCTTCTTCTTCTTCTTCTTTTCTTTGTGTCTGAATTGATTTCTTTTTTTTTTTTCCCTTTTAATGAGAACTTATTATTAGTATTTACTTCTGTGTTGTGGGAAATAGGCGCCGAATCCAATTTGGCAGCATCATTTGTTTACCGATCAAGTAGTTCGAGCCTCATCTATCGAAACTGGAACGAAGCTTTACATCTCCAACTTGGATTACGGTGTGTCTACGGAGGACATCAGGGTAACTTTTTTTCCTGATTTATATTTTTTCCTCGGTGCTATAGCTAATAGAAACCCCTGATGATTTGCTGAATTTTCATTTAAGATCTATTGAAATTGAGTGATGCTTTTTCTTTCAAATATTTTTCTTGGACATGTATGTCTGGATATTGGAGCGGGCACGAGGAAGATCGATTGAAGATTTTGTTCTAGAAAGAACCAAGTTTGAACAAAATATTACTTTTTTTATGATTAGTGGATTTCTGAAAGAGGCTCGTGTATTATTTATTCCCTTTATGCTTGTCCCAATACAGGAGACAACATTGGTTTTGCATTTGCGTAGGCGTGGCCATATCAGGTTGGCTTGTTAGATTCGGATGCTTCTAGTGCTTTGATGGGTTCTCAAGTTTGGGTTGACTTATGGGCACATAATGGGACATTGCGCTGTTTGTCTCTCTATCGGCTTGTTATGTAAATAATCTGATTCATAGTAATCAGCTACAATGAGCTCAGTGGATCAATGATAGACATCTAGTTGGAGAGCTCAACAGATTGGTACACCAGCATAGCATAGCAGGAGCAGAAGAAGAGAAGCATTTACACATATGTACCCAAGCTCAGCATAATTCCACATCAGCAGGGCAAGAGCTGATTGTATGATAGTAAAGTTTAGCACTTTTATTTCATGTCTACCAGAGCTGTCACATAAGCAATATGGCGCCAAACCTTGCTGAGAATAACAAGTAGTTACAGTAAATTAACCATTGATCTTGTATACATAAAGCATGTACAGAAGAGGAAAAACTAGATTGATTGATCACTTGTAATGAATTCTCTGTCTGCTTCTAAGGAATCTGTCAGTGCTCCTTGTTCTCCTTCTGTTTCTGCCTTTTGATTGCTTCCTTTCCTCGTTATTCTTCTTCGTAATCCCCTTTCATTGGTAGTGTAGGAGAAATTCACTCTTCATTTACAAATTGGTATCAGTTTCATGTTCCAATCTTGTTCATAAAATCCTGCCCATCCTTTTTTTTTCCCTCTCTGTTTTGCACTAAAAGATTCAAGAGCTATTGAATCTTGACACAAATAGCTACCATTCTTTAGACCACATTCTTCTATGGCTACCAAGAAGCAAGCAGCGAGGAGCAATTAAAACAATTTCTCCTGGAAATCCATGAAGAATACAAAGGACAATTGTGTCAATATCAGCAATCTTGCGAAGACAGATTCAACAGAATGGATGACAAGATTGACATCTTCATGTCTGATATTAGACAGCTGCTCCAAAACAAATAACTATCAACTTTGACAAACCAACCTCCTAGAAACTCTCCACACTAGGTAATTTCTGTCACTTCTTAACCACGAAACCCAATGACCCAATCCATTGCAGCAGGGGAAATCACAATTAGACCAACCCTCCCCTTTCATCAACCAAAATTGGATTTTCCTTCATTTGATGGCCATAACACAAGATCTTGGATCTTCAAATGTCAGAAATATTTCAGTTTTTACCAAATACCACCTTATTAAAAGATTGAAATTGCATCTATCTACTTAAAAAAGGCTGCGCAGCAGTGTGATTTCATGGGTACAACATTACCGTGACTCATAACTCATGGGATATGTTCACTACTAACATTTGCACCAGATTTGGTGATAAATCTTTCATGGATATATCTGAGAAATTTAATAAATTATCACAATCAAACTATCTTGAACAATATTATGATAAGTTTGAAGAATTTGAGTCTTGATGCTGCAATAGAATTCTGACCTATTAGATGCATATTTCATTTCCAGCTATTTATGTGGTCTCAAAGAGGAACTTTAGGCACATGGTTAGGCTACTTAACCCCCACTTCCTTACCTCAAGCTTTTCAATTAGCCTCTCTACGAAAATAATTGTTTTTACCCTTGACAAAAATCACAAAACCCCTTTAAAAGCCACGTATAAAAATACGTATTCATTGGAAAACCATTCCACTACAAATAAACCACCAACACAAAACCCAGATCCTATAAACCACCCACAACTCTCATTATACCAAAAATGAACCTTGGGCCTATTCTATAGATGCAATGAAAAGTTTTCCCCAGGCCACAAATGTCAAGCTAAATAGTATAATACCATCATAGTTGACTGAGTGGAAATAGAATGAGGATGTAGTAGAACAACCAATTCTTCTAGATGAATCTGCATGCTCTGTCCACCCGGAATTCTAATAACACCATCAAGATTAATGGATTTACACACAATCAACCTATTTACAACCTTATAAATATTGGTAGTACCTACAGTTTCATGACCTCAAGATGGTATCAGCTACCAAAGTGACAATTCATAAATCAACACCCTTAAATGTCACAATGGCCAATGGCAACAAGGTAGTTGAGTGAGTCTCAATGCCTACCCTTCCCTTGGACAATGCAGGGCCATTCATTGCAAGCTAATTTCAGAATCTTATAGGTAGGCCAATATGACATGGTCCTAGGTGTTGATTGGCTGAACCAATATATCCCCATCATATTTGATTGTTCCAAACTCATCATCATGGCAAAACATTTAGTTAAAATGGACAACTGAACAAGCTTCTTTGGCTAGCATATCGGAAAAGATATTAACAAAGTGGCTTCAATCCAGTCAAGGATTTTTATTACAGCTTTTCACTATAAGTGTACACACTTACAATGCCCTCTCCATCTCTTTTTCTTATTATGGCAAAAACATAGAGTTACATGGGACAATTGAGCAAGCTTCCTGGGCTAGCATCTTGGGAATGACATTACAAAAGTGGCTACAATCAAGTCAGGGATTTTTACCAAAATTTTTCACTATAAGTGCAAACACTCACAATGTCCTCACCATCTCTTTTTCTCATCATGGCAAAAACATTTACAATAGACAACTGAGCAAGCTTCCTTGGCTAGCATCTCCAGAAAGACATTACAAAAGTGGCTTTAATCAGGTCATGGATTTTTAGCACAAATTTCCACTATGTGCACACACTCACAATGTCAATATCCACCCTGAAATTCAGCACCTTCTTTATTCCTTTGAAGATGTGTTCTCTTTTCCCACTCAATGGCCTCCAAAAAGAACTCAATACCACTTCATTCCACTTATTCCAAATGCACAACTTGTAAATTTAAGAACTATAGATTAAATCACATACAAGAAGATGAAATTGAAAAATAAGTCTAAGAAATGTTGAATACATCTGTCATTCAACCAAGCTCTAGTCTTCTCCTATGCTTTTAGTTAAGCAAAAGGATGGATCTTGGAAATTTTGTGTGGAATACTGACAATTGAACAATCTTACCATTAAAAACAAGTTGCCTATCCCAATTTTAGAGGACTTGTTGGATGAATTACATGGTGCATTTTACTTTTCCAAGTTAAGAGTTAGGATGGTATGCATCATTTAGATGTACACAAGATGGCCTGCAAAACACACTAAGGTTATTATGAATTTATAGTTATGCCTTTCGGCCTCAATAGTGTACCTTCCACTTTTCAATCCCTCGTGAACATATGTCAACACCTCCTCCACAAATTTGTTGTTTTTTTTTTCTATTTTTTAATGACATTGATTTGTGGCCATACAATGGAGTTACACTTGCTGCGCTTGAAGGAAGGTCTCCTGATTTTGAGCATTACAAAACTTTTTGTCAAGATGTCCAAACATTTGGACAACAACAAATTGAGTATTTAGGACATATTATCTCAGATTGTGGAGTAGCTACTGTCCCTGCTAAAGTAGAGATTATGACCAATTGGCCTATTCCTAAATCTACTAAAGCTCTTCAAGGATTTTTTGGACTAACCGGATACTATAGGAAATTCATCAGTTAATATGGTATTCTTGCTCAACCATTGACAGATTTAGTGTATCAAACCAAGTTCTTCTGGAATGATCAAGCCAACGATGCATTCAATGCTCTTGAAACAGCCATGACAATAGCACCAGTATTGGCTTTGCCATATTTCACAGCCATATTTATTAAAGTAACAGATGCTTCAAGTTCTGGAATGGGAACTGCCCCACTGCTTTTTATCAGAAGACCACTTGCACCAAGAAATCAGGGACTTCCTGCTTATGAAAGGGAGCTGATAGCAATTTTTTTTGGCAGTTACCAAGTGGATTCACTTCTTGCAACACCAATCATTCATCATCAAGACAGATCAAGAGTCTCAAATACCTTCTAGAACAAAAATTTACTTCTGTATTGCAGCATAAAAGCCTCAACAAGTTCATAGGACTGCAATATACTATTCAATCCAAATGTGACAGTAAAAATGTGGTAGGTGATGCCCTTTCTAGGCAATTTGAAGATGCAACCTGTTTGGCCACTTCTGCTGTCATTTCTCACTGGCTCCAGGAGGTCATGGCCAGTTATGAGACCAATCCTCTGGCATCTTCATTGCAACCTGCTCTGTTGATTTATTGTACCAGTAAATCTCCATTTCAATACCACTCAGGCCTCATCAAGTATCATAACAGACTCTATATTGGTTCTCATACTTTCGACACAAACTGATCATGGCTTTGCATATTTCACCAATTGGAGGACATTCATGTATTCTTGTAACTTACAAAAGAGTCCACCAACTGTTTTATTGGCCAGGTCTTCACCAACAAGTTTTCAAAAAAGTGAGTTCATGTGAAATTTGTTAACAAAATAAACCAAATAAAGCACCCTTACCTAGGTTTTCTTCTACCTTTACTTTCACCATCACAAGCGTAGTCCACAATCACAATGGAATTTAGAGAACACATCCCTGTTTCCAATGGTAAAAGCACTATAATGATCATAGTTGACAAATTCAACAAATATGCTTATTTCCTTATATTGAAACAACCCTTTACAGCACTAACAGTAGCCTAATTATTTTTAGATAACCTTGTCAAACTCCATGGTATTCCTTATTCCATTGTGTTTGATCGTGATAAAATCTTTACTAGCCTATTTTGGTGACACCTTTCAAATAATTAAGAACCAAATTTCATTTCTTTAGAGCATACCACCACTAGCGGACAGCCAAACAGAAAGAGTAAACCAAACTTTTGAACAACCAACAAATTGGTACAACTATTTACCTTAGCTGAATGGTTGTACAATTATACATTCCAAGCAGCCATAATAATGCCTCCACTGATGCACTGAATGGGTATCCTCCATCTCACTTACCTATGGATTTACCTCAGCTTAATCCCGCGGCATTTGTTCACTCTTTTCTTCCAAATAAAGCAAACCCTAATAACTTCATCAAAGAACAATTGACAATTTCACAGAACCGCATGAATAACTTTGCTGATAGACATGGATTGGATAGGATTTTTGAAGTAGGTGACAAGGTTTATAATGAGCTAAAACTGTATAGGCAAGCATCTTTATTATTAAGAAAGTCCTTGAAACATCTGTCAAGTACTATGGTCTATTTCCTGTGGAGGCAATGATTGTAAAGTGGCTTATGTACTCACACTTCCTCCTCAACGTAATATACATCCAGTCTTCTTTGTTTCCTTATTAAAGAAGCACATTGGATCCCATCAGCAGCCCAAAATCACCATACCATTGTTGACTGATCAACAATCCTTCATGATAGCACCATAGCAGATTTTAGATACGAGGACTATAATCAGAGATGACATGACAATAAAACAGTGGCTGGTTCATTGGGCCAATTTCAATATTTTTGATACAACTTGGGAAGATTCAGATTTCATTACCAAGCAATTTCATATTTTTCATCTGGGCAGAAAAGCCTGAGGTCCTCGGGAGCAGTTGTTATTTAAATAATCTGATTCATAGTAATCAACTACAATTAACTTAGTAGGTCAAGGATAGATGTAATTGTACACATCTAGTCGGGGAGTTCAATAGATTGGCATACCAACATAGCATAGCAGGAGCAGAAGAAGAGAAGCATTTACACATATGTACTCGAGCTCCGCATAATTCCACATCAGCAGGGCAAAAGCAGATTGTGTCACAGCGAAGTTCAGCACTTCATTTTCAGGTCTCCAAACTTTGTTATGAATAACAAGAAGTTGCAATTGATTAACCATTGATCTTGTATACATATAGCATGTACAAAAGAGGAAAAACTAGATTGATTGATCACTTGTAATGAAGTCTTTGTCTGCTTCTAAGGAATCAGATCAGTGCTCCGCATTCTCCTTCTTTCTTTGCCTTTTGATTATTTCCTCCCCTGTCTTCTTTTTCTTTGTAGTCCCCTTTCATTAGTAGTGTAAGAAATTCACTCTCCATTACACAGCCTTATCCTTTTATTTACAAGCTCAAGCAAACTAACATATTTCATGCTGCCTTTCACACCCGTGCATATCATTTTCAAGGTACTCGATTTTAACAATTTTCTCTGAATTATGTTAAGAGATGCGTATTTTAACGAAAAAGTGTAATACATAAGATACTACTGCATGGTGTCCCTTTGGTTGATTTATTTGAGGATATGAAAGGAACTCCAAATTCAAAAGAAGTCGAGTCTCATCTCAGTCTTCAGATAGCAAAGATTTCTCTCTCAGTTCCCAATAGTTCTCAATCTGAGATTTTAACAATCTTCCTGGCAACAACCAACACCAATGTGCCAGTCTATCCTCGGAAAACTCTTGAAATAGAATGATTCGCATTGAAGATTCATTGATTTCAAAGGTTGAAATCCAATTTTACGCTAGCCTCGCCTTCATATTCAATGTTACCCTTTTTTTTTTTTCCCTATGTTGAAGGAATACTTTGAAATGGAGATGGTGTTATTGGAAGTTCGACTCTCCTGTTCTCCTAAATTGGTGGTCCAGTGAAATTGTTGGGAATGTTCAGAAGCCGGTTTGAAGAGTATTACCAAATTGCAGGTATTAATGGGAGAATTATAACAATAATTAAGTATAGGCTGAAGTAGTAAAATACTAAACAATAAATTTTGTGAAAGAAATACCCCATTCATTGTTGTATTGAGGTTCTGATAAGCTGATGGGATGTGAGAGCTTCGTTGACGTGTTTAGTTACTTAGTCTGAATTTTTTCCAGGCCTCAATGTCTTGTATTTGTTTCCCTTTCCAGTTAGTGCATCTGATAATTAGTTGTTTGACCCTTACATTTTAAGCTGGACATGTTTGTTACAAAAGGAAGCAATTGCAGGAGAAACAGTTGCTTTTTTATAAAAAAAAATAGGGACAATTGATTATTGAAAGAAAAGTTAATTTCTAGATTACTGAAAGAGAAAATAGAAGTGATGGCTATGTGAAAATAAAAAAACTGTGGTTGACTAAGTGTGAAAAACCCTTCCGTGCTTTGTGTCTTTGGAATGAATGCAAAAGGAACTGCATGGTTTTGGAAGTATTTCCACTTATTTCTGTAAGTATATTTATACTTTATTCTGATTTTAATAATGAAAAACAACTCTATATTCTCTAATACCTAGTTTTCTTGTGAAAAGCTGTAAAATTTCTGCTTGTTTCAATATTAATTTTTTAACTGGATCAAGTCTATTTGACTGAGCTTTTTAAAGATTAAAAAACTGTATTCATGCATATGTATCTCAGTGTAATTCCTGCCATTTATTTTACCAAGGCTTCTCCTTTGAGTTTTGGCTTAACATCAAGGTCAGGGTACACTTTCTTTCACTGTTGACTGTTGATCGTTATGGTCTTGTGGGTTTTCTGGATAGGACCTTTGTTCTGTCATATATTTGCTTTCTTCTACAGAGAAAACTTTATCTTGTTGTCTCTGTTGTTGACATAACCTGATATGAGCAGGAGCTTTTTTCTGAGGTTGGGGATCTGAAGAAATATGCTGTTCATTATGACAGGAGTGGCCGATCGAAGGTACTTTATGAAGTTTAGAATGACTTCTTTCAAATGGCTATCCTGTTGTTGTTTTGAATGAGTTCCTTTTGGTAGGGAACGGCAGAAGTTGTTTTTTCTAGAAGAATAGCTGCTCTGGCTGCTGTTAAGAGGTATGACAATGTTCAACTTGATGGCAAGCCTATGAAAATAGAGATTGTGGGGTCAAGTATTGCTGCTGATGGTCTGCTTCCACGTGTTAATGGGACTTTGAGAAATCCTATTGGAGTTCCTAGAAGGTAAGGGTACCCATTATCTCTTGTGTGTCTTTTTCTGGTTGATCTACAATCATGATGCATACACTTATGCTCATGGTTTGTCCTCTATGTTAATTTTGTTTGAACTATTAGATTTTGCAATGACTTGGTAGCTCTGACTTGCTGTTGAATAAAATTTAACTAAACGAGTACAGTGATTATTTGCTGAAGGCCTTGAGGAGAACACTGCATGATCATCGAAATTAATCAGAAGGCAATAGTTGAGAATTTGAATTTTTGTCCTTGAAATCTCCAATGTTACTTCCTTAGAATTAGTGCTTTAAGTTCAGATAAGCTGGCCTGATTGGATGTTAGAGCTGGTTTTCTCCTCATTCTGTGATCATGATCCTTGATTCCAACACAATAGACGAAATCTTGAGAAGTATCAATTGCCAGTTTTCAAGGATGTTGAGTTCTTCTATTCAGCAGTGCAGAATGCGAATACAGGATTCCCATTGTCTCTGAAACAAATCTTTCCCTGACCTTCCTGAATGGTCTAGGATAGGTTTGGTGGTTAGTAACTTGACTTCTGTAGTTTGGAATCGATTAGTTCTAAATCCTTGACCAGCTCCTATTAATCCATATCCTTTACCAATATCCTAGCCTGAATCCTCCTATATTTTGCACTCCAGTTGAAGGGATGGAGTGGGCATCAGAAATATAGCTCTTGAAAAGTACCTTGCATCTTTTCTACTAATTGTAGTAGTTCAAGAGATTTAACTTCCGTACTTGTATAAAATTTGAAAAAGTAAACTATAAATCTTGAGGTTTGGAAAACAGTGTGAACTGATCACTCACCCACCATAGGAGAGAAGTGATCCTAAATGATAGGGGAAGTTCAAGGAAGGAAATGAGCAATAATTTGATTTTGAAATACTAGGAAGAGAATTTTTTTGGTGTAAATCATTGAACTGCCACCTTGGAAAATGGTACTGCTAAATGCTAATCATTTCGCTGCAATATTGCAGTTGTGTTAGTCAATTCAGTTTCTTTTGCATATTCCAAAATTGATTTGTCCTTTTAAAATTGTCTTTGTTGGTAACAAATACTAATATGGACCTCACTGATAGGTAAGAACTCCATCATGTTCATCTGAGGGCTTTACTCTGTTCAATTTGGAGCCTCATGTGGCTAAACTTGATAAGTCCTTAGCTTGCCTGCGTTGGCAAGAATAGTGTAGCCTGAAGTAAAATGCACCATGTCTTACTCTTGTCTGTTTGATGGTTTTGATGATGTATTTATTTCATATTAATTTGGTGACATGATAGTGGACAAGTAAGAGGTAGTGCAGTGGAACGACCACGTGGAGGCCGTGCATTTGGCCAAGGTCGAGGACGAGCAAGAGGCCATGGCGAAAATATATCTGCAGAAGAACTTGATGCTGAATTAGAGAAGTATCACTCTGAATCAATGCAGATAAATTGAAGCAGCTCTGTCTTTTCTTGGGCTTTTTCCAGACCCTCTAGTAAATTTGTCCTTGATGATGGAAGTTCCTTGGCTGTTTTGTGCATTTTACCTTCATCTTATGCTAGGGAAAAAGATTTGAGCATCTATAATGGAACTAGTAAAATCTTGATTTGAACCTTGAGCGATCATATTGACTGTATTAGTTATCAGTTAATGGAAGATGTGTCTACCATTTTATTCAAAAGTAGCCTGCTTCGTACCTTGACTTCATTTCATGCTTTGGGAGAAGTTGGTCGGCATTCTTTTGACTTTCCATGATGATGGAGATAAGTTGCGAGTGGAAAGATTTGGAAGAAACTCTGACTTGCTACTGGTACCTAGCTTTGGGTTTCTCCTGGCATTATTAAGCAGGAAAATATTATCTGAGGTAGCTCGCTCTTTTTTCTGGCCATCTTAATTTGCTCCTGCAGTCTATTATTCTTTATTGTGTAGATGGTCTGATAAAACTAATTCCGTATTTTCCTTCTTTGGTTCCTGTTGTGCGAAGTAACAGTGTGCATGATTGTATGGAATGGATCTGGAGTAACATATTATCATGAATCTTATGGACTTAAGATTCTTATTCACTTGTGGACCTTGCTGATCAGGCAAGACAGCTTGACACGGTAGACTTCTGAACCCTTGTGCCTGCTTTCTTTAGGTATTGTTCAAAGCCTGCATTTCATAATGTCAATGGGTAGACAGGGCATATGCGCTTGACATTCATGACCTTGAAGATGCCAAGAGAAGGCTGGGTTCTCTCTTCTTCTATGCTCAACATTGTTTTGAAAATATTGAACACGTTCATGCTACGTAATTCGAGTCTGCTCGTTTCTGAGTTTCATGGAGAAGTTATGCTATCTCATGAGGACAACTTTCTTGTTAGGCTTACCGACTCTGTTTTTTGGCCTCAGGAAGAAGCAGCAAATCATCCCTGGTTAAAATAGCCCATAAATGTCACTTCAAGTCGACGTCATGTTTTTCCAATTGTTTAGAGGTTATGTATCTGTGGAGATGTATGCAGTTGATTTCCGAGTTGGTTTGTTTGTCAATCAAGTGTGTAATCTTCTTTTGTAGTTGTCATTTGTTGAGTTCAGAAGTTAAAACAGTAAGATAGTCGTTTGCTAAGGTGCATGTGTTTGGCTTTTAGTCAGTGACATTTGCTATCGAGCCATTCTTGCCACAGCTGCAGTAAGAAAGGCGTTGCTGGCAGAGCGTTAAAGGTTTGAGCAACTTGTTTTTATGCTGTCTAATTTGGTTCAGCTATGTGTTCACACCCGAAAACGGCTGCAGAAGGCACCGTTGTCTTCAGTGATCCTTTCAAGGTGGCAGCCTTACAGACATCCTTGGTATTTTTTGGGGAGGGGGGGGTTGGTTATTAAGTTCCCCACGAATACAGCATTGACATCATCTTGAGAGAAATATTTTCAATTATAACGAGGATGTTACATGGCAGTCCTTGGGAAGAAATCCTTATTAACAATGTAATTTTTATGGATTAAATTGGTAACTTCTGCAATCCACGAATTAACAAGTTGTATGAGACGACAAGAACAGCTTTGCGTGAAAAAAATATGGCCTGTCTTAATTATACTTATGGCTTAGGCGGCCTTGTCTCTCCCAACTGGGTAAAATGGCAATCTTACCAACGAATAAGATGCATCTTTCATGCTTAGCAAGTCATGATGAGCCAGATAGAGTAGGAATATGTGAACCAGAAATCTTGGGAGTGCATGGACGTTAGTCAAAGAAACGGAGGCCATTAACCAACTATAACAGGCATCGGACCACCCCCCATTGCAAAGATGACAGCGCACCCCCGATTGCAAAGATGACAGCGCACGTATTTTATCACACTCACCACACGGAGGCCTACGTAGCAGTAGCATTCAACTACGATGAAACAAAGTTTATCAAATGTCTAATTATTAGACTATAAATGTGAGCAAAGAAGTATTTTCTTTGTAGAGATGTGAGCAGTAGTACTTTCTCTTTGTATATATTATAAAGATTTACATCAAAACCTCCAACGGAACAAAACATCATTCATTTGATGATGAGAAGAGGAACTCCGAAGAATGATATAAACTTCACTTCAAGAGAAGGGTGCAAAAACATCAACCCAGTGTCGCATAAAGAAATCACCAAAGCGGGGTCGGGTTGGGGGGGGGGAGAAGGCGAAGACTGCAACCCCCCCCCCCTCCTTTTTATTTTGAATGGCTGACACACCAGTAGAATGAAAGCGGGAGAATGGTCACATCAACCCAGCTTCCTTCGCAAAGGAAAGCCGGTGTTCTACGAAATTTTCACCATTTAGCTTTATATTTATATATTTACTCCTTTTTGGGAACCCCAAGTCGCAGTCGAAAATCCTCCTCCATGAGTGGGAGCCCCTCTCTCAACTTGATCTTGGGTTCCCATCCAAGAAGTTCCTTGGCCTTCGTGATGTCTGGTTTTCTCTGTCTTGGGTCATCGGGGGTGTTCTCCACCATAGAAATCTTCACATTAGGATTAATAAGCTGCAAAAACAAACAAGAAAAAAAGGGCAGGCATAGGCATTAGACTCTAGTTGATACTCAGGATTCAGGAAAAGGGAAGATTTGAAAAAAAAAAAAATATTATGTAGACATTGTCAACCAAGTTTTTCTTTCCATAACGTTTCCCGGATTTGCCTTGTCTCATCAACACGAGCAATTGGTCCCGATAGCTCAGGAGTAATCTTTCGGTGGTGTATCAATAAATTCATTAACAAGTAGAAGGGTTTACTCCTGATTTCTACATTCCACCGAAATCTCTGCTTTATTTTTCTTCCACCAAAATTTAGATTCAAAATAGAGGGATCTAGGTTTCCGAATCTGCATTAGGCTTCTTTCCCGAAATGAGCTAAGCACTAGATATCCACATAATGGTATTTACTTTGCCCATGTTTCGCAACAAATGGACCACGACAAAGCTGGATGATCTTATTAGTTTGAAAAATCAGGCATTTGCAGGAAATGAAAAGCACAATGGAATAGTTGTAGCTAACCTTCCTCACAGTCTCAGCAAGTTCAAGCATAGTGAATTCACCTGAAGTGGTTAAGTGTTTGTTAGTTTCATACTTTGCAGTAAAAAATACGCTTAGCATATTATATCATTACATGCAAGAGAAGACGTACAATTAAACCACATCATTACCTGGGTTCCCAAGGTTGATTGGCCCAGTGTGCTCTCCTTCCATGAGTTTAACAAGACCATCAACCTAACAATTGGATGCAAGAATTTCACACCCTCTATATTCTGTGACAGCAGATTATGAAATTATCACCTTACCATGTCAGATACATAACAGAAACTCCGAGTCTGTGTTCCTGGAGCCTGAACAGTCAAAGGTTCATCCCTAGAGAAAGCAGCATTTCAGAACATGATAGAAGTTTCGCATCTAGACAAACAGTAGCTTAACATCCACCAAAATACCCTGATCTCCCAAGAGAACAGCCACTTAGCACTCCTAAGTACGGAAGTGCATCTAATTGTTAAGCAGCAGAAAAAAAAAATGCAGACTATTTGAAATGATTCACCCATATGCATATTTGGAGTTCATCATGGCTTTCAAGATCTCTTGAAAAAGCAGGGTACAACCCAGAATTGTGGAACTACTTGAAAGTTAGGACATTATTACTTACCGAAGTGCTTGAGCAATGAAATTGCTAACAACCCGACCATCATCGATATTCATGCGAGGCCCATAGGTATTAAATATTCTAGCTACACGAATTTCTGCCCAGGGATATCAAGGGGAAAAAAATCACATAAATTAGAGGATCTTCATTGTCAGAAAAGTTGCCAAAGGAAGAGCTGATACCAATCCCATGCTGCCTATGATAATCAAACATCAAAGTTTCAGCAACACGCTTTCCTTCATCATAGCAGCTCCGAACTCCTGTAATGCGAGGAAAGGTCTCCTTTAACAATAAGGCATATATTGCATATTTTGGAGGAAAATGTGAGATGTCATGTTCAAATTTCCAACAACATTGACTTAATCTCTATCACGTGCAAAATACAAAAAGCGGCACGAGAGAATCTATACCAATTGGATTGACATTTCCCCAGTAGCTTTCGGGTTGAGGATGCACAAGAGGATCACCATACACCTCTGAAGTTGATGTGAGTAAAATCCTGTTGGACATTTAGGTGAGAAAATTTTGAATGTCACTGAAAATCAGAAAATATGAGCAACATGAAAGCATAATTCCTAACCTTGCTCCAACTCTCTTGGCAAGTCCTAGCATGTTCAGAGTGCCCATAACATTTGTCTTGATTGTCTGGAATTGTAACAGAAGGTTATGTTAGGTTACCTCTTCTGATTCATTGAATAATTCATTATGATAATTTCATCACCTCTCTACTATATCTTCTTCTTTAACTTGTTAATGCACTCATTTTGAATCAACATACATGTACTATTACCATCTAGGTTCCTACTCTTTCTTGTCCTCGTCCTAATAAGTTTTATAGACCATTTATCTCCATCTTTGGCAATTAATTTGGTGAAAAGTCCATATATGTTTGCTGATTAGGTTTCCTAATGACTTCTGCTTCTCTTTTTGCCACTTCACACTTTAAAGTCTATCATTTTCTACATCGTTTATGCTTATAACATGCTTTTTGTTAGCGCTGCAATCATTCATGTATGTAAATCAAAAATACAACCAGACACATGGTACAGAATAAGATTCTTAGAGAGAGACAGAGAAATGCAAGCAATCCTCCCCGGTTTTCAAGGGAAAATTCCCCAGTAGAGGCATATGCTGTGAGTATGTCATTGGTGTAAGAAAAATAGCAATCTTCCCCAATTTTCCATGGGATGATTCCTCAATAGAAGCAGATGCTAAGTTACAATCTTTGTGTAAGATAATTGTCATACATACACACCTTCACAGGATTATGCTTATAGAAAATTGGAGAGGCAGGGCATGCAAGGTGGTATATCTGGTCAACCTCAACCAGCAGTGGCTCAGTAACATCTGTAGATGGAAAAACAAAGTTCTGAATATGTGATTTCTGATCACAGCAACAGTTGACGTAAAATTGGTATATTTTTTATATGTTTAAAAGAATGTCTACGTGAAACAAGAGATGCAAAATTAACTGTGCTTGATCAGATCAACTGAAAATGGAACTAGTTCAAAATTAAATAGCTTGAGGCTATCCATGCCAAAGTCAGGTGGTGTCTATTTCATATGAGAGTCTGCTACTGGAGGGGTCCTCCTAAGAAGATTAGATCAAGATATAACTGCAGATTGAGAATTACTAACATTCACCTATAATGTTGACATTACAGAGATCTAATGCATCTAAACACCAGCAGCTACATAACGCAAAACAGCCACTCATAGTCACCTGGAATTTCCCCTGTACATGAGAGAAATTGACAGCAAAAATGGTTGCAGAACTGCAGGAGACATTTAAAGAAGCTGCTGTAAACTATTACCCTAAAAAAAAAGAAAAAAACTACTGGGCATCTTTAAAAATCATAAATAACTCTGATATATAATATCAATTTCTCGTGAAGACAGTTTGCCATGTCATGTCCTCTGGAGAAATGCTGAAGAGTAATAATACATTACTGGATGTTGGTTTAACACAAGCATGTGACCACACATTAGCAAAAAGAGTAATATTATTTATATATCCACTTATACACATACTTGTACCGAAATTGTGAAAAATAAATATAGGCCTTACTTTGTTTTAATTCTCTCTCTTTCATCTCTCTCTCACCACACCAATTTTGACAATTTTAGTAAAAATGGGTATACAAGTGGGTGTATAAATATTATTTCTCTTAGTAACAACCTCCAACAAGATGCAATAATCCTCAGAATCTATGCTGCTACCAAGAAATGAGACGAATGATATTAGTTAGAAGGTAAGGTGACCAAGAGACTGAGGGAAACCGATGCTGGTATGGCATAAAAGATAAAATGACCAAAATGAAGATAAATACCATGACGAATAATCTCGAATCTTGGATGACCAATCCATTTCCTAAGGTTGTCCTTCGAACCAGTGAAATAGTTGTCAACAACAATCACCTGAACAAGACATTCTCAAGGATATTAATTAACCATTAACACAATGAAAGAACGGAAGGGAGGGCCTTTTTCCACTGTCTATAAAAGGTTGTGCAATGCACGAGGCTGCCACATAGTGGGCTCTGTAGAGGATAAGATATATAAACCTTTATATTGCAGAGTGGTTATTTATGTGGTTAGAACCTCTGAGCTCCATAACCATCTCTCTTTTATTTTCTCTCTTTTTTTCCAGTCCTTTTTTTCAGGACGGGGGGAAGTTGTGGATCTCCTGTGAAAAGGTTGTTCTGCCCACCCCCAATCATACTTCTTTTTAACATGAGAATGACATTTATATTCTTCAGTTGATCATTAGTAAATTATCAAGATTGACAATGAGTAAATACAGAGACATTCATACCTCATTCTTTCCATTTCCCATTAGCCTATCCACCAGGTGAGAACCAATGAATCCAGCTCCTCCAGTGACCAAAATTCTCATATTAGACTGTCTCAGAAATCCACGGTTAATAACAGAACAAGTAAGAACAATAAAACACACCATAATCATACTCTTATAAACAGTGTGATTGCTTATATGATATTAATAGTGGTTTATACCACCACGGATCATGTGCTGGCATAGAAGAAATAGTTAGTGCCAAGAACATGCAGTAAACAAACAACTTCAAGCCCAAAATAACTGACCCTAGAAAGAAAAAAAAAAAAAAAAAGAGAATAAACAGCATGACTATTGATATAACCCAACCTACTAATGCACTCACAGCTTTAACATAGAAACAAAGATGCAATGGGCAGGAGCCATCACTATCTACAGCTCAATTATCATAATGCAATCAAACAAGTGACTAAACATTAATCCAATCGTTAGTTTTTTGTTAAACCACTACTGGGATAACTTTGATATAATGGGCACTCAAGGTACACATTCTAGATTACTGAGTCATTCTGTTCCTTATGTTCCATCGATCCAAATGGCTAAAGTTGCTATCCCACCTTCTACAAAAACCAATAAAATGTTATATATTGTTATGTATTTGATGAACAAAAAGATCAACACCAAGCCAACTCAAAACCTAACAGGATAAGTCCAAATGTATCAATTCTGTACCGAAGTTGCCACTCAATCGAAACCAACCAGAACCAAAGGTTAGAGTTGTCAACTTGGAATTCATAGTATCATTTGCATCCTACTAATACCACAGGCTACACAATGCAACAAGGCTATATATTGCGATTCAGGCTAGATAATTCAACATGACAATTTTACGGGGGAAAAGCCATCATGGAAATTTTCACAAAAAGAAGGAACAGAAAGCTGCATTAATTCGGCATAAAAAAAACTGTACCTGATAAAACTTCGAATTGCGCAAAGGAGATGGGGCAGGAGGTGGCTTCGTCGTCGATTGCTGTTCTCCGTTGGCGGCCATTGATCAGTTCTCTCACAGAAACTTCACACCTGCAAGAAATTTCGCAACACGTAACAATCGTATTGTGAATTAGAACCCACAGATCATCAAAGTACTCAAGCATCAAAAGATCAACACTTCAATTAAACAAGAGAAAGTAAAGCTGAAACAAGTCAAAGCAGACTCTAAAAGCCAAAGAGAAAAGAAAGTACAGAACACTGTCGATTCAGTCGAAAGCACTAAAAACCCTAATTTATGTCCTATGATCCACGAAACAGAAAGATCAAAAAACAAGTATATATAGGGGGAAAAGTCGATCAAAAAAAAAAAAAAAAAAACAGAAGTTCTGCTGCCAACCGATTCACAGCTCACATGCCAGTACATAAAGCGAGAGATTTACGCAATGACATCAACATAATGATGGCTTCAATTTCAAGAAAGGATTGGGTCTTGAATAATAATGAAACAACACCAACCACCTTTTTTTTGCTTTTCTGAGCAGCAACAACAAACAACCGCCAGCAATACACCAACTAAAACTATGATTTCAAACGAAATTTAAGAGGGTTCTGACTAGAATACAAATCTCAATTACCTTGGAATCCCTATGGTGATAGTAATTTAAAGGGTTTCAATATTACAATATAAATGTTTAATAAAGATCTCATCAACCGATTGTCAACCAACGTGAGAGGACATGTTCTCGGGGATCGAGGCACTTGCTCATTTCTTTAAGCCTTCCCAAAGAATCAAAATGAAAAAAGGAAAGGGGAAAATGAAAGATTAAGATTTGTTTTCTTTGATCTTCTTCTTTTTCTTTAATGAAAACAGCACAAGATATTCGTTCTTGCTTTTGTCTCTCTCTACGAACGCCATGGTATTTTTCCTTTTCCTCTTCCAGAAGATGAATAACTAACTAAATTGTTTAAAAACTGCATTTTTAGGCATCAATCTTTGTGATTTGTAAAATTTCCAAGTTCTTAAGTTTATTTCCTAGAATTTCAAATTTTTGAGAATTTAAAATTTCACATACTCAATAACAATATTTATCATATTATCCTATTCGTATTTAATTGAACAGGTAGATACTAAAATATTAAAAATCTGTTTACATACTTTTCTCATCAGCATAGATTCTAATGATATTTTTCAATAAAAATAAATATTAAAGGATGAATAATCACCAATATTTTGTACTAATTTTACAATGAAAAGTTTAAATATGTGTTGTGTTTTGTAGGATGTAATAAATATTTTTTTTTAGCTTAATTTAAGTGAAATTAACATTCTATTATTTAATTATTTCAATAATAAGAAACCAATAAAAGAATTGCTATTCATTTAAAATAAGAAATAAAAGAAACTAATATCTTGTTTTTTTTTTTTAACTTTTGATTTTCTAAGAATAATTTTATCATTTATCCTTACCTCAAACCCTAATCTCTCTCCACTCCCTCATTTAATCAACATTATGATTCTGGCAATCCAATCGATAAGCAATACGATTATGAAAATGATAATCCTATAGATAACCGATTAAAGGTTACGAATATTAAGATAAGGGTTACAATAAGGATAAATGAAAAATAAATTTTAGTATCTAGTATGACAAAATCGCAATAAAAAATATTGACGCTAATGAGTGTGAATTGAAATAGGACTTAAGCAACACAATTATCAAGGCTGTTGGTATTAGCAACACAAATGAGATGATGATTGAGTGAGAGAAAGAAATACGGTATTTTTAGGAAACGTTCTCTTGAATGAAAGATGTTGAAAAATTTAAGTTTGTTTGTTCTTTGCAAGTGGTGTCCGAGAACAAGATGACCGGCCGTTTTGCCTTTTCTTTTGAATGCTTTGATTTTCTCTCTTTTTTGCTTAAGGAAAATCCCCCTATCTGATGAGTGGGGTATTTATAGGAGAGAATGTTACCGAAAATGATGACCACCTACTTCCCGACACATCTCTGTGTGTCGAGTTTGTTATCGTGAATGGGCGATTTTTTTCTTTAAATAAGCCGTATTTGAGAATGTTATTTTCCGGGTGGGTGGCGTGTTGCAGACTTTGCGTCTTTTGGACGTTTATGGTTTCTGGTTGGCATTATCGTCTTGAATAGTATCTTGATTGGATAAGTCCTACATGGGTCCGCGGACTTCAAAATGAGGGTTCTCGGGCTTCAAAAACTTTGCTATTCCGAGATCTTCTCTTAAACATTCTGACTCGATACACTTATCTTCCCGGCTCAAATACTTACCCTTTTACCCGGTGGATTGGGGAAACAACCCAACACTAGCCCCCCATTCCCAAGGGTCCGAGATCTTAGATGTTCTTACGAGGCTTCCCCGAGATGTCTTTTTCCTTGTGAATCTTGGTCCGCGAACATGATGATTGTCCAGGGGTCCTGCTGCTGATGAAGACTTAGATCGGAATTTGCTTGGAGGCACGCTTAAGTCCTCGTAACTCGGAGACTTCCTCTTGGTCCGCGGACTTCATCGTCGATAACTTTGTTATTGTCCGAAAACTCTCATGCCGTCGTTTCGAGCCTGTGGGCATTAAATGCGTGATTGACGTGCTGTCAATCGCCTTGGAAAGGTAACGTTCATCATTTCGCTGAAGAGAACGGCCGGGTGACACGTGGCGGCCATTAATTATTGACGAGCGGTGACTTCACGTGGCCAACGCATCATTTCCTTTCAGATCCAATGTCCGAGTGACACGTGGCAAGGCTACTTTTACGATTTCGGCGTGCGGCATGGTGATGATGGCGCCTTTTCAAATTTTTCGGGCTATAAAAGGCGCCTCTTGGCCCTTTATAAACTTTTTTGAAGAACCTTTCTTCCTCGTCTTCCTCCGTGATAAACCCTTCCGAGTTCTTCATTTCCTTGCTTCTTTCGCTTTCAAATTCACAATGGTGGCGCCGGAGTAGAGACATCGCACTTTCGAGCACAGGCTTGAGGAGCTGCGAGTTAAAGAGATTTGACGATGTGGCCATGGTGGTGGTTTTAGGAGCCGCATGATAGGGCGTCGCGCCCTCTCCTAGTTTCATTTCTATTTACGAGATCCACCTCAAGAGTGGGCTTCGATTTATTTGCGGAGCTTCACGAGATCATGAGGATTCAGGCGTCCCATTGGCGGGGCTTCCCGAACGCCACCAGTACCTCGTCTCTTGTCGTCTTTCATGCCATAAAAAAACTCCTAAACGTCACGGTTGTCAAGGTTATGTTTCGTTTCACACATAACCTTTTGGATTACCATGACTCCTCTACGGAGTTTGCCTTGCTTTGTGGGGGAACCCGGACTCCACGAAGCGTTGGAAAGACAAGTTTTTCTTTCTAGGAGTTTCAACTTTGGGCCAGTATAAATGGGGGAAGGTGAAGAGTGAGTGCGCACCGAGCCTTCCCTCGGTGATAGGGAGTATGCCAAGGATCCGACGGACTTGGTAAAGGCCAATCTCGGGGGCTTCCACTTGGACAAGCGCAACATTTAAGTTGGAGGAAAGTGGGCCTCTTTGGCCGAGGAGGCGCCTGCGTCTACTCCGTGAAGTCCAAGTCCAAGAAAAAGTTGAGAAAGAGGGCGGGGACTCGAGCATTCCAGTCCGCCCGTAATGCAAATAAGAGCTCCAAACTCGGACGTTGAGGGCTCAAAGTGTCCTCAGGTGTGGTGGAGCTGCCTTCTTCGGAGGGCACTATTTACGTGCGGGACGAAGTTTCGGATGGTGACGTCATCGCTCCTCTGTTCAAGAAAAGGAAGTCCTCACATCCGAGGTCTCTGGGTCGAGGACTCTACTTGCCTTTATTTTTGTCCCCCCGGAGGATTCGCCGAGGTTGTGAGTGACCGAGCTCCCGGAAGTCAAACGTAGAGAGTCCCGCCCTCGGAGTTTCTCCCGAACTACACGGGTGAAGCGTCCACCCACGTTGGGCATCCATCGAGGACTTTGAGGTCGAGGACTCTCGAGGGGCGTTGAAGATGATCTGAAGCCAAAATCATGGGCGGCGCCCCGAGGAGGTTCACGATGATGGGACCCCAGTGTACATGGCCTCGGACCTTTGGAGGCGGAGGTCGAGGCACCTATTTCGAGCCCCCGGCCTTTGCTCCTTCGTTGACGTTTCCACTTCGAGGTGGGGTGGAAGTGTTTACGCCGGCCCGGAGTCTTGGGAGGAAAAGTGGTGGACGCCGAGGTACTTTCATTTTTCTAAGTGCTTTGGCCCTTCGCTTTATCTTTCTTGTTCCAACTAATCTTGCCCTTTGGTGATCCACGACATGGCCGGAGACTTGATGCCATTTGGGAAGAGTTGCGCGGGGCTTCTCTTTCGGAGGCCGCCCAGGAGGCCGCTCGGAAGGATAGGGTGGAAAAAGGCTTCGGCCGCAAGAGGGAGATAGCCTCCCGAACGAAGTCTTGGCGCCAACGGAGAGGTTGTCTCGTCGGGATGCAAGGCGAGGGCGTCCAACGTGGACATTGCTCCTTTGCTATTTGGGAGGGCATTAGATGTTCGATTGATGCCCACGGTCCCCTAGCTTCATTCTCCACCCCCTCAATGCCGGCTTCAGAGAGCTGCTGAGCATTCGGGAGGGCATTTCCGGCGATGTTCGTGGGATCCTCCCTCAAGATCCACTATCTCCGGGCCGTCGAGCCTCGGATCTGGGAAGTGTCCTTGGACCTTCCGAGGACCTTACAACTTGGGGAGCCAGCCCCCAGTGCCTTGATGTACTTTTATTTTTTGTACATGTACTCTTCACCTTTGTTGAAATGAGAAAGAAGTTGTTGAAGATTGTTGTGCCTTCTTCTTTTCCTTCCCTCGTGTTTGCCATTCGACCTCTTGGGCCGCTCGGACGAACCAGTTACATTGCGACCTCGGGTCCGACCGTGGGCAGGCTCGGGTAGCACCCGAGTTTTTAAATTCGACCTCGCTCGGATGGAACCGAGTTTCATTGCACGACCTCGGGTCCGATGATGGTGGGCGCTGTAGTTTTTAAGTTCGAGGAACGAAACGACCTCATGGGTCCGCGATGGGCCGCTCGGGTGGCACCGAGTTTTTAAGTCGACCTCTTGGGCGCTCGGACGGAACCGAGTTTCTTGCACGACCTCGGGATTCACTGAAACTGCAAAGAAACCCGACCTCTTTTCCGACCTCTGGGTCCGACCCGATGGGCGCTCGGGTGGCACCCGAGTTTTTAAGTTCGACCTGGGCTCGGATGAATCGAAGTTTCATTGCGACCTCGTGGGTCCGAGGCGCGATGGGCCGCTCGGGTGGCACCGAAGTTTTTAAGTTCGACCTCTTGGGCCGCTCGGACGGTTTAGTTTTGACCTCTGGGATTCTCGCGAGGCCGCTCGGGTGGCACTGTTTTCAAGTTCGACCTCTTCCCGCTCGGACGGAACCCAATGTCTTTTATTCGTCCCCTCTTGGTAGTACTTTTTGAAGTCTTGCGTGCATTCCATGCGAGGGATTAGCTTACCTTCCGGGTTCGCGGCTTGTATGCCCCGTTTTGAAATCTTCTTGAGACTAGGAAGGGTCCTTCCAATTTGGAGAGAGCTTGTTTAGCGCATTCTTTCCTCGCGATGCTTCTCAATACTGAGGTCTCCGACTTGAACTACCGTGCTTTTACCTCTTGTTGTAATAAGCGGGCCACCCGACATTGATACATTGCCACACAAAGTTGTGCTTTGTTCGGGCTTCCTCAAGCAAATCTAGGTGCTCTCGGAGCGGTGGTCGTTGATGCTTGGGTCGAAGTGTTCTACTCGGAGGCATGGAAGGCCCACTTCTAGTGGTATGACAGCCTCGACCCGTAGCACGGTGACGGGGTCTCTCAGGTTCCCTCGTCATTCTGTATGCCCCGGAGGATGGATGGCAACTCGTCCACCCATGAGCCCCTGAGCCGCCATTCCATGCAAGATGGTCTGTTTGTGGTCAGAGGCAACGAGATGTATGAATTAAATTGATTGAAGGCTCAATGAAAATTGCCTTCCGTGACTTGTGTCCCGCACGACTTGGGCACTACAAACTTGCAAACAATACTCGGGAGGAATTCGTCGTGTTGAGGTTATCCGTGCTAGTGGCGTTGCTTCTACCCACTTGGTGAAGTAGTCTATTCCACGATGAGGAACTTTATGATGGGGCGGTCCGAGGATGTCAAGCCCCCATCGTGCAAAGGGCCATGGAGATTGCAACGCTTGAAGCTCACGTGTGGTGATGGCTTATATCCGTCGGCAATTTTCACAAATCGAAGTCCATGGCATCATTCCTCATTGTTGGCCGATAATTTGGTATAATCTTGAATGCTAGGTTCTTGCCTCCAATGTGTGATCCACAAATTCCTAGATGCACCTCTTGAAGTGCATAGCCTCCTCGGGGTAAGGCACCTCAAATAGGGTAAAAGGTACCCCGGCGATATAGAGTCAATGACTCTAGTAGCGAGAACTCCTTTGGTGAGGTATCTCAAGGCGGTCATCCAAGTGTCAAAGGACACTGCATGACCTCGGCCTGCGGCTCTTCTATGGAGGGTCGCTCAATTTCTCTCATTCCTTTGTCATATGCCTGGTCTCTGGGTCAACTTCCTTTGCCAATGAACGCTTTCTCGTTTTCTTCCTTAGAATGTGCTCGACCTTCTCGAAATGCGAGGCCAACTCTTTCACTTTCATGAGGTACTTGGAAAGCCGAGGGTGTTGACTTCAAAGTTTGGACAAGCTCGGAGTCACTATAGATCACTAGGCTCTTGCCGAGCACTCCTTGACCCTGTGATCCTGTGGCGGGGCCTCGTGATCTCCTTTCGTTGTTTGTGGCGGAAACCCCAAGGTTACTAAGTATTTGATCTCGGATCCCAAGACAACACCCGCTCCGCACCCATCCTTCAGAGGATCCATCTACATGCAAAGTCCAGCTGGAGTGAAGCTTCTTGACCCCGCAAGCGGCGTCTTCGTCTTGAAGTCTTTGTTGTTTCTACCATAAAGTCCGCAAGGGCATTTCTACTTCGATGCTCAAGACTCGATAGCCCATGATCAATAGAGACCTCGGGCTTTGCAAAAAAATGGTTCTCGGTGGCTGGTTGGTCAAGCACCACGATCCTATGAGCTCCGGGAAATAATGAGTACAAAATTAATGCGGCCTTTTCGGCATGTGGATACGGGTCTGAATCGGCCGGCGTCTTGCTTCCGTAATACACCCCTTTGATCTCCTTGACTGCGGGACCGACCCTAGGGCTCGACTGCAGTACAAAAGAGTTCCTCTTGTAGTGGGAGGCCGGGAGAGGAGGATTGGCTAAGTACGCCTTGAGCCCCGGAATGCTTCTTCGCACTCATTGCTGAAGAAACCCTTGGGTTTTCGGTGAGTGCCTTGAAAAAAATGATGCTTCTCGCCCCTGATTTGGCTAGGAAGCGGGGAGGGGCCAAGCAGGGGACTTCATATCCAAGATAGCCTGGATCTTTCCGGGTTCGCCTCGATTCCACGTTGCGACACTATGAAACCGAGGAACTTCCCGGACGACACCCCAAAGGTGCAACTTCATTCGTGCGCAACGAGCACTCGGAAGGTCTGCTAAGTCTTCGACGTGACTTCCACCAATGGTGCTTTTGGCGAGCATGTCGTCAATCTACTTTACCTTGTCCGGTTTCAAAGATCTTGTTGACTAGCCGCCGGTATGTTACGCCCGGCATTCTTGCATTACAACGTTGGTCGGTTATGAACGATGTATGCTCCTCGTCCTCCGCGTGCATCTGCAGTCAGATTATCAGCAGGCGTCCATGGAGCTAAGCGGCTCGACGGGTCGAGTGTCGATCCACAGGGGAGTAGCCATTTTTCGGACAAGCCTTGTTGAGGTGTGAAGTCCACGCACATCCTCCACTTTTCATTTGCTCTTCTTCACCATCAACGTTGGAGAGCCGGTCAGATGCAGACCCCGGATGAATCAGCGTCATGAGCTTCTTCACTTCTTCTCGGATAGCATCGGCTTTCCGTTGAATAGTTCTGCGCTTTGTCTAAGGCTTGTGGTGGGGATCTATCACCGATGCACTATTGTCTGGGAAATCCCCGGCATGTCTCGGGACCGGCAAAGACGTCGAGTTCTCTCTAAGAGAGAAAGAGGCTCTCCCATTTTGCTTGTGCGAAACTGGATCATCTCTCGGGATCGGTCGGATTTTTACGGTGGGTTCACCATGCTTGTTGGAGGGTCGCCTCGTGCCGAGGTCGAGGTCTTCCATTTGGGGAAGGGGAGTCCGTGTGGCTGTGACGGGTAACACGTTCTTGCGCCTAAGACTTTCCCTACTCCAAATGGAGTTGGAAATTTCATTTTCGAGATGTGGGATGGAGGTCACGACACCGAATCAGCGCAGGATTGCGTTATAAAGAAGACGGGAGGTCCACCACCAAGAAGGCGAGGACCTTGGGCGCGGTCCTCGGATATGTCCCTAAGGTGACCTTTTGTCACGGACGGACGGGGATCGGCTTTGAAGTGGCCCCTCAGGGGCCTTCATTTGGTCTCTTTTTAGTCCTAGCTTTTGATAAGCATCGAAATAAAGCAAATTGCGAGAACTTCCATTATCAACAAATCTTGGATGAAGTCATTTACTCCAGAAACGCCTTGATTACAACAAGGGGGTCGAGAATGGGGAAGTTACATGGGCCATGTCCTCCTTACCAAAACATATGATGTCATCTCGAGCTAGTCCGCGGCCTCTTTGATTCGCGCTCTCGGCCGTCGTTTCATTTGGACGGGTGGACACCATGTTGATAACTCCCCGCCGACCTGTTCCTTGGTGGGTCGGCCTAGCCTCGCCTGCCCGTTGTAAGGTCATTGCAGGGAAACGGCTGAGGTGGCCCCTCTTAATCAGCTCCTCGATCTCCCTCTGCAGAGATTCGTGTCCTCCGGCGGTGGAAATGAAGAGAACTTCGTTAAGGCAGTCTGGATTCTTAGGCATGGGCCACTTCACGAACTTCTCCTCGGATGCATCGGTAACGTTTACGTGTGTCGTTCGGGGAGTAAGGCGCTTGGGGGCGTCCCCTACGCACGGCTATCTTGGGTGGTGCTTCGCCCGGACGCGAAAGGGGGGACTGCGATAGTCCCCGGCCTTCCTCTTTACCTCCGAAGTCCCTCGGACGGTAATCTTCTTCTCTTTCTAGTCGCTTTGCATTGCTCGCCTCCTCCTGCAATGTAGGCCCTCGTATGGCCTCGGCCTCCTCGAACGTCGAGGGCCTTTGTGGATGAGATGTTTGAAGAAGGAAGCGGACAGAAGGCGTGCTTCACCCGTCGGAGTCTAATCGGCCTCTCGACACGAACCTACCACAAGAATCCTCTCATGCTCTCCCCGGCACCTGTTTCACGCGGGTGAGGTGGGCTGTTTCTTTTCTTGGAGGCGATTTGGAACGCTTGTTCTTGATGGAGCCGCGGGCATCCCATAGAACCAAACCCTAAGCGTCCCCTTTAAGGGAAACACCGGCACATGGCCGTCTCGTCAAGCCCTTGAGGCTCAAGTGCTCTCGGAACATGTTGAGGTGATCCATGGGATCAGCGCTCCCATCGTATGCCTCCGGTTGGGCATTTTGAACGAGGGCGGTGCCATCGCTCAACGTCGATGGTGAGTGGAGATTGCGGGATGCTCTCTCCGAACACACGATTCCATACTTTTCCAATTTTCCTCCACGGGTGGTGGAGCGGTCGCCTTTTTGCGTTGAGGAAGTAATCGCCGGGTGCACCCTCCTCTCGGGGTCCTCCCGGATCTTTGTGGGGAACGGGCGCATCCGCTATCTCCCGGGCGCGATGTTTGGCCGCCACAGGATCGGGGTCTCGGCGTTCTTCGGCCCGCGAGGGCCCCGCGCTGAGGCATCCTTGGTAGATCTCGGTGGGTGGGAATTTGGGATGCCTTCCCCTCGCTACGGGATATCTCCGCTCGGGATCCCCGGAAGGGGCCTCCTTTTCCTTCTTGTCTATTCTCGTGCGAGAGCGATGAAGGCTTTGTACATCTCGTCCACCTTTGCCGCCAATCCCCTCGGCGGGATCAGAGTGGTTCTCAATACCAGCGCAAGGGTTGGGGGTGTCCCCCTGAGGATTGTGAGCTGTGGCTCTTTCTGGGGCACTCGCTTGTGCTTGGTGCTTACCATTTTTAGTGCTTGTTGATTGTTGATACTATTGAGTGTGTTTAGAATGTGTTTATGAGGATGAGAACTTGACTTTTAATCCAAGTTACAAACGAAACGGATTTTCGGGACGAGCAACACAAATGAGATGATGATTGAGTGAGAGAGAAAGAGATTGAACACAATATTTTTACGTGGAAACCTTCTCTTGAATGAGAAGGAAAAACCACGAGGCCTGGCCTGGAAAAGATTTCACTAAGTTTGTTGTTGCTGTTTACAAAGTGGTGTTCGAGAACAATGGACGAGCGTTTTGCCTTTGCTTTTGAATGATTTGATTTTCTTTCTTTTTTTAAGGAAAATCCCCCTATCGATGCCCCAAGTGGGGTATTTATAGGAGAGAATGTTACCGTTGTTTGCTAAGTCCGGCCACCTACTCTCGACACATCTTGATGGGTTTGTTATCGTGAATGGGCAACTTGCTTAGCATAAACATGTCGGTCCCGGCATCATCGTCTTTTGGACGTGATAGTCATTCTCGGACGTCTTGAAGAGGTTGATTGGATAAGTCCTCGTGCTTTTACCGGGTCCGCGGACTTCAAAGCTTGATGAGGGTTCTCGGGCTTAAGCTCTTGGACGTTCTGCTTTGCTATTCCGAGATCTTCTCCTGAACATTCTCGGACTCGATACACTTATCTTCGGGTATACTTACCCTTTTTACCCGGTGGATTGGGGACCCAATGAACCCAACAAAGGCTATGGTGTTAAATACAATGAAGTTTACAAAAAATTTGAAGTTAGGTAAGATGAAGATGTTGACCAAATTAATTTTGAAGCTGAAGATGACGATAACAAGGAGGATGATGGAATTAGAGGAGAAAATGATGACCAATATTCTAATATATATTAGAATATTTTTTTTCTTTAAATAAGGATGAGAAATTACTTTTTACAAATTTTTTGATTATTTATCTTATAATTACTACATTCAAAATACTAAAAATTAAATTTTTAATTAAATTTTATCTATTTTAAATGACAAATTAAATAAGAGAATAATAATTCTCCATTTCATTTTCATCTTATTCTATTATCTAATATTAATCATCTTAGTTTTACTTATTTCATTCTAACAATTAAATGAAACCTAAATAACTTGAGTTGTAGGTATAAAAAGTTAAGTTGGTGATGCTAACATCATATTAGTTATTCAATTTATTAAGGGTTACATGTTAACATCATTAATTTATAGTACCATTTAAATTTGCTTACATCTAAAATTATTTTTAATTATGAAACAATAAATCCTCAATGGTAGATGGAATTACATAAATAAAATGGGGATATCACATTGGTTAAATTTTAATGGTTGCTAATATATTAAATAATTACGTACCTTCTTATGATCAACTATCATATAAAAAAAATGTTACTACGTAATATATTGTATAAGTCTTTTTTATTTCAGGGGTTAGAATTTTTGTTCTTTTGAAGAATTTTGGTAGCTTGAGATTCTTTCAAATCTCATGAACTTTCTACCTAAGGTTAAAGTTTGATTAATTCCCATGAATCTATCAAGTCTCTTATTTGAAATATTTCATGCAAAATGGTCTCACATCTTAAAGTTTCTTCTTCTTTAATTTTCTACTATTGAACATTAAGCATTAAAATTTCTAATTAGTATTGAAATTTCGATAGATCATATAAGAGAAAATATTGTAAAATTTAAAAAATTTAAATTTAAAGAATTTTAAAAAATATTTTATAGATAATGTGATAAACTTCTCAGTTTTATAGATCTATTCCATAAATTCTTGAAAGGTATATTGAAATTATGATGGATCTAAAAACTAAATTGAAAACATCTCAATTTGAATCTAAAAAATCATGACAATTGAGAAAATAATTTTATTTTTCATATTTTAATTAAAAGAAGTCCCATGTCAAGTTTGAGATAGATTTTTTTTTTTTTTTAAAAAAAAAGCTTAAATATCTTAGTTTCAGAATAACACATGCTATTTATTAGATTAATGCATGCTTTTAGGCAAGTATTCGTATGTAACTTAATTGTTGGTCCACCTACAACTTGAATGATTTAGTTGAACACTTGTTGAATTAAGTCAAGTCCCATGTTTGTGAACTTAATTATTCAAAGTCAGGCAACGCGACATTGGGTTTGTATTTTGAGGGGAGGAAAGCTTGGAAGTTCTTGATTCACTGAAACTGCAAGAAACCCCTTTTTTCCCCTCTTACTCGTACTGGGCATGAATTTTGCATGATATCTCATTCCAGTTTATTTGTCCTCTGGGATTCTCCCACTGAACAAGTTCCTTTATTCCCCTCTCAATCTCTTTTATTTCCTTGACCAAACCACTCATGCAAAACCCAAGAGCCGAGAGGCTCAATATGGTACGACCCTCGAGCAGCTCATCCTCTTCGGTCATGAAAATTCTGCCTGCCATTCCTCTTATATGCTTAATATATGAGCTCATGATCTTCCCCATTTCATCTTCATTCAAATGAAATGGATCGTAAGCCGCCTTTCCTAATTCGAGGTCAGAGGATATGTTATTCTTTTCAGTAAGCTTTTCAGTCACGCAGAGGGACTTGATCAAAGTAATCTCTTTGAGGCATTTTACCGAACACTTCGTCGTGTTCTTTATGAGCTCAAAATCACCGTTAAGCTTGTCCAGTTCCTCCTTCAAATCTGTACTTTTTGGGAATTTTCGCTGGAGAAAACTGATTGCGTGAGCTGAGAAAAGTAAAAGGTCGGCCGTTTTAGAGAGCGACTCTAGTAGCTTACCATAACAAGCACCATGAAAAGGCAAAAACCAGAAGTTGGGCTCAACATCAGCTTCCCCAATGAATTTTCCCAGCTCAGTGACTTCTGATCTCAGCCATTTTTGGCTCTCTAAAAGATTTGGGGTCGTTTTTCGAAGATCGATTGATTCAAGACAATTTTGCAACCCCTCAAGGGCTTTAGAGAGCTGAGTTTTGGCTAAGCAAGCAGCTCTTCTGGGTTGTAATAGCATTTCTACCAAGATTGAGCATGATAAACCTATGAAAGTTTCAATAATTCTAGCAATGGCAAAATTACTCGGTGGACCGAAATTCTTCCTGCCCAAAATCAGTACTGCCCCAATAACTGCAGAAATTGCACCAGCTTGGCCATACATTCTGCTCTGCTGAAGAAAACTGGTGAAAATGAACCAAGGAAGCAGAGCTAAGAACCTAACTTGGACAAATCTTTCAAAAAGAAAGCAACCCAACACTCCATAAACAGTTCCAATCACCGTCCCTTGTGCTTTCACATTGGCAACTTTAAACGTGGCCTCTCTATCCGATGCAAGGCTGATAGCGACGGGTAGTGCAGACCAGTAGCCATTTTCCTTGCTATATATCAACCCAAACAGAACTGCAAAGCCTAGAGAAAGGGAGCATTTCAATGCTGGCATAAGCCTTTTTCTGTTAAATATCACGGGCAATTTGCTCCAAACTCGTTTGGAGAAAGTCCCATTTTGCTTGTGCGGATCATTTGGATCATCCTTTCCATGAATCGGATTGCCATGTTTAGAGTTACATGTTGCGGCCAATGAATCGTTTTGACGGAGCATCAGGCAATATAAGAAGAAAAGAGAAGGCAAATCTTCCTGGGATTTTGGGACAGTTTGAAGTGTTTGGAGGAATTGATCCATCACTTGTCCTCCTGAGTCTGATTCAGGAACAGTCGAAGAATCAAGGGGCAAACAGCTCCCTTTTTGCTTCAAGGTTAGGCTAACGTGCTCCTCTAGCCTGTTCACCCTATCCTTGAGTTCTTCATCCATTCTTCCAAATGGAAATGAAGAGCTCGTTAAGGCAGTCTCTAATCCTCGTAATAATATCTCTACTGCTTGAAATTTTTCTCCCGGTTCCATGCAATTGGGTGGTTTCAGAATTTTGATCGGTAGTTTCTCCCATTGCGTACTTTCCTGCTCATAAAATTTAAACGGAAGCAAGTATAATAATTAATTAGCCCCAAGACTTGATCGTGAGCTTGATTATCGATAGTTTTTAGTATTTGGCTTGTTCACGGTAAGATATAAGAGAAACAAATACTCCAAGTCCAATGTCAAAATTGGTTTGAATATGCATCGGGCTAAACTGCTTCATACCAAGTCGGGATAATGTTCGAATATTTTCTCACGCCTACTAATTTTTTGGGACGAAGAACGTAAATCAATTAAGTCAGGCGGCTCATCTTAGGTCCAAACAAGAATTTGGGATAAGGGATTTGAAAAATAATATGGTAACATACTTTATATAGTGATATGTTCTTATTTAATCATTAGTAATTATTCCCTTCTTCTATATATATGGTTTTCTAATTCTTAGCAGATACCATTATTGTACAAACGAAATGACACATCAATATTCAATATATACAATAGAACTTCCCTTCATGCCCTTGTGTATTTGAGTTCTTATGTGGGTTGTTTTCTGATAGGAAGCATGTATCTTTTAAATCAATCCTACATATAATAAGTATAAATCATACTTGATTGTTGGGTTTTGTGAATTGCTTAGCATAAACATGACATCATAGTGATAATCAGGGCAGGTAAGGGCTCGACATTTCTGACCACGTATTCCTCCTCTTGGTTCAATATAAACCCAGCCAATTAAACTGTTGTACCGAAATAGGTAATAGAAGTCATATTAGCTACATAAACACAATAAAGTAAGAATAAAACAAATACCGTCAAAGAATATAACGAGATAGAAAATAAATTAAAAATTTATTTATTCATATTTAGCATGAGAAATAACTAAATGAATAACTAAGAAATTATGGTTAAATGATATTTTTATCATGATTACAAAAAATATAATTGTTGGGGATCACTCCCGTGAAGAAGTTCTTGTGATCGAAGAACTTGAGCGGAACACGAATATGTTGTTTCCTTCAGGAAAGAAATTTCGGTCAACATAGTTGACCGGATGGACGGTCAATGGAGTTGACCGGATTGACGATCAACATTACCGGCAAACAATGTTGACCGGTTTGGCAGTTAAATAAATCGGATTCACTGAGAGATTCCAGAAGGGCAAATTTCAGACGATCAACAAGGGTGTTGACTGGTCTCGTGGAGAATGCGGACGGCCAACGGTTGGCCTCCCGCTAGGAAATCCAGTACAACGCCAGCTCAGCAGATTTTTTGGAGATACGTGATCTCAGAAGGTTTTGCAGGAGCCGTTTTTTTTTACAGGGAATATTCATATTGTTGGAAAGGATTGATCCTATCCTTTTTCTAGAGGGAAGATTGCCCTAGATCTCTCGGTGTGCAGTTTTTTCAAAGCAAGTATTGTGACTTGCTATATACATGTATGTGAGAGGAGTGTGAGATAATTTTGAGTAGAGCGCCTGAGTGCTAGAGAGAGTGAGAGAAAAACGGTAAAGGCAGGAGAAATTGTAAGCAACTGTATGTGTGTGTTGCCGTTGCTTTGTTATTTGATTTCTCTTTATTCTCTACTGTGTAATGGGAAAACTTGTTCCCAAATCTCTCACATAGTGAAAAACGTTCAGTGGATAGATTGTCCCATAGTTTTTTCCTTGATTGATAAGGGTTTTTCACGTAAAATTCTTATGTTCATTGTTCTTCTTCGTTCATATTCCTTACTATGTTGTTTGAGTGAGAAAGTCTATCGCCATATTCCCCAACAGGTGGTATCAGAGACAGGTTCCATACTCCGTTTTAATGGCATCTTCGTCGTCAAAGAATTTGCCGTTTAACATTGAGCAGTTCAACGTACAGGGCAATTTCATTCTCTGGTAAGAGAGGGTGAAGAACATCTTGACGAGAGAAAGAACAGTGAAGGCGTTGAAGAAGAAGCACGAAAAGTCTGAAAATCTAACTGACGATGAATGGCAAGACAAGAGAGATTTTACAAATTGTACCATTGGTGCAAACGGACAACACTTTCCAAGAAGTTCTTCTTTGACCGATCCGTGAGAATCGAGAGAAGTTGGAGAGCTATTATAAGTCAAATTTCGACAAATGACAGGTCAACGTAAAAAGAAGTTTTATGGCTTACAGTTATCAGAAGGAGGGAGTTTTGAGAAACACTTGGACAAGTTTAACCGGACATTGACGCAGATGTCTGCTCTTGATGAGTAAATCAAGAGTAGGACAAGGCGTTGGTTCTGCTTGCTTCTCTGCTGGCCACCTATGATCATATCGTCACAACCTTACTGTTTGGTAAGGATACTTTAAGGTTGGACGAGGTTATTGCCTCTCTACTCATGAACGAGTAGAGACGGTCACAAGGAACCTCAACGTCTTCTCATTCTGAGGTGCTGGTAACCGAATCCAGGAGAAGAAGTAGATGTCGTCACCAGAAACCAGGAGAAAAAGGTCACAGCAAATCCCGGTCCAGATACCAAAACCTGGAATGTCATTATTGTGGCAAGAAGGGCCACATTAAGAAATATTGTTTCAAATGAAAACGAGAAAATACAGAGAAGGAGAAAGGTGACAAAGGACGCAGGGAGAAAACGTCCTCCGTCTCAGTAGTCACAAGTGGGGATCTCCTGTTGACATGTTAAGGAGAAGTGGCAAACTTGACAGACATGAAATTTGGCTTGGTAATTGATTCAGGCGCTACCCTACATGTTACGTCCAGAAAGGGACCGTTTACATCCTAGACTCCAGGAGATTTTGGAGTAATTAGGATGGGCAATAAAAGAACATCTCCAGTTGTAGGTAGAGGAGATATCATTTTGATTACAAATAATGGAACGAAGCTGCTGTTAAAGGATGTGCACCATGTTCATGACATTTGATTGAATGTCATCTCAGCCAGTCGGTTGGATAATGAAAGTTACTGCAATACCTTCTGTGAAGGTGAGTGGAAGCTGACCAAAGGGTCTCTTGTTGCAGCGAGAGGGAAAAAGTGCTCCGGCCTATATTTGATGAAGGTCTGTGCCATGGCCGGAGATGTGAACGCTGCAACTTGTAAGGAGACAGAAGTTTTGTGGCACAGGAGGCTAGGCCACATGAGTGAACGGGGATTGTCTCACTTGGCCAGGAAGGGCCTGATTAATGGGACAAATGAGGACGGGATGAAGACGTGTCCCCACAGCTTGGCCGAGAAATAGAGAAGAGTTTCCTTCAATGGAGTTTCGTCAACCCCAAAAATCGGACTACTTGATCTCATTCACATAGATGTGTGTGGACCATTCAAAGAGAAGTCGATTGGTGGAGCTCAGTATTTTATTTCTTTCATTGATGACTGTTCTAGAAGGTTGTGGGTTTATCCACTGAAGACCAAGGATCAGGTTCTTGGTATTTTTGAACAATTTCATACTCTTGTGGAGCGTTAGACGGAAAAGAAATTGAAGGCTGTCCGAAGTGACAACGGCGGTGAATACTTGAGACCATTTGATGCCTACTGCCGGTCACATGGTATTAGGCATCAGAAAACGCCATCGAAGATACCTCAATTGAATGGAGTAGCAGAACGGATGAATTGTACGCTCTTGGAGAGAGTACGCTGCATGCTCTCCGAAGCAAAGCTTCATGCTTTGTTCTGGGCAAAAGCACTCCAGACGGCGGCCTATATTATCAATAGGTCTCCCAATAAGCCTCTGATGGGTGAAGTGGCGGAGAAGATATGGACTGGCATGGAGCCGTCCTATGATCATTTGCGGGTGTTCGGTTGTAAAGCATTCGTACACGTCCCAAGATACGAAATGATAAAACTGGAGCCAAAGACGATGCAGTGCGTCTTTTTAATCTATGGAGATGATGAGTTGGGTTAAAGATTTTATGATCCTGCCACCAAGAAACTTGTCTGGTCAAGAGATATAACTTTTGCTGAGAATGAGACGATTAAAGATATTGGTAGGAAGGCGAATTGTAATGATGAACAGATGTACAAAGTAAATATCGAAGATGTCCGTCCTGTATCATTAGAAGGCGATAATTGTGGTCCTGAGGCAGTTGAGGATGCTGGAGAGGAGGTCATGGTGCCTGATGATGACCAGGCTGAAGCCATCCCTCAACCGGCCAAAGAAGTTGCTGTTAGATGATCCTCTCGGAATAGACGACCGTCCGTTCATCTGTCCCCCAGTGAATATGTTGTGCTTACTGATACAGGAGAGCCTGAAGACTATGAAGAGGCTGTGAATGGCGAAAGTAAGGAGAAATGGCTGGAGGCCATAAAAGATGAGATGAGTTCTCTTCATGAGAACAATACTTTTGACATTGTCAAACTTCCTAAGGGGAAGAAGGCCCTGAAGAATAAATGGGTCTTCCGGTTAAAAACGGACGAGAACACCAAGGATCCAAGATATAAGGCATGACTGGTGGTGAAAGGTTTCAGACAACGAAAAGGAATTGATTTTGATGATATATTTACTTCGGTAGTGAAGATGTCTTTCATACGGGTGGTATTGGGTCTGGCTGCCACCCAAGACCTTGAGGTGGAGCAGATGGATGTCCGAACTTCATTCCTCCATGGAGAGCTTGAGGAGGAGATCTACATGGAACAGCCGGAAGGGTTTGAGGCTAAAGAAAAGGAACAACTTGTATGCCATTTGAGGAAAAGTCTGTATGGCCTGAAGCAAGCTCATTGACAGTGATACAAGAAATTTGAGTCTGTTATGGCCGGCCAAGGGTACCGGCGGACTACTCGTGACCACTGCATATTTGTGCAGAGATTTTCTGATGATAATTTTATCATTCTTCTCCTATATGTGGATGACATGTTGATAGTTGGACGAAATGGTGCTCGAATAAAGGAGTTGAAAGAGCAACTTGGGCGGTTATTTGCTATAAAGGACCTTGGATCGGCGAAGTAAATTCTGGGAGTCAGAATTATACACGATCGGAAGGCTAGAAAATTGTGACTTTCTCGAGAAAGCTACATTAAGAAAGTGCTCCAACGATTCAACATGGATAAGTCGAAGCCCGTGAACACACCCTTGGCGAACCATTACAAGTTGAGTTCTCGTTATTGTCCGTTCTCGGGTGACGAAAAGAGATACATAAAAGGCGTGCCCTATTCCTCTGCTGTGGGAAGCCTGATGTATGCCTTGGTGTGTACTAGACCTGACATAGCTCATGCAGTTGGGATAGTCAATCGATTTTTGTCCAATCCATGGAAGGAGTATTGGTCCGCAATTAAGTGGATTATGAGATACCTTCGGGAGACTTCCAAGAGGTGTCTATGCCTTGGAAGTGACAAGCTCCAGTTAGTGGGCTATTCGGATGATGACATGGCCGGCGACTTAGACTCTCGAAAATCTACTTCAGGTTACTTGATGAAATTTGTAGGAGGAGCAGTCTCCTGGCAATCCAAGTTACAGAAGTACGTGGCTCTATCAACCACTGAAGCCGAATATATTGCAGTCACGGAGACGTGCAAGGAGATGCTAGGGATGAAGAAATTTGTTCAAGAGTTGGTCCTTCAACAGGAGAAGTATAGTGTATTCTGTGACAGTCAGAGTGCAATACATCTTTGTAAGAACTCTTCGTTTCACTCGAGATCCAAGCATATTGATGTTCGGTACCATTGGGTGAGGGACGTGTTTGAAGTTGGTCTATTATCACTGGATAAGATCAGTACTGAAGATAACGGGGCAGACATGATGACTAAGATTCTACCAAGAGGGAAGAATGAAGTATGCTGCAAGATTGCCGGGCTAATGGATCCAACTTCCTCACGGTCGTGAGGGAAAGTTTGTTGGGGATCACTTCCGTGAAGAAATTCTTGTGATCAAAGAACTTGGACGGAGCACGAATATGCTGTTTCCTTCAGGAAAGAAATTTTGGTCAACATAGTTGACCGAATGGACGGTCAACATTATTGGCAAACAATATTGACCAGTTTGACGGTTAAGTAAATCGGATTCACTGAGAGATTCCAGAATGGCAAATTTCAGACGGTCAACAAGGGTGTTGACCGGTCTCGTGGAGAATGCGGACGACCAATGGTTGGCCTCCCGCTAGGCAATCCAGTACAATGCTAACTTAGCAAATTTTCTGGAGATACGTGATCTCAGACGGTTTTGTAGGAGCCGTTTTTTTATAGGGAATATTCATATTGTTGGAAAGGATTGATCCTATCCTTTTTCTAGATGGAAGATTGCCTTAGATCTCTCGGTATGCGATTTTTTCAAAACAAGTATTGTGACTTGCTATATACATGTATGTGAGAGGTGTGTGAGATAATTTTGAGTAGAGAGCCTGAGTGCTAGAGAGAACGAGAGAAAAACGGTGAAGGTAGGAGAAACTGTAAGCAACCGTGTGTGTGTGTTGTCGTTACTCTGTTATTTGATTTCTCTTTATTCTCTACTGTGTAACGGGAAAACTTGTTCCCAAATCTCTAACATAGTAAAAAACGTTCAGTTGACGGATTATCCCGTGGTTTTTCCCTTAATTGATAAGGGATTTCCACTTAAAATTCTTGTATTTATTGTTCTCCTTCGTTCATATTTCTTACTGTGTTGTTTGAGTGGGAAAGTCTGTCGCCATATTCCCCAACAATAATTTGATACATGGCTAAATATTTTCACACATCCTACCACCATCCTCCCACTGCAACCAGCAAAATGATCACTTAAACCCATTATTGTTATTCCATGAGGACCAAAAATAAGTGAGCCTATGAAATTATTGTTTATTAAGAATTTTTATTTAATAGGAATGATAATTTTTTTAATGTATATATATGCTAAACAAATAGTATAATAACAAAAAGATAAGTCTGGAATAATATTTCAATTCGACTCTACCATATATGCTTTAAATGGCAGCTACTAACTTGTTTGGATTTGATGCACTGTAGAAGTTTGGCTCCTTCAATAGACAAGGACTTAGCTTGAAGGAGCAATGCTTGTGAAGATGTCATGCTTTCCGCACAAAAAGCGTTAACAAAGAGCTTTAGCCTCTCTGAAGCATTCTCTGCAAATTTCTCGCTGTTCTGCCTCACCTGCAACACGGCCAAAAACTCCCCTCAACATATATACATATGTATGCATGCGGCTAAATTATATTTTGGTGTCGTCAGTTCCTTCCATCTTTCACTAAAAATTTGAATTATAGGATTAAGACACGATTAAATTGGAACAAATGAATATCGAATTGAATTAATGGTGTCATTTTCTATGGGAATTATTACTCATGGTACTAACAAGAAAAATAAAATATGATATTGAACCACTGAATGTACACTTAATTGACACCAATATATAATACCAAAGAAAAAGTTGGAGCAAAAGAAAAAATTAAGCAAACGCATATGCATGGATTCTTTACCTCACGACACGCTAGTCGTGGGTACGGCAACAGCAAGGCCAGTACACAGGCCAAGGCCCCAGCCGCCGTGCTTGCCGCCACATGCACGGGATGCATCACCGCGTTAGTGCCCCCTCCGTTGATATATCCAATGACATAAACAAGCACAACCTGCCCAAGAGCTATCCGCTTAGCTACCAGGTGCGACCATTCCGGCAGCACCACGAAAAATGAGCAAACCGCCACCAACAGAGCGGTGCTGCTAGCCGCGAGTCTGTTTGGGCCTATCATCCAGAGGCAGAAAATGGCAGGGCAAACGCTCTGCACCGTCGCACACAACGCGTGCCAGCATCCGCGAACGGCGTCTCCTAGTGTGGCATTGGTGATTATGAGAATCACATTCACGTACGAGAACGCAGGGAATATTATTAGGCGGCGGAGAACGGTGGGGCCGTGAAGGGTGGTGATTCCGACAATAATGCAGGCTAGAGCTGTTCGGAAGGCGGAGTTTAGGCATGATTTCCACATTGCTCGAGCTCTGTTGGATCGGGCGTCCGCCATGAACTGATACTGCTAATTATTGGGATTTTTGTAAGTTTAATTTACAGGTTAATTAAGGATGAGTGATGCAGCTGAAAGATAAGAAATCTAAGTAAGAACTGAGGGGATGGAGAAAGGGGAGCTCGAGGCGCGAGAAGAGTATTTTAAAGCAAAGCAGTAGTGTGAGTGATTGCATAAGCTTACTTTCTAGTGGAAACCCTGTTTTATCATATTTGGAGAGCCTCTCTCTCTCTCTCTCAAATAAGAATCAGTATAACTATTTTTAATTATAATCATTTAATATTAATTAAATTATTATATTATTTATTATTAAAAATATTATTTATTTTTTATTAATTATTTAAAAATATTATTATCATCTATTTTATTTAAAAAAATATATTAAAAAAAAATACTATTGATTTTAAAAAATTGAATCAATCTGTTTTTTAGTGAGATAGAAACCCCAAATCCAAGAAAACATCTTTTTGACTTATTTGCTGAGTCTCTTTGTACAAAACCAACTGTTGATCAGTAATGCAGTGATTTTTGGGGAGATTGGGAATGAATCCTTATAGATTATTATATGTCGAGTGTCTTAAATCCTTGCTGTTGGACTTATGCAGCATTTATTGATAAATAAGAGTTTGAGATGAAATTAAAGTAAGAAAAAAATATAGACTAAACTAATTTATCAAAGGCTAAATTGAAATTTTCAAATATTCTTGAAAGCTCTTAAATATAAGTTAATAATAAAATCTATGATATTTTGTAAAATAAATTATTCCTACTTTATAGAAATTTTGGCTAACCCATACAAATTTTTAATTTTCTTGAGCCGAGTAATGGAGGTGGCCAAATGCATGGTGTGTGTTCTAGGGCAACTTATCCTTAATTATTATTTCATATTCCATCTCTCGCTTTAGACGTATGGGTTGAGGGTTGAGGGTTGAGAGTTGGATCTTAAATACTCATACTTGCTTCATCATATTGGCCATATCACAATAGCTGATGATCGCTTTCTCGTTAAAATAATTATCTTTATTTTAGATAGTATTATTTATTTGCTTGTGTCATTGTAAGCCCACGCAGGAGGATACTAGATATATATATATATATAATCAAATTCGTTGTGTTTATTAAAAGAAAAATATTGCCCTTACTGTGTTCAGTTTTTGCCTAGAACTGGCTTGAACAGGCGCTTGCCTCATAGAATAATTATATAACTAGAAGTATCTGAGGGAAGGAGCAGCCATTGATGAAGAGTTCCTCTTTTTAAGAACAAGAAAATGGGTAAGGGGTTGTTACATTCAGCGTTACTTGGATACTCCTGGCCCTTATTTCTGATCAGTGACACAATTGGGCATTACTTAAATGCCTAAAATTAGAATACTTAAAATGCCAGACCGCAAATATGCAATTAATATGACACCAGCATATAAGAATAAACAGGCCTCAACTCTGTGATCTACTTTATGCGCTCTTTCTTCTTGTTTTTCTGTGACTACTAAGAAAGTTAATGGTCTGATTAATCTCTTTATTAATAGCATTCTTGGGGCATAGATGCCAGCGAGTAGGTACCTAGAATATTCGTTCAGCTAGGTCTACTGTAATAAAAATTCGAGTTCGAATTCATTTTTGGTGGAAACTTTGAGCCTGCTTCTCTCATTAGATAAGAGTTAGTGACTTTGGAAAAAAAAACTAGAAAGGAGAAAAAGAGAGAGAGAGTGGGATCTTCTCATCGTCCACTGCTCGCCGGCTTCCATGCAACATTCCGCTACCGCTGCGTTCGCCAGGGGTTCTTCAGAGGTCGGAAGGGCCAAAGTGGGCGTGCGACGAGGCGAGGATGCTATTTGCCGGTGCAATATTTTAAAGACGCAAGTTAGTTAAAGCAAACGATACTCCTCTTTTTGATTAATTAAAAGCTAAGAACCTGCTTTCTCTGCTTCAATTCGAATATGTGAGAATTTTACACGAAGCATCGACGCACGCAGACGCCCACTTTTCCGGATACCTGACATCCAAAAAGGAGGAGATTGAATAATTAGAAGCTGTAGGAAATTAATCTGGGATCACTCACTAAATCGAACAAATAATTAATTAGCTCTATTTAAAAAACTTATTTTGTTATTAAATTTTACTATTAAATAATTAATTACAATTGTCGACTATCATCATCCTATTTTTTTTTTTCAAAAGCGAAATTTTTCGGTTGCCGCTTGAATGAATGAAGAATGCGGATCCCATGAGACAGGCCATTAACTGCACAACGGACGATCAATACGTCAACAAATGATTTTGGATAAGTAAAATATGCTCATCTGGCTTACATGGCTGAGATTAGATTAACTAATTCTGCCACTAAGAATGTTTATATTTGTCTAATGGAGTCGGGATCAATATGCGCCAACGCTGGCCTAATGGGTTCGTCTTGTCCCCGGCTCCCAATTATTCCACAATCTCTCCCTCCTCCGCATCTTGGCTTTATATTCCGCAGTCCGATCAACTTGGGCATTTCATTTTACTATCATTTTCGACTGTCTGACTGACTTTATTCTCCGGTTTGTTTCATCATCGGATAATTGATACATATTTAAAAATATGAAGCAAATTTGAAAAAAAAAAAAAAAAAAAAATTCAAATCTACCTTTTAGGGTATTCATTCTGAATCTTATATAATAAAACTAAAAATAAAAATTTTAAAATAAATAGGACTCACTTTTCAGAATATCTTCTGTAAAGTTCGACGGCAGGCGAAGGAGAAGAGGGATTGCTGAGCGTCGGCACCGACGAGCTCAGAGAGAGAGGACGATGTAATGATGAAGGAGGCGGACGCAAGCCATTTTATATATTCTGCCTTATTGTTGTATACAAAGCACCGAGGCAAATATATATTATAAAGAAAAGAAAAGCAAAAGGAAAGAAACTAATGTGGGAAATTACAATGGGAAAAAGAATAAAAGGTAACAAATAAAAAAATATATACAAGTGTACGGTATTCCTATTTGGTAATATTCTCTGTATTTTCTAATACCCCCCTGCAAGATGGAGCATATATATTGAGTATGCCCAGCTTGGATAAGTGAATCTCCAAACGATGTGCGGGTAATATCTTAGTGAACATATCGGCAAGTTGATTATGCGTAGTCACAAAGTGAGTCCGAATACTTCCGTTTTGAATCTATCACGAACCAAATGACAGTCCAACTCAATGTGCTTGGTCCGTTCATGGAAAACGGGATTGGCGGATATGTGCAGAGCAGCTTGAATGTCGCAGTATAGGTCCGCGGCGTGAGAGTGTGATATCCACAAATCGCGTATGATATAACGCAGCCAAGAGAGTTCGCAGCAAGTGGTAGCCATGGATCGATATTCTGCTTCCGCGGAGGAGCGAGAAACCACCGATTGTTTCTTGCACTTCCAGGAGATAAGAGAGTTCCCAATGAATGTGCAGTACCCGGCAATGGATCTTCGAGTGTCGGGGCATGAAACCCAATCTGCATCACAAAAAGCTCAAAGTTGAATGTTAGAGGTGGAAGAAAAAAATATACCTTACCCCGGATTCTGTTTGAGGTATCGCAGAACTTGATAAGCTGCATTCATGTGACTAGACGTTGGCCGAGTCATGAATTGACTTAAAATATGGACGGCGTAACATATATCGGGTCTTGTGACTGTCAGATAGAGGAGCCTCCCAATCAGTCTTCGGTAGACGCTAGGATCTTGTAAAACAGTCCCAGTTTCTTTACTCAGTTTAACATTTGATCCATTGGGAGTCTAAGGGGTTTTGAGCCAAGGGAACCTGAATCTGCTAAAATATCAAGAGCATATTTTCGTTGACATATATGGATGCCCGTTGATGAACATGCAACTTCTATCCCAAGAAAATATCGTAAAACACCGAGATCTTTAATTTTGAAGGCACGATTGAGATATGATTTAACAGAATGAACAGAAGCCAAAGAACTACTAGCCACAATAATATCATCAACGTACACAAGTAGCACTGTAAAGGATTGATCATCTTGTTTGGTAAAGAGGTTATAATCAGCTTTGGATTGGGTAAGCCAAAAGTAATCAGGGATGTAGATAGCTTGGAGTATCACTGCCTAGAGGCTTGTTTGAGGCCATATATGCTTTTTAATAGTCTACAAACTTGATTCGGTTTTCCTTTAGTGTATCCGAGGGGTTTCTGCATATATATCTCTTCATTTAAATCCCCATGTAAGAAGGCATTGTTAACATCAAAATGGTACAGGTGCCACCCTTTAATGGCCGCAATTGCTAAGAGACATCGAACAGTAGTTAATTTGGCAACAGGGGAAAAAGTTTCATGATAGTCTATCCCTTCTTGTTGCGTATATCCCTTTGCGACTAATCTACATTTGTATCTCTCAATGCTTCCATCACTATTGAACTTCAATTTAAAGACATATCAACGACTTAATAGTTTTCTTGCCGGGGCAAGTCGGTAATGATCCATGTCTTATTTTGCTCTAAAGCGTTCAATTCATTTTCAATGCTTCACACCATTTTTATCACGAATGGCTTGGGCATATGTTTGTGGTTTTGTGAGATGTTATGGTGGCTGAAAAATGTCCAAAGGAGGAGATAATTTTGGTATGATACCTGATTTTCAATGGGGTACGGTTTCCCTAGAGATGTTTATACGTTGGGTTTAGTAGGCGAAGTTTGAGATACTTGATTGAAATTCTTTCGGGTATTCGGGCGCTTTGCGAATTCTAGTGGTTCTTGAGCGGGTATTTGACTAATTGTAATTGTTTGGGTATCATTCGATTCATTTGGTTCGAAATGATCGTCGATTAGTTGTTCCTGGTCTGATTTTTAAACGGTGGAAATTTCTTCATTATTTTCGGTCACAGTTTCAACAACAGGATTCGAACCAGAATCATGTAAATTTGTTGACGTCGGTTGTGTTTGCCATAATTGTTCGTTATAAGTATTAGGTAGATCCAATGAGGGTGCATCGGGTTGAATATTTGAGCTTTGGCCAATGCCGTCGTTTTGAAAGGGGAATATATTTTCATGAAAAATCACATCTCTTGAATTAAAAATGGCATGGCTATTTAAGTCAATTAATTTGTAGCCTTTGACACCAAAAGGATAGCCTAAGAAGGTGCATTTTCTACTTCTGGGATCGAATTTAGTACGACCTTGGGAGATGGTGGAAGCAAAGCATAAGCATCCAAATACGCGGAGGTTGGCGTAGTTGGGTTTGACTACAAATAGAATTTTATATGGAGTTTTATTTGCGAGTATTGGAGTGGGAATTCTATTGATGATGTGGGCAGCGGTAAGTATACAATCACTCCAGAATTTCAAAGGAAATCCCGATTAAAATCTAATAGCTCTAGTGACATTTAATAAATGTTGGTGTTTGCGTTCAACAACACCGTTTTACTGTGGTGTTTTCACACAACTACGTTGGTGAATAACACGTTTTTTCCGTAAAAATCTCGATCTCAATTTACGTGCCATTATCGCTACGAATTACCTTGATTTTGACATTGAATTGTCGGCAACCAGATTATAGAAGGCTTCCAAGCACAATTTTGTATCCGATTTTTGTTTCAGCAGGTAAATCCAGGTATTTCTGGATTCATCATCAACGATAGTCAAAAAATATTTATATCCATCATAAGATACTTCGGAACATGGTCCCCATAAGTTACAATGCACAACGTCGAATAAGGTGTGTGACTTATGAGCACTGGGAGAAAAGGGAATGCGACGCTGCTTGGCCATGTGACAAATAGAACAGGGATTATCATTAATTGAATGCACTGCTCCTTTTACAAAGGGGTCGTTTATTAGTTTCATCATACAATATGAAATGTGACCTAATCGAGAATGCCATAGATTAGAAGGCGATGAAGCAACATTAACCGAAGGCTCCTTGCAAAATTTGGAGAGAAGGCTCTGTAGAGAATTGGGATCAACTTTCTTATTCATTAGATAATATAAATTACTTTTCTCTTCACCCATCCGAATCGTTGTCCAAGTAGCAAGGTCCTGAATCAAACAGATGTTAGAAAAGAAAAACATACCGCAATTAAGTGTATCAGTTAGCCGTTTAACGGAAACCAAATTAAAAGTGAATGAAGGAACACAAAGCACATTATGCAACATTAGTTTATCTGTGAGTCTAATGTTTCCAATATGAGAAACAGATGCTTTACTTTAGGAAGTTTGTGAAGCATGAAACTGGACCTTGGGATGAGTATATAATGAAGGATCACATATCATGTGATCGGTTAAGATATCCGAATCCATGCTTGTCGACTATTATCATAGAAGTTATGTAAGGAACAAATAGAGAGGACATTACCCGGTCATGTTGCTTTGACCTTTGGTCTTTCGTTCATTAAGGTCGAATATATCGCCCTGTCTTGCATTCTTAGATTGAATCAACTCCATGAGTTGGTTAAATTGGTCTTTGGTCAATGCAACACTATCATCAGGGGTTCCTTCTCGGTCAGTATGGTGCTTGAAGCTTGATAAATTGGCAGAGGAAGTTATATTCCCAGTTCTGCCATGGGCCTTGTGATTAGGGGGAAAACCATGCAATAGATAACACTTTTCAACATGCCCAGTTTTGTGGCAGTGGGAGCAAACGGGCGCATCGACATTACTGATTTTGAAGCATTGCTGGACAGAATGTCCAACAATTTTACAATAAACACAGAAGTGCTTGTCCTTCTTGGTATTCGGTTTCACATTGTTTTTGAAAGAGCTAGGGTTCCGTTTGGCAGTTAAGGCCATTGTGTTCAAATTCTGGGCCACAGACAGCATGTGATGCTGCTGTTCTTGCTGTTGGATGACCGAGAACACTCGGTTAACAGAGCGAAGGGGGTCCATCATCATAATTTGGTCTCGGGCATTAGAGTAAGAATCGTTTAAGCCCATAAAAAATTGTATAACACAATCTCGTTGGTATTTGTCAGCAAATGATTTCATCTTGCCGCAATCACAACTTGGAAGAGGATCGTAAATCAAGAGTTCATCCCACAAAGTTTTAAGCTTACCGTAGTACACGCTCACCGGGTCTTGTTCTTGCATCAGCCCAGCCAACGATTTCTTTAATTGAAAAATCCTTGGCCCGTTACATTGGGTAAATAGAAGCTCATTCCGAGCTCGAAGGCATCATCGGCGAAAGCGACGCTAGCTTTAATCGATGGGCTAACCGAGTTTTGGATCCAGGAGACCACCATATCGTTGCAACGCCCCCAAATCTCAAATATGGGATCGCTTGAGTCACTCGGCTTGTGAATAGTGCCCTCGATGAACTGAATCTTGTTTTTGGCTCGCAAGGCTCGACGCATGGCTCTGGACCAGGTGGCGTAGTTGTCGGCGGTGAGTAAATCGGCGACCAGAGTGATGGCCGGGTTGTCACCGATTTCCAATCTGAAGGGATTTGTGAGGTCTATGAGGGTTTGAAGTCGCATCTGTTCGTGCGAAGAGGTAGCGGACGGGTTAGTTGTGTTTGATGTGGATTCGGGCAAGGATGGTGGAGACGCCATTCTCTGATACCATGTAAAGTTCGACGGCAAGCGAAGGAGAAGAGGGATTGCTAAGCGTCGGCACCGACGAGCTCAGAGAGAGAGCACGATGTAATGATGAAGGAGGCGGACGCAAGCCATTTTATTTATTCTGCCTTATTGTTGTATACAGAGCACCGAGGCAAATATATATTACAAAGAAAAGAAAAGCAAAAGGAAAGAAACTAATATGGGAAATTACAACGGAAAAAAGAATAAAAGGTAACAAATAAAAAAATATATACAAGTGTACGGTATTCCTATTTGGTAATATTCTTTGTATTTTCTAATATCTTCTAACCTACTTAAACCAATATAATTCACAAAAAAAAAAAAAAAACTAAAATATAGAATAGATTGAAGAAATGAGAGACTAAAAATAGAGATTGGCTCGGTAAAATGCCAGAAGAACAAATGACTCAGAAGGTTATACTCTGCATTCTTTATTTTATGAATTCGACCCCCTTTTTTAGGGAAAAAAAGAGAGCATATATTTATAGTCACAAGGTCATTTATTAATGGTTTCCTGAAGATGAGTAATTGCCTATGATTTGGATATTTAGATTAGTTAAAAACTAATTAGTTTAGCTATCTTTATGCACGTTTTGATCATAGGGTTGATTAGAAGCCATTGATACCTAAGGTTTGAATTGATAGTAGGTAATTGATACTTGTTAATCCAGATATCATTGTCTAGGCTAATTGCAAAGTCGACAAACTATTCAGTTGGACAATCAGAAATGCCACCATTCAAGCAGCTCAAACCAAGTTATATTTTACTTAATAATTGTCCATCCGCTTTCTAGATCTTGACATATCTTAGCTAGAGTTCGGTTGCAACCGGACACAATACTCTTTAGGCTTGGGCCTAATGGGTTGGATGCTAGTCGTTAGACGCCATACTCCCAATGCTGTACCCATCAATAAATAATTAAATTAAGCAGAATTATAAATCTTATGAAATTGTCTAGTGCAAATAATCTTTCCTTTTATGGATTATATAGGAATAAAAGCAGTATAATAACAATGACGAAGCTTAGACAAGATGAAAATCACATATCGGACTTTGAACATGTGAGAGACCAAGTTTTGGAAGGAATCAATTCCCATCTTGGTTATAAAATTTGGTACTTGTAGATGGTCTAAAAGTTTTGTATTTAGATAATATAGTATGAGATTTTGTTATATTAAAACTTAATGATTTAGGTATTTGAGTTAGTCTAAAATTAAAAATAATATTTTTATCAAGATTTTCTATAATTTCAAAAAACTCCTTTCAAATCACATAAAGAGGGGATTGCGTGAGGTCAATCTGCTATACATATGATAGAGTGGTCTCATTTGATTTTAATAATTTAGATGTAAAAGTGGCAGAATGATTTAGCTTCATTTATAATACACTGGTTTCTCTCATAGGAGTTTAGATTAAGTATTTTAAATTAAATTGAGTTATTAATAATTTAAATAAATTTAATATAAAATAAGAAAAATTACGACTATCTTCCTACTAAGCTAAGCTTATAAGATGAACGTTTAATACTAAGATATTTAGAATAGTTGGATCTTTGAAATCTATTATAAAGTTTGGTGCACAATTAAAATAAATAGGTCAATTATATAGATTAAATTGTACTATTACTAAAATTGAATAATTATATTTTAACAATATCTGATATCTTTGTTAGAGTAATATTGAAATATTTATTCCTAATTTGATTAAGAGTTTGATGACTATTTGAATTAAATCATAATGAATATAATTATTATCTGTATGTTTGAATTTATCTATTTATAAAGTTAATAATAATCTAATTTTTTCATATTTATTCTTAACAGATATAATTTGTTTATGACCTTTAATAGTTTAAGCTATTTTAAAATCAAAGGTATCCAATTTATAATTTTTTTTTACTTGTTGAGTAGGGATTGTCCACCTATAATAATTTGACTATTTGGTATTATTAATAACTCTCTTAAATTAATTGTCATATTAGAATTTAAATTATTACCTCTAAGTATACATCTCAACCAAGATGCAATTATTTAATTAGCGTAGAGATTAAAACAAAACCTTTTACACTAACCTATTAATTAGGAACACCTAATCCGGGACCACTAAATACAAGCTTGCCAACGATAACTAAGTGTTATATAGATGGATAATACAAAAATATATGCAAAATTTAAAAAATAATGTCTCTGATACTAAAATGTGTATGCATAATCAACAATTCAAACTTTAATTTGATAAATAATAAAAAAGAGTAGAAATATACCATAAATTATATTTTGATTAAAGACAAGCTGAATATAGTTGATATTAAGGGTTTAATAGCTATTTGGATTAAACTAATGCCCTAATGAATGCCCTGAGTTTCCTTTTTATAATGGCGATTCAATAATTTGGGCCCTTTATCATCCAAGAATCTAGTCTGTTACTTTGGTAGGTGAATTATGATGGAAGGTAAGTAGGTGGCATCACATGCCTACCCATATGTCCATCGCTCAATCAAATTTGAGAATCTGAATCTGCTTTTACTTTGGAGCAATTGTTGCTAGTCAAAAAGTTGATACTATTACCGTAGGGTATTTGCTTTTTATTGTTGAGTTTTGGCTTTTTACTATTGAGTATCAGTTTTTTTTATTGGTACTTTTGAGTCTAATGTGACTTTTTGAATATTTGGCAGGACTTATTAGCTATCGGATTAACTGATAATCTTGAACAAGTTGAGTTCGAATTAAGTTTTGAATATAAGAAAGAAACTCTTTGAAGAATGGATGGGTACCTGTATAATAATATGGTGTTAGTTTTTTTTTAAAAAAAACCCTATCCTTGAAATAATCATTTAGAATACGCCACAGTCCCTAACATTATCTGATATACAATCTATGAATGTAATTTTTAAGTAAGATAAATTTATTCTAAACATGGAATACTTAAGAAAAGAGTTCATGTCAAATAAAAATAACAATCTTAGAAAATGATATTTTAAATCTTCTACGCAAAAACAAATAGAAGAACATAGAAAAATTTGAAAACAAATCATGAACTTGCTCAAAACATGTTTACCATTTTTTGAATGGTTTTTGTCCTATGTTGGTAAGAATCATTTAATACCCACATCAAAATTATTTGAACATAATCAAGTTAATGTTAATACTAGAATAACCAACCAATGGACAACCATTAATGGGAGACACATTACTCCTGCGCATCCCCATTAACTAGCATGAAATTAAATATAGATGGATTACAGCTATCAGCTACTCCCTTTAAAAGGGGATTAGATAGAAAATCAACTTCCGAGGCCACATTAGATTATATTAACAAGGTTTATTAATAAAATAGTTATTAATCGTAAACTTTTCATACTGTGACCACACAATTAGATAGAATAGAAAATACTTTTCAAATAGAAAATTAATTTTCACATAGTAACTCCCCCTTACCCAATTCACCTTATACAATATCTTAAAAGAACATAAATAAATTATCTTCAAAATGAACAGATATTTTCTTAGAAGCATTAAGCCAAAAAATCTAACAACTAACGTTTTCAACATCTTACCCAAATTCACACAATATAATAAAAACGGTCCAGATCATAGACCAATCCATAGATAAAGAAGATCAAGAAGAAAACCACGCATTAAATAAAATTGAACACCAAAGGAGAAACACTCCTCCTAATCCTCCTAGAGCATATCTAATAAAAGCTTATTGCTCATGACTAACTCTTCCAGATATACAATATAAAGAACGAAATCAATAACAAGTAAGAATATTTAGTAGAGAGGCCATCCATGAGTGGAACATAGATGGTAAATCAGAATATGAAATCACACTCATGCTCCATCACATTGGCATGGCTGCTACAGCCTACCTAGTACAACAAATAATAGAGTACCAAACTTGCAAGTTTATTATCACAGAATTTTAGAAGGACCCTTAAATTTTGGTGGGATGATTCTTTATTGCCACGACAAAAAGAACACATTTTAAATCATACCGAATACATTCAAGTAGAAGGACCTGATGGCAAAATTCAATTTGAACAATAAGAAAATACCATAGAAATTCTTATAGTCACGATTAGCTAAGCTTTCATAGGAAATCCTAAAGAAAAAAAATCATAACTTTCAAAATATTCCTATCCAATCTTAAATGTCCTATGCTTTAATATGTTTGGTGGTATAAAGATTTATTTTTTATCCATATCTTTCGTCAACGAGATTGTAATGAACTTTTTTGAAAGGAATGATTTGTTACCGGCCTACCCACTCTATTTGTCAAACACATTCTCACTAAACTTACTGATCTTTCAGGGGATTAGGTTAATCTTTGGAATAAAATGACTTTTAGAAAACTTGTTGCCTATATTAAAAAAGAAGGTTTATAATTATGTTAAAATTATAAGGAACAATTTAAAGCTTAATTTAAAGTGTTCTACCATTAATATGAGATAGATAAAATAAGAGCACCTACCAGAACCAAGCCAAAATATTCTAAAAAATCAAACAAATCATCTAATATATATACTCAACCTAATAAAAAGAAACATTGTAAATAAACAATGAAAGATCATACTCAAGAAAATAAACCCCAATTCCAACAATCTAAGATAATATGTTAAAAATGTAAAAGATTAGGTTATAAATCTAATCAATATAAATTTAGAAAGAAAATATATGAATTATTTAATGATGATGAATAAATGTGTAATAATCTAACATTCTTATTATTAAGCGACTTAGATGGATCTAAACATCAATCTGATGATGATATATACGAAATACAAGAAAATAAATCAAACAATTCTTATTGTTCTAACTCATCATGACCAGAAGAAGAAGAAATACCAGAATTACAACACTATGATTGTAAAATACAATAAGTAAATATGTTAGGAAAAAAAGAAAATGAGAAACAATTTTTACTTAATATTATAGACAAAATTGATGATCCAAAAATAAAACGTTAATATTATATGAAATTAAAAAATCTATCAACACAAAAATAAAAATATAAAAATCCTGAACTATTTAGTTTAACCAAAGCATTCAAAAAATATTCATCACAGTCATTATTCAAACAAGTATAGGATATTTACAAAATAAAATTAAATAAGTAAAGGTTGAAATCAAAGAGTTAAAAAATCAATTATAAAAATAAAAATTTAATAAATTACAATTAAGCATATGATTATTACTACTTAAATCAAAGTTTATCTCATCAAAAACCACAGAAGCATCCACATCCCAACCCATAAATCAAAAAATCAAAGTGAAGAGCAATATCTTTATTTAATTACAAAAATAAATTTTAAAAAATAATATTGTCAAATTATATTAGTAATAAATAATAAATTTTATCTCAAACTAATAGCCTTATTAGATATAGGAGATGATCAAAATTGTATATAAGAAGGTTTAATACCTACCAAATATTAACAAAAAACAACTAAAAAATTATATACTATAGCCGGATCAAGGTTAACTATCAAATATAAATTAACAAATTTAGCCATATGTAATTAGGGACATTATTTTCAACCTATTTTCATCTTAGTAAAAGATCTTCAATAAGATATCATCTTGAAAACTCGTTTTTTTGCACAAATTTATCATTTTACTGCCTCCGTTGAAAGTATTTTAACCCAAGTTTTAGGCAGTATAATTCTTTTCTCTTTTATACACCCTGTTAAATAAAGAAAAATATAAGAATTGTAAACTGCATCAATATATATGCAAATTAATATCATAAAAAGAAAAAAATAAATACAATATTTACAAGAAGAATTACAAATAATAAATATTGAATAGCAATTAACGAATTCGCCAATTTGGGACAAAATTAGAATAATACAACAAATATTTAAAAATAAAGTTTGCTCAAACCTTCCTAACACTTTTTGGGAACGTAAACAATACCAAGTAGAATTATTTTATAAAAATAATTTTCATAAGTCTCAAATTCTAACCAAAGTTAAGCCTATTCAAATGAATTAATAATTATTAGAATACTGTAAAAGAGAAGATACAAGATCTATTAAGCAAAAAATTAATTAGGCTCTCTAAATTATTTTAGAATTGTTTCATTTTTTATGTAATAAAACAAGCAGAATTAGAAAGAAGATTCCCAAGAATAGTTATCGATTATAAATTCCTTAATAAAGTATTTCAATGGATTAAATATCTTACCTAATAAATGAAACTTAATTAATCGATTATATAATATAAATTTTTTTTTAAAATTCAATATGAAATTTGAATTTTGGCAAATTCAAATAGAAGACTAAGATAGAAACAAGACAATATTTACAGTTCCTTTTGGACAGTACGAGTGAAATGTATTGTCTTTTGGACTCAAAAAAACTTCATCAGAATTTTAAAATATAATGAATCAAATATTTAATCCATACATGTAATTTATAATAGTTTATATTGATGATATTCTAGTATTTTTAAAAATAATGGACTAGTATTTTAAATATTTACACCAATTTCTAAATATTATTAAACAAAATGGTTTAATTGTATCATCTGTAACAATACATTTATTCCAAACAAAAGTCTAATTTCTAGGATTTAATATTTACCAACATACAATTGCCCCTATCCAAATATCTATAGAATTCATAACTAAATTTTCTAATGAAATTAAAAATCAAATACAATTATAACGATTTTTAGGATGTTTAAATTATATAACAAATTTTATTTCTAAATTTAGATAACTCTATGAACCATTATATAAAAGACTCCAAAACGATTTTCCTCCATGAACGGAGGAACATACACAATTAGTAAAACAACTAAATAACAAGTTTAACACTCACATTGTCTAGGTATTCTACAACCTAATGCCTAATTAGTAGTCGAAATAAATGCCTCGAATGTAAGATATGGAGAGACCCCTAAACAAAAATTAGAGTTAAGATAGCATACATTAATCATATATTTTTATTTTGGTTTATGGTTTGGACCGTAAAAAAATTATTCAACCATTAAAAAATAAATTCTATTTATTATTTTATATATATTAAAATTTTAAAATAATTTACATGATAAATATTTTCTATTGCATATTAATTATAAAGTAACAAAAGATATCTTACAAAAGGATATTAAAAATCTATTATCTAAACAAATCTTTACTCGATGGTAAACAATTTTATTTATTTTTGATTTTGACATTAAATTTATTAAAGAATTTTCGAATTCTTTACCCAACTTTTTAACAAAAGAATTTTTATAAGGATCAAATCATGCTGCCCAAACCACAAAATAAATCTAAGCCTATTCAACCTCCTACTACTCCAATAAAACAATTAGCTAAAGATTACGCAATACCTATGCCACAAAAGACTATTCTTGTATCAAATCAGTATGCAACCCTCCAAGACTATCCACTTTTGTCCTTCAAGGATCTATCCAAATCAAACTTGATCAACATTTCTCATCCACAACCACTACTTATAAGCCAACGAATCCATCCAACTATGCCACCAAACCCTTAACCATGCATATAGCCATGACCACCCTCTTACAACAACCTTTACTTAAAGATTTATTGGACATTATCAATCGTATGCTTTATGACTACTACTTATACAAAACTTCTAATATTGCCGAACAAAACAATACTATAAATTAATTCTCATCGGCTCAAGCTTAATTAAACTCAAGCATTATTGAAATCCTCAGGATAATTCCATTATTTATTCCATTTGTAAAATCCTAAGAGTCAAGCATGCTACTAAACTTGTATTGACTCTTTAGAATACCAAACCCTTTTCTATCAATTATTATCTGTCTGGTTACAATTATCAGGATTATAGAGACGTTTGGTATGATATCTTTTATCTACGCTCTTATAGCCATTCATGATTTTTTAGATTTGATAAATCATACCCCAAAGAATTACCTAATTGATTTTTAGAATGGTAGCACTCCACTCTCTATTGTGAGAAAATTTAGAGTCAAATAGTAGGATAAGTTTGATTATTCTCAAACTATGCCACTTTTATTCAACGTGATTTTTATTCCCTTTAAAACTGTTAAGAAAATTATTAAAAAGTCTCACACCAGCCTCCTACTCGATCATCGGTGTTTATAGTGGATACTCCATCACTAGCACTATTTGCACACTTGCATCTATGCCAGCTAAGTCTTCTACTCTATCAATATCTTCCAAACGGTCCTCCAAAATTAAGAAGACCTAGGAGGCCCAAATTGGAGAGGTCTTCACTCAAATGCAAGATACGATGCGCATATGGGCTAACATAGTAGGCAAAAATTCTTTTGGCTCCTTTACATAACTGCCCTCTAAACCGACTAGCCCATGGGACTCTGATTCATATGGAGGTCCCTTTGCTCATGACCCATTTGATTTCTGAGCATTAAAAAAATTAACACCACTGTGTTATTATGCAGGTATTCACCATTATTCAAAGAATTTTCTTCCTATATTCAAAACTCAATTCGAACTCAACTTGTTAAAGATCATTTGTTATAATAATGGCTACAAAATCTTCAATTCCAACAAGTCTTGCTAGATTCTCAAAAGGTTACATGAAACTCAAAAGTATGAACAAGAAAAGCTGATAATCAATAGTAAGAAGCAGATGCTCAATAGTAAAAAGCCAATGCTCAACAGTGAAAAGTAGATATTTTACAATAAAAATAGATGCTCTATAGTAATAGTATCAACTTTGTAACGCATCGTATTTTTAACAAAAAATCTGATAAAATTTCGGTTGTAATATGGATGTCGGCCTAATATAAATACTTGTAAAATACTCTATATAACATACATATTCCACATATCTCATAAACACAGGATTCAAAAGCCAGAACAATCACGTGGCTCCAACGTCATAATTCTGGATATGACTTAGCTCAAACAAAATGTCACTAGGTACTCTAATTAACCATAACAATCTATAGAAGCATTATACATCCATCCAATAGTCACACACATATATTGGTATACAATCCAATCTCAAAATATATAAAATATTTCATGAGGAGGGTGTAAAACTACTAAGCTAAGTCCACAAAGCTCTTTCTCCAAGATCTGCAGCTTATCTAACCTCTAAACTCTACTCTACTTCATCGGGTAGAGACTCGTACTCATTTGAAGGAAAGAAAAACATTAATGGTGAGCCAAATACTCAACAAGTATAATATAATCAAAGATAATATATAATATATTTAAAATGAAACAGGGGAGGGAGATAGGAGCATGAGATATGGCATGAAACATAAACAATTATGTTTTTGGAATATAATAACTTATTATATTTTATCTTTCTTCTCATAGGGTTTCAAAATATACATAAATTTTTTAATATTTGCGGATCAGGGCCAATAGACCTTATTGATTAATGGTGCGGGAGAATGAGAAAATAAATGTATTTATTTTTACACATTTTAAAGCGCATATCCACACAATTTAACACTCCATGACGAGCGGTATACCTTTAACCCGATATATAAAATCATATTACATATACCACCATATCCCCCGTGGCTCAGAGGTAGTCATCGTTCTTTCATAATAATATCCTAAGACATATCAAAGAATATTACCCGCTCTAATACACAGTCAGGATAATCCTTGAATTGTCACTATAATATCAATGGCATACCAAAGGATACAATCTTCTGAAATATAAATCTATGATCCAAATTTTATGATTTCTTATTTTTTGAGAAAAAGTTCACCAAATTTCTTTTACAAAGTTTTCACACAGGGAGAACGAATTATACAAATACCAAATTATGGCATTTCTTTCGTATTCTTATATATCTTACTTAATTCTTATATATAAATACGTATAATTATTTCTTGTGGGTTTAAATATTCACGTGACTTTAAATATATGCATAATTTAATATGATATTTTGAAACAATTAGGAAACCCTTACCACATTGGAGCAAACGTCACTTTAAAGATTTCGGACAATAATTCCTTCACAAACGGTTCACAATAATATTTTCAAAATATATAATTGAGTATATACAATTATAAATAAATTAGATGTCAATTAAACAAAATAAAATCATGTAAAATTATCAAAGTGGCTCTCGTGAATAGTGCCTGCACGAGTATAGGGGTCCATATGTACAAATTTAGATACATAATTGATAAATTAACATATTCATGGTATAGGTAATAATATTATAAAGACAATTTATACAAAAATTTTAAATTAATCGGTGAAATCATCCGAGGCGTGGAGTTAGGAACTATGTTGGAAAATCAGTCAAAACTACAAAATCGGGTGTAAAATTCACATATGTGCGTGCCCATATTATAGATAATAATTATATAAAGTCAAATCATGTATAAAACTCAAAATAATTGGTTAAATGAGATTTGGGCACGGGTTATAGGGTTTCGAGACGTGCAATGGCCACGTGAAACCATGAATCGGGCTACAAATCGGTGAATACTTATGCTTGGGTCGTAGGTTTCACAAAATATAAGTATGGGTCGGATACCGAGACAAAAATATTTGAAAAAAACTAATAAAAAAAAAAAAGAGAATAAAAATAGTATGGATGTACTTGCCTCGACCCGATTTATCACTTCTCAACTAGATCCAAGTTAAAATTGAACTTGGGGACCTCGTTTCCTCCTTTCTCTCTCTCTTCTCCCTCTCCCTCTCTCTCCTCTTTTCTTCCTCCTGAAGCCCCTACTGCACTCCCCCTTCCCTTCTTCTTATATATATTCCGTTTCTGTTATTGTAAAACCCAATTGATACTCGAGTGATAGTACAAACATATTTCAAATACCAGATCAAGTAATTTAAATATCCATCAAATTTTTATAATATTTAATTATTTTTTATCATAACTAAATTATCCAAAATAATAATAAATAATTTTAATTAAATCAGATAAAAATTTAAAATATTATAAAATTTTTTACTAGTAACAGTTACTCCAAAGTAAAAGCAAATTTAGATTCTCAAATTTGATTGAGTGATGGACATATGGGTAGGCATGTGATGCCACCTGCTCACCTATTATCATGATTCACCTATCAAAGTAACAGACTAAATTCTTGGATGTTGAATGACCCAAATCATAGCATCACCATTATGAAAAGGATACTCAAGGCATTCAATAGGGCATCGACTTAAGCCAAATAGTCATCAAACTCCCAATACCAATTATATTCAACTTGTATTTAATCAAAGTATAATTTCTAGTATATTTTTACTCTCTTTTATTATTTGTCAAATTAAAATTTGAATTGTCCAGATCTATAATACCCACGTGATACTAAAAAATACAAAAGTACAAAAATTAAGAATAAATGTTGATTTTAGATTAAAATTAGAAAAAAAAGAGTAAATACCATGGTATTTTTCCATTGATCAAACTAGGTTATATGCTTTCCATTTGTTTTTGAGCTAACTCAACATCCTTTCGACACGCATAGGCATTGATTAAAGCTTGAATTCATATTAAAAAATAATTTAAGAAAAAAAATATTTATGAATAATTAAAAATCATATTTATAAAGGAAGGACGTTAAAAAATAACATTCAAAATGATTTGAATACTTAGAATATGAACGTAACAAAAAATAAGTGAAACAAAAATAAAAACATCAGAAAAGGGGTGATATGTAAGATAAAAGATACGTAGATCTAAAGAAAGACATAACAAAAAGCTATAGGAAATTAATCTGAGATCACTTACCAAATCGAACAAATAATAAATAAAAAATTCATATAATTAGCTTTATTAAAAATCTTATTTTTGTTACTAAATTTTCCTATTAAATAATTAGTTACAATTATCGACTATCATCATCCTAAATTTGATGCTTGATTAAAATTAAAAAAAAAAAAAAAAAGCAACACGATAAAATGAATGAATGAAGAATGCGGATCCCATGAAACGGGCCATTAACTGCACAGCGGACGAGCAATACGTCAACAAATGATTTTGGAGAAGTAAAATATGCTCATCTGGCTTACATGGCTGAGATTAGATTAACTAAATCTGCCACTAAGATTGTTTATATTTGTCTAATGGAGTCGAGATCAATATGCGCCAACGCTGGCCTAGTGGGTTTCTTGTCCCCGGTTCCCAATTATTCCACAATCTCTCCTTCCTCCGCATCTTGCCTTTATTTTCCGCAGTCCGATCAACTTGCGCATTTCATTTTACCATCATTTTCGACTGTCTGACTGACTTTATTCTCCGCTTTGTTTCATCATTGGATAATTGATACACATTTAAAAATATGAAACAAATTTGGAAAAAAAAAAAAATTCATATCTACCTCATCCTGAATCTTATACGATACAACTAAAAATAAAAATATTGAAACAAATAGGAATCACTTTTCATAATATCTTCTGACCTGCTTAAACCAATATAATTCACAAAAAAAAAAAAAAAAACTAAAATATAGAATAGATTGAGGAAATGAGAGACTAAAAATAGAGTGTTCCAAGGATATTCGTTGGGTGCTCCGAAAACATTTCCCTTAATATATAGGCACTTCCGAGCTAGATGCCTGCCAAAAATATCCATAAATGGAGACAAATCAGGAGAGAATTTCATGGTGGGGGTGGCGGTTGCAGTGCCCTCTACTTTGTCTTCAGATAGATCTCCACTCTTCCACTATGAAAGCAAAACCTAATGCTCAAATGGTCAGTTTTAACTAGCAAATTCAACGTCACACAGGCCAATGCAACTGCTAAATCTCTCTTGCTATCAAGTTTCCACTTTTCCTATACCCTATGTGCACGAAGTCATCTGAAGTCTTACAGCATCAAGACAAACAGATAGTTTGGAGGCTCTTGTGCTTAGTTGCAAGTCATACAATAAACCTTGCCAAACGTAACAATAGCCATACGATTCAACTGCTAGAAGCTGTGTTGCCAGAATTGGGCCAATGAGCATCTACTCAGCTAGTAAAACAGTACATTCCCGATGTTCATGTATCTTCAGGAGGGAGAACACAATAAAGGAAGACAGTATACTGATTCACTTACAATGACCTGAATAATGCAACGGCTAAATGGACTAAAACAGAAAGTTTAACTTCACCTCATGGGAGCGGAAATGGGAGGCTTTCAGGGTCATGTGTCCACATAGCAAGAGCTATGAAAACCAATATCATCAAAATTGCCATTATAGCAGTTCTCAACACCTGGTCACAGTTATGATCCATATTAATATCAATTTGAGAGCTACATGGAAGATATACTCCATCAGAGATATCAGCATTTGGTTGTCTCTCACAGGACATTTGTGTAGTATGAAGAGTTCGCATATCATGGACGCTTGAACATTTCGTGCACAAGCATTTGCCACCAAGATATGCTGGTAGAACCTGAAGGTACTCAGAAAGAACTTCTTGGTAAGTTTCTCCTACAAATTTCAATTTCCGTTGAGTGGCAGGCCTTAGAATCTGAAGATAGCAGTATTATCCATGTTAGTAGATTTGACTGAAGCCTAGCTATATTATTTCAAATTAGAAAGTCACTGGGACAGAAAAGAAACCAGAGATTCTGAAGTCCAACCAAGTAAAAAAGCTCACTTGAATAAAAGTTTGTGCTTTCTCCCAAACATCAGGAGGAATCCGAATGACAAACAAGCAACCAAGATGGTTCGGGAAATGATCTTGAAAAAGTGCAGAACTCGAACTCATCATCTGCATCGGAAGTCTGATTGGAGACAAACCTTCACAATCCACCAACACTGTAATTTGAGGATTTTCCTCATCAACAAAATGCAGGATGCCATACTCCACTTGAGAAACTGCATGAGCAATTATTAAACTTAAACATGCCACACAATGCCGTTTGGAAATTTGAGAAATAAGAAATTGCCAATTATAAATTAAAGTAAAAGCACTGTCATGGACAAAAGATTAAAACAGCGTCTAATTTATTTACCATGTGAGCAAAAATGATGCTCAGTTAAAAGAAAAAAACCCTCATCCTGAAGACACATGCATTTTCTTCATGCACTTAATTGATATGAAAGAACAAAAATTAGGTTTAAGCCAGCAACATTTCAATCCTGATGGTATCTTTATTCCATAACTCTGACACCACAATGTTTTGATACTGTGTCACCAATCATTTGAAATCCCCTACTGAAAATTAGCAGAAGTAACATATTAGAAGCCAAAATCTAAGGCCAGGCAGATTCATTTTCTCATGAATAAATGGGTTGTATTAACGAAAGCTGAGGTACTTCAACTGAAGGGATTGTACAAACGACTTAACTGATTAGCATAACAAAATAAAACATCATCAAGTTAAAACTACTAACTACTGAAATGATTAAAATCCTTTTGTTTTCATGAATATATCATGATATAATTTGCATTTAAAAGGAAACAGAAACCACAGATATTGTGTTAGCTTGGTCAATTCTACATCATCCAGAGTTAGTCTATTAGAACAAATAGAATGAGTCCAAAAATATAATTCATGCAGAGGCAGAAAGGCATTACCAATAGCCTGCACAAATTGTGGTCTTTCATGAGTAGGCAAACTGATACAAGCTAGCCCAAGGCGTACAATTAGGCAAGGTCGGTGTCGAACATCATAACCATGCCAGAATACTACATGAGACCACAATTCAAGTTCCTGTTCTGAAAGTATATTGTATGTTTTTCTCCAATGAATTGTCTTCTTAACTGTAGATAGGAAGGTTGAAAAGTCTCCATTTGCTGCAGTATAAAATCTATGGAGCTCTTTCTCATAAAATCTGCAGCAAAACGAAGACATGCTTGGTTGCAGTGACGTAAGTCATAGATGTTGAGACAAAAGACAGAAAATCCTAATCCTGGAACCGCTAATTATAGTATTGGAAATATTGCATAGTCTTTAAAGACTTTAATTTTGACTTTTTATACTACAAAAGACTAAATTACGCAAATATTCAATATATGTAAAAAATATTTGCTTTAAATACTATGAATATAAAATACCAATCTTACTTATTCAACATCACTAATATACACAATAAACAAAGTGTAGAAATAAATTAACAAAGAATGTGGTGACAAAAAGAAATTTTAATAATCAAATAACTAATGAGTAAAATCCTCTGGACTTCTTGAACCAGTCAAAGTGAATCCACTATAAAAAAACCAACTTATAGATCAGGTGGTACAGATACGCTAACATTTAGCCAATTTATTTTTGACACGTGGCCCCAACTAAAAAACTCACCGTATTTGCATCCTAGCAATGAAACCAAACACTATCCAATCTTCTTTTGGAGTTTGCTGTCTTGAGAACAATCAGTACTTCTGAAACTCCAAGATTCAAGCCACCAACAAAACTTCGAAGGCTCATGGGTTTGGAATAAGTGTTTGATAATAGTTAAATAATTTCAAGATAAGAAAACCTGTCATTTGGATCATGACTCGTGTAAGAGGTTTTCTCATTTTCTCTTCATTTCTCTAACTCTCTTCTTCTTCTCTTTTCACATAAGTGATGGCTAGGTTAAAGAAAAGGAGTTTATTTATAAGTGATGCTGAAACTAGGGCTTAAAAATATAAAACTGTGAATTCTATGCACTAGCGTTTGAACATTAGCTTGAATGCCAACGTGTGTGTGAGCGATTCAATGGCGCACATGCACAACCCATTCTATTAATTTGGACATGTGCGCGATCTAATGGCACACATGCATGAACCATTCCATTATTGGCGCACATGCATGATCTGAAGGCATATATGCACGACTCATTTTGTTATTAACTAAGACTATGAATAAGTGCACATACTAGTGTTCAAACACTGGCTTGAGTGGTAGCTCACTTTTGTGTGTTCAAAACATTTTTGAGCATCTAATTATTTTTATCTTTGATGGAAATATCTTGATTTACAATGAATCCCAATTAATACATAAAAAGACTCAAGTATAGCCGAATTGGGACCAAACTTGTCACATAAATAGGTCAATAAAATAAACCTAATAATTCCCTTCCTTTAACAATTTCATGATAAAACTCCTCACATGACATAAATAAACAATAGGATCTAATTATCATTATATTAAAGCTTGTTACATGATAACATATAGACACTAGAGACATAAACATTATGCTGATAACCTGTAATATTTAATATACCTATTTACTTGCAAAATAGACAAAAATAGAAAAATATCTATGATGTATCAAACAAATATCAATATTAAAACAGTAGAACATAATACATCATCACAACTAATATTACAATCAAGATGTGAAACAACAATCAATATAAATATAATATGAAAAAAAGTCAACCCTTGGATATATGTTAGGACAAAACACATTTTCTCCTCAAAACAAATACATCTCCCCCTATTTGGCACAAATTGACAAGGGGTGACTACCTAAGAGTCAGCCTTATTACCCAAAGTTTCCATCTCAACACTGGGCATCACCCGCTGAATGTATAGGCCTATTGCTCAACCCTACACTTTAGAGATCAGCTTGAGAGGCAAAGACCTACTCCATTTGCTGTTCCCCGGCCATCCGAACGTTTATTTGTGATGAAGACATCTACTCTATCTGAAGCTACATCTAATGTAGAATCAGTAGACCCAACAAGCTGAAAAGCAAAAAGACCTCTGGATGTCTTCCTAGTAGGAGAAGGGACAGAGTCAGCGGAAGAAAAGACGCGACTGGGTGCATGGGATCTACTTTGAGCATATGTGAACATGCCAATTAGTCGTCCAAGAGTCATGGGAGGCATGACAAGTAGGCTGATAGAAAGAGAGAGAGAGGAGAAAGGGTGCTAGATGAGGAAGCCATAGTGCAATTGGGTCATGTCTATAAACTACTTACAGATAATGACCAAAATGTCTATGGCAACACCCTGAAGGATAGCATATAGAAATAGAATGTGAGACAAAGGGTCGATCGATAAGATGCCGGAAAGAAGTCGGTGCTCAAAATGTAGAAAGGGATGCAAAAATCAGTTGATAATAGGTTCATCCTAATCCTACGACCATCATAGAAGTGTGGACGCTGCAACAGATTGAAAAAGACCTCATTAATATATGGCATCATCTCTTCACTGTAAAGATAATTAGTGGATGGTATAGAGAAAAAAGACCAACAGCATCCCAAATCATCTCAAGTGTGATCCGGATGGTCTGACAGTGATTATATATTAAAAACTCAAATCTATCAGGATAGATTTGGTTAATGTTGCAATAGAATTTCTAGACTAGGGGGATAGAAGGAGATGATAAATCAATAATTAAAGGTAACTACTTCTGAGATATAAATATATGGGAGATATGAGGAGAGATTGACTAGAGTGGCACCTTACGCTCCAAAAATAGGTTTCTAGAACTAAAACTAGAAGAATAATGCTTAGCAACATCGGAAGACCAAAATCAAGAATCAATACCGCTCGAGTTGCTTCTTCGATGTTTGGCAACACCCTTTTGCAACAGATTTTGAAGTTATCTATACGAAATACCATAAAACACCTCAAATACAAGCCAAACAAACCAAAATACAACACTATCTAAAACCGTCTACGGGAAAAACAAGTAGAATTGGTCACCATTCAAATGCCAGTCGAATGACGTTTAAATGTCAAAGCTATTGAAGCACAAATTAACTAGAAAATATTAGATCCAAATGAATCGATATGGTTGAAAATAAAAAATACACTCCTAATTATGATTCTAACGTTATTTCTAAACAAAGATGCAAAATAATTCAGAAAATATGAAAAAATGTGAAGATTTATAAACTATGCAAAAAACACACAAAATATCAAAATTAAGAGGGTTACCTTAAAGAATGGTAGGAGAAGAGCTAGATCCACTAAATAATGAGGTAAACCAATGGATTTTAAGAGATATTAGGAAAATGAGTGCAAATCAAAGGAGAGGAGGAGAATAGGCATCATTTGAGCGCACGCATGCTTGCGTGCGAGAGAGAGAGAGATGAGATAATGTGCACATGCCTAGGTTTCTAAGTGACTTAAAGGAGCCGTGGCATTTGAATGTCAATTGGCTGGAGTTCAAATGTCATCATTAAAGTTGCTTTCAAACATCATTTCGAATGCCAGTGAAAAACCACTCAAACCACAATGATATGTAGAAATGCAAATGAGATGAACAACAATAAAAATAAAAAACACGCAAAATATCAAAATTAAGAGGGTTACCTTAAAAAATGGTAGGAGAAGAGCTAGATCCACTAAATAATGAGGTAAACCAATGGATTTTAAGAGAGATTTGAGGGAAAATGAGTGCAAATCAAAGGAGAGGAGGAGAATAGGAATCATTTGAGTGCACGCATGCTTGCGTGCGAGAAAGAGAGATGAGATAATGTGCACACGCCTAGGTTTCTAAGTGACTTAAAAGAGCCGTGGCATTTGAATGTCAATTGGCTGGAGTTCAAATGTCATCATTAAAGTTGCTTTCAAACATCATTTCGAATGCCAGTGAAAAACCACTCAAACCACAATGATATGTAGAAATGCAAATGAGATGAACAACAATAAAAATAATATAAAAATCACTAACAAAGTAAGTGAAGTTGGTAAAATTTATTATTCAAATCAAAGTTTTTCATAAATTTAATAATTATGACAAAACTTCAAGCACTCATTTTTTAACAAAATAAATGGGAATGATGTATATAATGTGTAGTACGTATAGTGAAGCACCATACATAGTTAAGAGATTTCAAAAGTTTGAATTACAGATGACATTGGCCATAATATTGAAATCTCGATTATATTTTGGAGATCCCAAGAGAGAAAGTCCAACCCAATACCACTAGGGCCTGTAACTCATTGCAACAATTTTGCTCCCCTAAATGAGAATCCTAGAATTGAGGAACTTCTTTTTTATAAACATTTTCTCCCTTTTTTGCACGAGTCCTGACTAAAAACTCACTACCAATAATTTTTTTGGGGGGAGGGGCTTATTTTTGAGTATAGAATCAATCAGTCCACAGTTAATTTACTTTTCAGGTGGTCCAAGTACACCAAGAATTGTCGGCTCAAAACACATAAAATTGGCCAATGTCTCAATCAATAATGGTATGTGCAATAAATATACATAAAGAACAATCTATAACAAACCCCCCTTAGAAAGATAAAAAAAAAAAAGGTGAGTGAATAAATCCACATTGAAATAAATACATGAGAATTATTCATTTCCGAATAAATTTTAAATCATTCATTCATTGTCAAAAATTTTCAAAATTTTAATTTTTCTCTTTATTTTTTAAACAAACAGTTATTATTAAAAACAAAATATAAATTCATGCTCTTACTTTAAATGCACCCTAATCTATATGCACGATGCATGAGAAACTATTTATCAGTAGCACAAGATGCCATAACTTTAGAAGCCAAGTCTTCCTTCTTAACCCAAATCCATTTCTCAAAAGAATGACTTTGCCAATTTGAGTACATCTGTGTTGAACAAAACTCATTTCCCTTGAGGTCATGTTTGACTATCATAGCCAAATCAATGCCATCTCTCTTAAGCATCACACCTCATGTGCAAGCTTTATCTTTTCGAAGGATCTACCTTGATACTTCCTATAAGAAGGATTATGACATTGGAGTCGAAAACGACCATGTTAGCCGCATTAATGACACGTAGGGACAAATCTCGAAGGAGAGTGGGGCACATGATAGAATGATCTAGCCAACGTTTTAGAGTTAGCATGAGATTTTCTAGTTTAGTTCTCATAATTCTTAAATATCTTCTAGAGTTTGGATGAGATGTCATCTTCTTTTGGTTACCCTTATTCACCCAAATCTTCGTATTAAAGTTATGATTGGGTTTACTGGAATAAAATAGAGGACACTAGGGGCGGATGTAACCAAAGACACCACAATGGTGACAAATAGGTCCCTGTCTAAATAAAGTAGAAGACTTATATGCTCTATCAGGCTAATTCAGATGGTGACTCTGCATGGTCTCTACACAATTCAGGTGAATGTGCCCTCCCTTTCCATAGCTAATATATGTGGGAACAGCATTCCCAATGGAGAGAGCCTTTTCAGGTTAGTTTTGGAACAACTTTTAGAAGGGGCTTGCTTGGACTTCTTTTTTTGTTGAATAAAAGTGCCCACTTCCATCTCTACACTACGCTTTATAGTTGATACAAAAATAATTTTTGCGGGATGTCACTTGAGAATACATTTTGTAAAAACCCAATCCATTTTTATTTTCAGATACTTTTCCTAAACCAAATATATAGTCAAATATTTTTGTAGTTTCCGTGAATATTATCAACCGAGTCTTGATTTCGAGTTCATTTCAAAATATTTTATCTTATCCCTAAGAGCAAGATTTTCATCACATGAGATTTATTGAGGCTCTTCCTTTTTGAATAAAATCTTTCAAAATTTTTTCTTCATGTTCTAATTCTTCAACTCTTTTTCACGTTTTAGTTTTTCAACTCTTTTTAAATATCTTTCAAGATTTATTTTCAAAATTTTTGCTTGTTTGTTTGGTCTCTAGGCTATCATGATACAATTCATTAAATATCTTTTGAAAGTCACTTAACTCAATTTTTTGATTTGAAATTCGATTGATTAGAATTATCACACTCCTCATCATGATCTATGATAGGTTCTTCATTCCTCTCAACACAAGACACGAGGCTATATAATTGGAGTGCTTTCCATAGCCGAAAGCCTTACTTTCACTCTCCTTAACCTTCTCATCAAAATAGTATTATACAAGGCTTGACCATTGTTACGTTTGAAGTTAGGATATTCAATCCTAATGTGTCCAAATCCTTGGCATTCGTGGTATTGAATGCCTTTGGATTTTCAATCCTTAGGCTCATTTTCTTCATCCATATTTTTCATTTGATTGGATAAATCCTTTTACTTTCCATGAGATTTTTATTATTTTTCAAAAAAATTTTAAATAGTTTCACAAAGAAAATAATTTTCTCATCATTCATAGATTCATCCTTGAGTCATCACATGACTTTCCTTTCATAGATTTTAGGGCAATATATTTGTCCTTTATTTCTTTAGTGGAAGAGACTATTTATAAGTTTTAAGAGGTCTAACTAGTTCTCCAATTTTTATCTTATAAAAGCCCTTACTCTCATCAATAGCAGAGACCTTCGGTCAAAACCATTCAGGTAATGATGTCAAGAAATTTCTGAACAAAACTGTTTTCAGCAATTTTCTCTCCAAGGTCAAAGGTAGGATTAACTATGTCCTTTAGTTTGGCATAAAACTCGCAAAATGTTTTGTCATCTTTTAGTCTTAGCTTTTTTAAACCCAGTGGACAACATTTGTAATTATGATTATTGAGCCATTTTAGTCCCTTCACGTGTGACTTGCAAAATATTTCACACTTCCTTACCAATTTCACATATGGACGTTCATCAAAACCCATCAAACCAGATTTCCATAAAAAAGACATGAATGTCTTTATTCCAATTACTAAGCTCATCGCTTGACCACGTGGCTGAGTATTTGAGGGAGGTAACCCCATTTTCAGTCTTGGTAAGAGGAGTCCATCTTCTCTCCACACATAGCCAAACATATTTGTTTAGCAAGTTTAAAAAGGCTCTCATGTGAACCTTCTAATAGGCATAGTTATTTGCATTGAAGTATGGTAGAATTGACAAGAAGTGACTTATAGTGATCTAGCCAAAAAGGTCAAGGATCAGGGTAATCTCTTATACCAATTGGAAAAACTGGATAATCCTTCACAGCTACAGTTTTAACCCTTTATGTTGTGAGTGATTAAATTATACAAATATTCAATACATAAAGAATATTCGTTCTAGATGCTACAAATATAAAATATCAATCTTCGTCATCGAACATCACCAATGAAAATGAATATACAATATACTGATCACCAGCATTACACCACTAGGAACGTTTGATGGCGCGATAAATAAAGTACAAAATTAAACTAATATAGGATATGGTGACGAAAGAAAATCTCAAGAACTAACTAGTTCTTAAATAAAACTCTCCGGGCTTCACGAGTCAGTCAAAGTGAATTCACTATGAAAATGTCAACTTACAAACTTAGTAATACAAATGTGTTAACACTTAGCCAACTTATTCCTAACACGTGGCCCCTACTGAAGAACTCATTGGATTTGTTTCTTAACAATGAAATCAGAAACCTTCCTATCTTATTTCGACTTTAATTTACTATCTTGGAAACAACCAACACTTTTGGAATTCTAGGATCCAACCCACTGACAGAACTCCAAACGCTTATAGGTTTAGAATAAGTGTTTGATGGTGGTTGAATGATTTTAAAATGAGAAAACCTTGAGTTTTGGATCACAACTCACGGAAGAGGTTTTCCTTTTTTCTTCTCACATTTCAAGCCCTCCTTTTCTTCTCTTTTCACATAGGTGATGGCTAAGTCAAGGGAAAGGAGTTCATAAGCAAATCTGAAAAATGGGGCTTGAAAACACGAAATTGCGAATTCTGCGCACTAGCATTCAAACACAAGCTTGGATGCCAATCCGCATGTGAGCAATCTAATGGCGCACGTGCGTCCCCATTCTATTATTAGTGCATGTGTGTAATCCAATGGTGCACTTGCATAACCCATTCTTTTATTAGCTACGACTGCAAATGAGTACACACATTGGCGTTTGAACGCTAGCTCGAATACTAGCTCACCTTTGGGTGTTCCAAATGTTTTTGAGCATCTGATTTTTTTAAATTTTGATAAGCATATCTTGAGTTACAATAGATCCTAATTAATAAATAAAAAGATTCAAATACAACTTGATTAGGACCAAATTTAACCACAAAAAAGAACCAACAAAATAGATCTAACAAGAGCATAGTTTCCATTTCTTACAGATACAGAAAAGGAGTTTCCCCCAAAAATTAATGACCAATAATTGGGCAGCTGGAGAAAACAAAGAAATAAAATTGACAAAGGAAAGACTTTCCCCCAATCAGCTAGCTAATTGGGGCAGGCTAGCTGAGGAAACGTCACGAAGCTCATCAATTAAGTATCAAAATGAAAAGAAAAAACCATTATGGCAGGACTAGGACTGTGCCCATTACTTTCTGTTTGTTTTGGGAGTTATAGCCATGCTCATACACACAATTAAGCTTAGAGCACTGGAAAAAGTTAAGGCTTCGAATCTGGTCAATAGCTTCCAATTGGGAAAACTGTCCATGGCAGTAAAAGAAAACTCATGAGACTTCAGTCACATGTTTATATCACAGACATTATCACACACGTTAGTCAGGTGTCCTTGATACATGATAAGTGATAACTGATCACCTTTCTGGTATGCTGATTCCTTGATTTTTGAGTTCTTCATAAAGATTCAACAACCAATTCTCAGATGGTAGATGATCTGGAGCTTTATCACCAGCCCTGCAGCATGAATAAATAACACCCATACAGTATGCCACAAAATGAACTACCCGAATGACTTCAAAGTAGACTTGAGAAGTGTTGGAACAGCACAGGTTGTCGATGCTCTATCAATGCAAAATGTAATAGTACTGAGACATGCCTTCTCTTTACCTGGTATCAACAGATGGCTGTACAGAGGATGAGGCAGAATCTAATCCAGAACATGCGTTAGAATCACTAAGACCACATGAAGCACTTGTTTGCTCTGATAGATCTGAGAAAGCCGTTGCAACTGAGAGGACTAGAAATGGCCGTGAAAACATCTAACAAAAGACATTATGTGTATTATCCAGAAAGCCAGTACTTTCAAAATGTAGGCGATGGGAAACAGGAAATCACTAAAGAACATTAATATTTCTGCAGGATCTTAAGAAGTGCAGAATCAATCAAATTTATGACCCCTACCCTGATTGGTTTTACCAAGGTCTTGAGTGAGGCCCATCTCTGGATCCACCTAAATGGTAGATAGCATAAAATCTGGAGGGCTTGAAGACCCCGCCAGACAAATGGACACCTTGCTCTTGAAATACGTCTTACTGTCTCCAGAGCAGCAACTTTAAGTAAAAACAATGCCACATCAACAGCAACCCCACTTCTTACTGCAGCACGACCTTGGGAAGCAAAGCACTTTAAAGCTTTTTGGCCAGAAGCAACTTTAGATGCACTTTTTCTGCTATTATTTAAGGCCATTTTAGAGTCATTGGTCAGATTCAGCTACCACGTTGATCTCCCATCAAGGAGAACAATCTGACTTACTGTTCAACTTGTACATTCAAACAATAGTCGGAGTTTCTCCAATATTATTACTGCATGCAAGAGTGAGCATCAGCCTGTAAACAGATACAATTGATATCAGTGTTTGTCTAGTGTCTCTCTTAATTGTAACCGATGAGCATCATCTATATCATGACGATGAAAAAAAAATTACCCCATCTTTCTCCAACCCAACTTCCTAAAATAAAAAAAAAAACAAAAACAAAAAACACGAGGGTATTAATTCCATATTCTTTGCATATAAGATACAGTAAAAAAAGGACTAAGAAATTCATATCAGTTGATGTGTTCATTGAAACCCTTGAAACCATCAATAGAACATGTATTAAGCATATCTTCAGCTCCACAACTGCATTCTCTCAAAGCTCTATTCCAGAAAAAAACAATTAATCCAAAAACACCCTTTTCAGTTGGGTGGGGTGCGTGTGTCGTGTGAGCAAAAACACCCATAAATCTCCCATAATCACAGTGAAATCACGATATTGCTGTTTCAGGTGCCAATCTAAGTCCTTAATAAGACAACATGAGTCTTAACGACACTATTTTCTCCTCTTGGTTTTGAGACAGATGAGACGGCTTAGAGTAAACTGCTCAAATATATATTCTGCCTATTGCTGGGTACTTGGTTTCATGCAAAAATGAGGACAATTTGGTTTAAGCAAGATCATTAACTAAGAATCCATGCTAAATAAATCTAACAGGCAAACTGGTGAAGAATGTTAACGAAATAAAATTAGTTTGATTATTTTTCTAACTTTGTTCCCGTGGTTTTCCAATATTTAGAATAATTTGTCGCTTAATTATAGGCATAACATCCTCTGAAAATATTGTACTCAATATAATTATAACTTTCTTATTCACACTTATGTAGACTATAAATCGGCAAAATGTAAAGCATTTGGACATACAATGAAATACAATTTCTCTCATTTCACCAAAAACAATCAACAGTGTAAATTAAAAGAAATCAAGATATAGCAAGTTTTACAAAAGTACAACTTTTTCTGGAAACAACAGATTAAAGGGGAGATCCAATGATTCAAGGCATCCTGCATAAGTCAATTGCGAGATTGAATCAAATTGCAGCTATCTGTACAATGTGCTTTGAAATGTACAACATACATTCTTTACATAGTCCGCTTGATGCAACAATTAGAAAATTTTGAATATCCAAAATCCAAACCCATGTATACTTCCAAGTGTATCAACCATTTACAACAGAAGCAGCTGCTAAAATCAAGAGGTCCCGTAAACAAAAGTACTAAACTTACGATCATATTCAAAATGTTCGTGGGATAGCACTTCTAATCATGACTTCTTTTTTGTCTCTGTTGTGGGCTATGCAATTATAAATGTTAAAAAGAACAAATATAGCAAGGCATTGAAATAGTTATGTAAACATTAAAACATAACAAAAGCATTCAGAGGAATACAAATATTCCATACTAATTGCCTTGCCACTAATTAAATATTGGTTGTTGGCTGGCAAGTGATGCAAGTTTTCCAGACACCACTTGGAAATAACAACCAGTAGTAAATAACAGTAATTTCAGCGACTAATGCCATCTAGTAAGTTATGCAAATGAATGATGGGCTGCTTATCTTTACATGGTGTGTTTCGTCCATCAATGAGGATAATTTGAATGTCATCAAAACCTAGGGCTAGAATTTCTGCTAAATTAATCTATCATTTGAGTCAACCTAACTGGGGCAATATGTAAGCCAGAATATGTTACAATCACATTATGCTAAAAATGTCAGATGAAGTAAAGGTAACAAGCATGATTTAAATGATTCAAATATTTTAATATATGCCAGTCAACCGATTGAATCAAACTGCAACCATATATATATATATGATTTTGTTGAAAATCAGCCCATAGGTGGTTTTTTGACATGTTTAAGTTGACTCTAAGAAATGAGCTCATAGGTTTTCTAGTTTATAAATACAGGTTTTCGGTGAGAGGTATTAGAGCACGATTTTGAAGCCATCAGGGTAATTGATGAGTGTGGATACTATTTGGTGAAATTTTGGGCTTGTTATTGATGATTATTATCTGCGAAGATTAATAGTGTGAGTACTTGAGGTTTTCCCTATTTGAAATTGTTCGTATTTTTCTTTTTCTTGTTCGTGTTCCTGTTGGATTTTCTCAACAGGTAGGGTTACAAACAGCTCAATGCACATTCTTCGCACAGCTCGGTTTATTTAGCAACGATGACAAATTGAAGTATACCGAAACCTAGAGGTAAACTTTCTGGTAAATTAGCGTATCATTTGAGGCAACAAAAGACTCGTATAACAATCGACGATATGTAAAACAATAATTGAAAACAAACTAAACTGATAATCAGATTCTACCCCAAAAAAAAAAAAAAAATCGTCTGTGTAAATAGCAGATTACAGGAATTTCAACGATGAAAAATCTACGAAAGAAAAATAAAACTTCGATCCGACGACGAAACATCACACCTCAATATAAGAAGATTGAAATCTTTAAGGCGAGATGCTGATGGATCTATGAAGTTGTGCGCTTTGGAGAGTGAAAGGGCAGATCATTTCAGCATGCTGTTTCATTAACGTGCCGAGAAACAGATACCCAAATGAAGTACGTGCGATTGAGGATTGCCGAGCAGGACTTCTGAGCCGCTGAAGTACAACGTAGTCAACACGGTTGGTTTTGTAACCGGATCTAAAATATTAGCTAAAAATCGACCTATCATATCTCTACAATAGTATAAAAAAAAAAAAAAGGGGAACAACGGCAAAGGATTTTGGAGAATGAGAAAGATGTTAGAGAAACACAGAAGTGAGAGAGGAAAGAAATGAAAACGAAAAAGAGAACCTAAAGAAACTTAAAGTAAATTAGCGTCCTCATCATGGGCCTTGCCATGCATCAGTAACCCATACGCAGGGGGTGAACGTGGGCTTTGGCTTCCCGTGGCAATGTCACCTCAATCAAGTGACGCATTTAATGCCCTATAGGAAAACCAAACGGCGACGACAGATGGATCTCGGATTGGTAAGAAGGTCTCGAATGAATAAGAGACAGCTCCCATCAGCAGGACACGGCGCCCACGGACTGTCACAATAGCAGAGTGCTTTTAAGACATGTCAAATGGTTGGAGTCCTTAAACCATTTGACATGGGGGCTAATGATGGGTCCCGACATCCAAGGCCCAGAAAGGAAGGCCCAAAGTTATGACCATAGACCAAGAAGATTACGAGGACAATCCGGCTCAAGAGGCCTAAAAGCTCAACTTAGTCCAAGAAGTTAAGTTGGTCTTAGAAGCCCGAGGACCTGGGCTAGCGTCCCAAGAAGCCCAAATGGCGGTAATGGTCCGAGTGACCGATTTGACCCAAAAGGCACGAGGACACTGGGGGGCTGACGTCATCAACAAAATCTGAGGATCTTTAGCAAGCGAAACGTCTGAGAGCCTAACTCAATAAACCCGAGGACCAGGCGAAGACCCAGAGGGCTTTCTGAGGACGAGGACAATATCGTTGCCTCTGGGCCCTCAGGACAGACGAAAAGAGGGTCCAAGATGACCGAGCGCGCCAGCTCAGATGATTCACTGTTACCAAGAAGCACACGTTATCTGCAACACGCCACCCCCGCAGGAAATCACGGCACTCAGAGCACGCGCCATCATGATGGGTCTAATGACACCTGACACGCCGGATCTACAGAGTTGGTGGCGGCGTCCCTGACACGTCGCATCAGCAGAGTTGGTGGCAGGCATCCTGGCACACACCAACGCCACGTGTCCCCATGCCAACGGCATGATTCTCCTCTATAAATACCCCATTCAAGCAACGAAAAAGGATTCCAACAGTTGTCATTTTGCACACATACTATGAACAGCTTCCAAAAGAAAGGAAAAGAGAAAAGAGAAGAGAAAACAAAAACCTTTCACCTCGTAACTCTCTGTGGCAACAAATAGTGTCAAAGTGTTCAGCTGTACTCCATTTTCACAATAGTGGAATCTCTCAGACCTGGCATCCACACCGTGGTTTTTCCCCCTTTTTTATTGAAAAATGGGTTTTCCACGTAAAGTCCTCGTGCCTTGTGCCCTCGTCCCTTTTTTCTTCCAGAAACGTTGCTATTGTCAAATCTACGATTTCTCTTGTGTTGCACAATTCTGTTCGTTCAAAAGCTCAAAAAGAGGACTCCGGACTCCAGTTGTCAACGGAATCTACGCAACATTGGCGTCATACGTGGGTAGCGACACACGCCATCCATCAGAAAAAGAACTCTAAGATCCGAATGGTGAATGAGGGCGCACGCGAGTGACCGAGAGAATTGGCCTTACACATCGCAGCCCTTGCGTTGGGATAGAAAACCACACCGATATCGGGGCCTTAGCCTCAAAATAGAAGGCATGTCAAAGCCGAAATGCTCCTCCCAGAGCCAGCGGGTGAGAGGCCCCGGTTGTGAGAAGCCACCAAGTAGGCATGAGAACCCGAGGACCCAAGTTGCCTCTAGCAGCAGGGCCCCACGTGGGCTGGAGGGCTGTCTGAGTCCTCGGGTCCGAGAAGAAAGCCCAGAGAGGCGCAACTCTGGGACCGAGTGGAGTAGCCGTGAACATAGCAACCGAGAGGCGGTCCCGCGGGATGCTCTCCCAAGGAGCTAGGGTGGCCGCAGAGCGCCGTACGGATCGAGAGCCTTACGAGTTGAGGCATTACCTTAACGAAAAGAAGGCGATTGCCCCACTTCGAGTGGAGGAGAGGATAGAAAGAGGATGGAACCGAGTCCTCGGAGAGAGCAACGGGGGAGTAGCTAATGCGCTCCAGTCCCCATTCTCAACAGAGATCAGGATGAGGGCACTCCCCCCGAAGTTCAAAATGCCAAACCTGGAGGTTTACGACGGCAGTGCTGACCCCATGGACCACCTCAACCATTTCCGGGAGCATCTAAGCCTGCATGGTTTGGATGAAACAACCATGTGCCAATACTTCCCATTGACTTTAAAGGGGCATGCAAGGATGTGGTTCTACGGGATGCCGATGGACTCCATCTGCACCTTTAGCGACTTGGCGACAGCCTTCCTCTTTCAGTTCGCCTCCAGCAGGAGGGTGGAGAAGCAGCCCTGGTGTGAGATCCAAAACTTTAACTACTTGAAATAAGTTGCCACTTTTTTTGCATCAACATGTGAAATCGGAAAAAAAGGAATGAAATCGGCCCATATATTGTGAAACCCAAGCCACAAATGTCTTGCCCCTTTTACAAGCGGAATCGGCTCTCATCGTAACCGGCCCTTAGCTTGAGATGAAAAGCGCCTTATCAACCCTTACGCTTCGTGTTGCCTCAAGTAAAATCCCATTCGGCCTCGAAGTTCGGCCAAGCAAAGTGTAGGAGAAACCTAACTCATTGGAATGCGAGCGGCCACCGAATAGTAGGTGAAACAACCTCGTACCCCCGAAAACAAGTGCGGGCGGAGTAACCTGCCCGATTTTTTCACCAACTCCTTCCTCTATATATATTGATCGATAAGGAAGGGGAAGGAAAATTTGCGATAGGAAGAGAGGAAAGGAGAACGTCGGGAAGGAGGAGCGACTCTGTAAAAGTGTATCCTATTTTAAAAATGCATGATTTCTTCCACCCATGAAGCCGACTCCGATTTTTCCCATCTCGCGTTATCTTGCTATGTTATTTCGCAAGAGGTAATTTTCGCTTTGAAAGGAAGCTGAAACGGCAGCATTCTTCGGCATTCCGAGTTCTCCGTTTTTCTCAGCATTATTCCGCTCTTTGTTATTTCGCTTTTCATAGCAATTTTGGCTTTTATTGTGAAAGGAAATTGAAACCCGAGCGCATTAAAGAGTAGGCTCGCCGAAAACTAACCTAGCATCCTACATGTAAATAGACAACAATTGCCTAAAAATTTAACTTGGCATAAATATGTAAATTAAAAGAGATGTCAACATGCAATTAACCTCGGTTCTCGCATTAACGGATCCCTGCATCTAGAGTAAAGACCTACCGCATGAAAGTTAAACCCGACCCGAAATTAGAACTCAAATCTAGGTGAAAACGAAATCGAGAGGAGCGTACATCCGAACCCGGCCTTTGACATGTATCTTTGGAACTCCCCCTTTTCTTCATGTAAATTAAGACGGCCCTTATCGAATCGGCCCCTTGGAGAGACGCCAAATCGGGGGAGAAGCTCGAATCGGCCCTTATAACCTTAAATGAGAATCGCCCTTATCCCCTTAAAATCGGAATCGGCCTTTGTATGGAAAGTCTTGGCGATTGAAATCGAGGGTGGGCAATGAAACCGCCTCGACAAGTTTAAAGGGATCGGTCCTTGCATGTTCGAGAGGTCGCTTGAATGCTAAAATCAAAATCGTCCTTGGAAAGGAGGCGAAACCGGCCTTGGCGAGTAGGAGATCGAGATCGACCCCTGTATGTAAAAGTTGAATTTGGCCTCTTTCTTGGTCAGAATGAAATCGGTCCTCTTTCACGTCAAAGTCGAACTCAACCCCTTTGGTATATCGAAAATCAAACCGGCCCTCCCTTTTATGATACAATCGAAACCGAAAACTTGGCATTGTATAAAAAGAGAACCAGCCTTTTGAATGAAATTGAAAATCGGCCCCTTTTATAATATAATTGAAACCGGCCTGCATCAAAACTCGGCTTCTGTATGGAAGTGAACCAGCCTTTGAAAGAAAATGGAAACCAGCCCCTTTTTATGGTATAATTGAAACCAGCATGCATGAAACTCGGCTTTTGCATACGAAAATCGACGCCTTGCACGATTTTACGTGAGACCGGCCCTGCATGAGATTTGTATCAACAACTTGAAACCGCCACCTTAAGTATGAATATGAACCAAACTTATGATTTGTACGGATTTGGGGAGATAAGGTTCTCTGGCATGTCTGAAAGCCTTAAGGTGGTAATCGAGGATAACTCTGTCCATGGAGTTATTTATGGACCGCCCCGAGAGCGGTCGGGAGGAAAATGATCTCGTTCATAAATTATTTATGGACCGCCCCATCTGTGGGAGTTACGGTCGAGAGGGAAAGCAATCATTTATGGACCGAGTCCTCGGGGACGGTCAAGAGGAACAGGGAGTATCCCATGGAGTTATTCATGGTCCGGTCCCGTTACGGTCGGGAGGAAAGTATGGTTTCGGGTTCCGGGTGGCACACCGATCCCACGAGACGGGATAGTTCGGTTATTGGCCTTGGATTGTGTGGGAACACAATCTATCCTCGATTAATACCCTTCAAGCGGAAGAATAAAGGAAGACTATTATGACAAAGATAACTTTATTTTATGCTTTGGTATTCTGATCGACCTTCATCCAGCTAAGTATTGATTTGGTATTGCTTATGGTTTAGAATTTACTGTCTTGATTACTCAGTTTTCGATCCGCCACTAATTCTGATATTTATGCATTAGTTTTGATAATTGTTTTGACGACAACCATGTACCTTGTTGAGCTCCGGCTCATTGTTTTTCTGTTTTTCCCCCAAGATGAAACCTTAGAGCTTTAAAGGGAGTGCTAGAATTGTCTAAAGGGCTATTGAAGATGCTCATTTTGGAAGAATAGTATTGTAATGACCTAATCATGATTCATGAGCTTTTATAGTTAGATGTTTTGATTATGTATTTGGAAATGAAAATTTTGGAATGAATATGAATGCTCTTGCAAGATGTTGGAATGACTTCCGCTATGATTTTTATGGTTAATAATATGGCTCCTAGATGGCATCTCTGATCCTGTGTTGGCAAAAAAAAAAATCCGTTCCGTCACACCTGGCATATCACTCGGATAAAACAAGGTGCTAGGGAGAGCTTGAGGGGATTCCTGGCCCGATTTGTAGCTGAGGCCAGTCATATCCCAAGATTAACCGGCGAGGTAAAGTTAAACACTTTTCTCTTGGCTCTGGAAGGAGGTGCCTTCTTCAAGCACCTCATCCGTAAGGGTCCCCAGACTTTTATGGAGGCCAAGGTCGTGGTCAGGGCATACATCGTGGCCGAAGAGGCCAACGACACTAAGTGGCCAGAGAGGGACGAGCGCTCCCATCAAAATGCGATGGAAGGCAAGAGGAAGGCCGGGGACTATCAGAGTCCCCAGACTGCTAAGAAGCAGCACAAGGTCGAATAGAACATTCGGAGAGAGCCGCAGCCTATGCACTTCACGTGTGACGGCCCCGGACGTATTCCACCACATGCAGCCGCCGTCAAGCTTAACATTTACAACATATACAGTATAAATACTAACTAGGTGGACATAAAAAAATTTTTTTTCTTTCTTTTCTTCTATTTTTATCATGGATTACACATACACAGGATCACTTAAGGTCGAACTCCTTGAGTTGGCCATCAAAGTTTGACCTTATACCTGACCGGCCAACATTAAGGTTGGTCGGTCACGAAGACCTTGACATGAATTGAAATGCTATTAGGAATGTCAAACTTTATTCTCCCATATAATAATTACGGAAACATACTAATATTCATTAATTCTTTTACAGCGGAATGTTTTACAAGTCCTTCCCAAAACATCAAAAGAAAATACATCAACTCCTTGCTCCTCCGCTGATCAACTCCAGCCAGCTATGCCGTCTAACTACACCACATGACTCTATTTATTTTCATCATCCATAAGCTTCTCATCATCTGAAAAATAGTAAGAGTGAGCTACAAAGCCCAACAAGGTACCTACATGCAGAAAACATTAACATACATATCGTCGGATCAAAGTAGAGGTTCATAACATAAACTTAGCATGTGAAAATCACTACATCATTTCTTCTTGAGTTCGGAAATCTTTGTTCTTATTCTTAGTGTCCTGTCTTCAATATTAGAAAATTCATAAAACCGTACGGAATTCTTATCATCTTTAGGGATCGGACGGGAGTGGATAACATCGAGGAAGGGTTGTATGCTACCCCACAACCTAAGGCTGTATCCTCTATTATACTCCCAGAGGCGGGTGGTAATACCTTTTACCCGGCATACGAGGCGTAGTCCATAAGCCTTGTGCCACCAAAAATTCCCCCGTGGCCCAGGGGCAGTCATCAAGTGTCATTCCAATATCATTCATCTAATTTTAACAGTAAGTTTAGTGAAAACTCGGTTCTTATTTCATATCGTTTGATGGTCATCTATCATAGTTTAAAAGTCGGAAGTCATAGAGTTCCATTTACTGTTTGGATTATACATGTTTTTCCATGTTCATATGGCTTTCGTCTTTAACTTCAAACAGCTGAAGTCCTTTATAAACATAGGAGTTTTCATTTGATGTCTTAACGCCGAAGATCATTTTACGCACGCAATAACCAAACATCTTAAAATATGGCCAGACTTTATACATTTAAATAAAACGTCCAAACATCATGAAATAACCGGTACTTTTTATAAACAAATAATTGGTCATCATCTAAATCATGCAATAATCAAACTTCATGTGTTCGAACATCATGAACTAACTGAATATCATTAGTTAGACAAACAGGCATGATATACTTGCATTAACAACATGAACTTAAAAATAGGGGTACGCTTGCATTACAAATATGATCTTAAAAGGGTGAGTACACTTGCCTGAATCTCTTTACTTCGTCATGGAATTCTGGGTTCCTTCACTAAGAAACTTGGACGAGAGTCTCTTCCTAGTCTTTTTTCCTTATACTCCCTAGTTCTTATTTATGGGCCTTTTGTTTGACCGTAGTAGGTAGGGTAGGTCAACCACTCTGGGGGTGGTTGAAAGTCGGTTACCTATTTAGGCATAATCTTCCTGACTTTACATTTTGTAAGGGCTTTATTATTTCGATCAACTGGCGTTGATCGGATGAGTTTCGCCTTGCCTTTATCGTCTCTGGAAATGGTCTTCGGAAAAGGTCTCCGAAAGACTTTCATTCGTTCCGAAAACCTTCTTCGGAAAACTCGTCAGTCTCCTCCGAAATTCGTCTCCGGAGAGCTCCGAAATTCACGTTCATCATCTCCAGAAGCCTCCTCAATGGCCTCCGAAAATGGTCTATGGAATGGCCATTGGAAATGGTCTCCGAAAAACTCAGTTTTCCCTGGAAATCGTCTCCAGAGAACTCATCAATCGGCTCCGGAAGTCGTTTTCATTGTCTCCGGAACTTAAGTCTCCAAATTCAACATCTCCGGAGATCAAGGTCTCCAAGACTTAAGTCTCCAATTCTCACTCAATCCTATCCGAATAACGTCTCCGGAAGAATTGTCCCAAATTCATTTCCTGAATTCGCATAATCGTCTTCGGAAATTGCGTTCATCGTTTCCGAAAGCCTCCTTAATGGTCTCCGGAAAGCACTCATTAATCATCTTCGGATGACTGATCGATCTTCTCTGGAAAACCATCTCCGGAGGCTCCTCAATGGCCTCCAGAAATAGTCTCCAGAAAACTCTTTAATTGTCTCTAAAAGTTTCTCCCTTTACCGTCTCCAAAGATTAAGGTCTCCGAAATTTTACCCTTTAATAACAATGTCTCCGGAGATCAAGGTCTTCGGAAACTTTAGCCTCTAAACTTCAGCGTCTCCGGAGATCAAGGTCTCCGGAAACTTTATTCTCTAAACTCCCAAATCTCCAAACGTCAATCGTCCCCAAACTTTAATTGTCTCCAAACTTCAATTGTCTTCGGAGATGGAGGTCTTCGGAAACTTCACCCTCTAAATTTCAGCGTCTCCGGAGATCATACAAAGGTCTCCGAAAAACTCTCTAATCTCCAAATATCTCCGGAATTCACTGTTTCTACTTGTTTTCCGGAGATCAAGGCCTCCGAAAACTTGCGCTTATTGAAACTTGGTCAATACTGCGTTGGGTTACACAATGGCCGACCTTCATGGCTTTTTCTCTTCTCAACACTTCCGGCCTCCTTCTTCCCTTCCGGTCAACTGGCGTTGACCGAATGAGCTTTCCCTTCACATTTCGGTCAACTAGTGTTGACCGATTACGTTTTCCCCTCACGTGTTCGGTCAACAGGCATTGACCGGATCAATTTTCTCATCACCTCTTTGCCATTCTTTCACAACAAAAGAATTTGGTTCTTATATTTTCGATGACAAAAGATCCCAAAAATTTAATACATTATAATTCTCCCCTACTTATAGAAATTTCGTCCTCAAAATTTTAAATAAAATTACTAACCTCAAGAAAATAAGTGGGGATACTTGTTCCGAATATCTTCCTCTCATTCCCAAGTTGCTTCTTCAGGCGAGTGATTCTTCAGAGTACCTTTATCAAGGAAATTGATTTTATACGTAGCTTTTGTTCCTTTCGATCCAAAATCTGCATCGGTTCCTCTACGTAGGATAAGTTCTTGTCAATTGTCAAAGGCTTGAACTCAATCACATGTGCAGGATCATAGAGATATTTCCTAAGTATTGATACATGAAACATGTCATGTACTTTCGCCAAGCTTGGTGGTAGCGCCAGTTTGTATGCCACCTCTCCGATCCTTTCTAAAACCTCGAAGGGGTCAATAAATCGTGGCTTCAGCTTTCCTTTTATCCCAAACTGGATGTACCTTTAGATGGCGACACTTTTAGGAATATAAGGTCGCCTACATCAAACCTCAATGCAGATCTCCTCTGGTCTGCATAACTCTTTTGTCTACTTCTAGCAACCTTTAAATTCTCATGTACTAACTTTATCTTTTCGGTCGTCTCTTTAATAATTTCTGGACCCAAAATTCTTTTATCTTCGGGTTCCTCCCAGTGGATCGGTGATCTACATCTCCTTCCATACAACGCTTCAAAAGAAGCCATACCTATACCGGCCTGATAACTGTTATTATATGCGAATTCTGTCACGGCCAAAAAATTATCCCAAGTCCCTTTCATTTTCAAGATCGAGGCTCTTAACATATCCTCAAGGAATTGAATCATCCGTTCTGATCGGCCGTCAGTTTGCGGATGATAAGCAGTACTGAATTTTAACTTCGTTCCCAATTCCTTATGCAAACTCTTCCAAAATCTTGAAACAAAGTGAGGGTCCCTATCAAATACATGAAGCCCGACGACTTCGTTCACATACAGCTGGGCCAATTTATCACGGAGTAAGTTGTCTGGATTGCTAGGAAATGGGCTAACTTTGTCAGCCGGTCAACTATAACCCAAACAGTATCATGTTTTCTTGGCGTCATTGGTAGACCGATCACGAAGTCCATGACAATATCCTTCCATTTTAAGCCTGAAAACAACGTCGGTTGTAGCAACCCAGATGGCTTTCTCCTTTCGCTTTCACTTGTTGGCACACAAGACATTTCTCTACATAAGTTGTGATGTCCCTCTTCATATTCCTTCACTAGAATGTTTTCTTTAAGTCCTGGTACATCTTATTGACTCATGGATGGATTGTATACCGTGATCGATGGGCTTCTTTCAAAAATTTCTCTTTTAATTTCTTGTCATCCGGCACACATAATCGATCCCTAAACCTTAATACTCCATCCAGCCTAACATAAAAATTACTTTGGAAATCTCTATTTAGATCACTCATGATATTCATAAGAAAGGAATCATTCACCTGTCCTCCCCTAACCTCATTTATCACTTCGGTTGAACTTGAAGGTATGCTAAAATCATTCGCTTTCCTTGAACATATTGTTGGATGTCATAGTGCATTAGACAGTCCAACATCTCCATTTGCTTGACCTACATCCTTGCCAAGATACTTGGTTTCGACTTAGTATATCGGCGACTACATTGGCCTTACTCGGCTCGTACTGAATCTCATAGTCATAATCATTCAGAAATTCAATCCACCTTTGTTGCGACATGTTCAGTTCTTTTTTAGAGAACAAATACTTTAAACTTTTATGATTAGAGTAGACCAATAATCTCTCACCATACAAGTAATGTCCCTAGATTTTTAGCGTGAATACTGCTGCGGTCAATTCTAGATTGTGAGTTGGATAATCCTTTCATGATCTTTTAATTGACGCGATCCATAGGTGACTACCCTTTCGTACTGTATTAAAACACAGCGCAACCCAAACTTTGAGGCATCACAATAGACAATTAGTCCTCCTGATTCATCCGAAATGGTCAGGACCGGTGCAGAAGTTAGCCGATCTTTTAGTACCTTAAAGCTCCCTTCATAGTCGTCGGTCCAATCAAACTTGACTTCTTTCTTTGTTAGTTGGGTAAATGGCAAGGCAATTTGGGAGAGATTCTCCAAAAATCGTCGGTAATATCCGGCCATGCCTAAAAACCTCCGTACCTTGGTCACAGAGGTTGGCTGGTTCCATTTTACCACTGCCTCCACCTTCTTAGGGACGACAGAAATCCCCTCCTTGGAAATGATGTGACCAAGGAATCCCACTTCTTCTAACCAGAATTCACACTTATTTAATTTGGCGAACAACTGATATTCCCTAAGAATCAGAAGTGTATTCCTTAAATGTTCCTCATGATCTTCATGACTTTTTGAATAAATAAGGAAGTCATCAATAAAGACTATCACAAATTTGTCCAAATAGGGCTAAAGAACTCATTTCATCAAGTCCATAAATGCGGATAGAGCGTTAGTTAATCCGAATGGCATCACTATAAATTCATAGTGCCCATATCTAGTTCGGAAGGCAGTCTTTGCTACATCATCCTTTCTGATTCGAAGTTGATGATAATCGGATCTAAGGTCGATTTTTGAGAATACGCAATCTCCTTGCAACTGATCAAGGAGGTCGTGTATCCTTTGCAAGGGATATTTATTCTTAATGGTAATCTTGTTTAATTTTCGATAATCTACGCACAACCTTAAGGTTCCATCTTTCTTTCTTACAAACAGGACCGGTGCGCCCCATGGAGACACACTTGGACCGGACAAAGCCCTTATCCAATAACTCCTGCAATTGCTGTTTTAATTCCTTAAGTTCAACCGGTGCCATCCTGTAGGGTTACTAAAGATACCGGATAATCTCGTGGTACTTATCAAACTATTAAGAGTATAAATACGCGGCATTTGGTTCACTATGATTGAATAAGATCCATGGAGATTTTGTTATCTCGTACAGTTTAGATTATTGTCATCTAGTTCCATTGTGACCTCAGATTGAGCTAATAATCGAATTCAGTAGGAATCCATGTTGCACTCCTGACATCTAGTTATCCTTATATTTTTTGGGTCGTGAATATGGCATATTGTGGAGTCTCAGACAGCCATTGGCATGCCATATTTATTTAATTTTTTATTGTATTGTGATTATTGTCTGAAATACTTATTTACATTCTGATATCATTAATTATATTTATTTGTTAGATATTTGACTCACTCTTATATTTTATTGACTCAAAAGTGGACAAGTTGATGTCGGGCTAGAACAGATCGTGTATTGTCATGTAATTTTGGGTGATTTAAGATTTTTGATTGGACAGTCTGCATCGAGTTTGAAAACTCAGGTTTAGATCGTTACAAATATTCATGTATATACATTATCTATAATATTCTCTTCAAAATCAAATAAAGAATAATATCGTGAAACTTCAAATAACACTAATGAGAGGCCTATTTTAATCTAAATATGACTTTTTGAATTTATATACCAATTACTCATCATTAAGAGAGAAATTTTTTTTTGATTGTTTTACATAAATTTTCACCTTTAAGTCACTATAAGTAAAGCCATTTTCACTATTTGTTGTAATCTAAGGCATTATTTGTTGTAATCCTATATTAAAATAGTCAAGGAATGTCAAAATTATACAAAAATATTTTTTCTTAAATATAGGAAAAAAACTTTTGTATAATCAATTCATTGTTTTATGTAAATTACTTAGCACTAAGTATCCCTTTATATCTTTTAATATTGTTGAATGAGTCTATTTTTATTGAAAACCTATTTATATCCTATAACTTTTGTTTTATTAGACAACTCAACAATATCTCAAACTTTATTGCATCCTTTGAAATTTTTTCCTTTTTCTATGACATTTTACTATAAATTTAATTCATTACAACTCATGATTTATAAAAAATTTCTAGATCATTTTTTACTCAAATATTGTAGTCAAACCCTTTTAGATAAATGATATAATTATTATGATTTGTTGATTTTATTACTTTTGTATATTATCTTAATATTGTGATAACATTTTTAAGACGAGTATGTCATTTAATTGACTCTCTACCTATCTTAGGTAAATTATGAGTAACCTGACATATTAAAATGACATCAACAATTTGTGAAACTATATTGATTGATTGCTTAATATCAATTTGAATTTGAGGGATATAAAATTTAATCCCAAAAAATATTTTAAATATAATCAATTTAAGTAAATTAATCAATTATTGAAGTTAATTATGGGTTTAGGTCAAAAAATTAAGTCTAAGACCGAAATGAGTTAGGCTTAAGTAGTACTAATATGTGCTTGAGTAACACATAAGTGTATTTAAGGTAAAATTGTTACATCCGATCGACATTTGTGTGTGTATGTTCCAAAAGCTCAACACATGATATGTCCTTGCGCGCAGGCATAATATGTGCATCACACCTAATATATTCTTGATGATGCATGAGCACCAATTTGTTATTCAAAGATGTTTTTGACTAATTCTATTCATTTTTTCTTGAGTTTAAAGATTGATGGGTACGATAGTATTTAGATTGGCCAAACATTTAGTACACAAAAGGAAGAAAAGTCTAAATAATGGCAACCCAGTAGAGAATCCTCTGAGCCCATGAAGCAAAATGCGCAGTAGTTAACTTAAGAAGTGTAACCTGAACCACCCAGCAATGAATGGGTAATGATAAATAATCAATAAATAGTTTCAGGCAGTTAAGCATCATTCCAACGGTCAAAAGCCATATAGTTTTACCATTAGTTGAAGATAGCAGTTGCATGTACAACTAATGCCCATCATAACTGAAAAGGTATAACTTCAGCATATTAATTTAGTGGTCTGCTAACCAAACAGAACCCTCAACTATACATGCAGTTACTTCCCCATAGGGAAAGGAAATCAGAAAATGGATGAAGGTTAGAAAATCTACAAAGTCAGCCACTCATCCAACGAGTGCATCTCTTCCAAAGCTACAGTGTCATCCAAACGCATTATAATGATTACACCCTTCAATAAATATTCAATTCCTATCCACTTGTATTCTTGCATTTATTTTCTCATATCTTTTACTTTAAGTAGAAAAGATTATTGATTTGAGTATCGGAGAATATATTGATAAATGAATCCTGTTTTTAAATAACAAAAATCAAACCCATTTTCGATGAAACTTTCAAATAAATGGTTCCCTAATTTATTCAACAATTTAGATCTTAGAGACACATCAAAGAAAAAAAAAAGAGAGAAAGAGAAAAAGAGAGAGAAAGGAAAACGTAAATTTGAAGTGAAATGCAAGTAAATTCAAACAAATCTTTAGTAATTTTAAGTGAAGATAAGTGTATTTAAATCTATTTCTTTCTTTATTGCTAAATCTTTCTAAAATTTTTGTATATTTCTTATTTAAATATTTATACATGTGATATTTATTTACTTCATTTGATTATATCTTATATGTATGTCAATTATCAATTATTTTCAATTTTATAATATTTTTTAAAGTTAATATATTAAATTTATGCATATTATATTAAAATCTTGAAATCTTTGTAATCATATTTTTGTATGTCTTTTCTTTGATGATAATAATGAATATAATAATGAAAATTCTGTCTTAATTTTGATAAAAATAATTTGTTCCTTCAACTTTGAGAAAAATATTTATATATTTATATTTTGGTGTATAGTTTTTAGTTTTAATTAAAGAAGAACAATTATAGAGAATTGACGAAATACATTAAATATATTATAATATATTATTTACAAATCAAAAGTTGAACCTAATATAAAGTTGAGAATAATATGTAGTCAATTCATCTCGACTGTAAAAATAATATATAGTCATCCCATTTTGGGACATGAATAATGGTATACGGTCTTTGACTATGTGAAAATAATTATAATCCGAATATTGATATTCGATCATTATTGGAGAGATCATCACTAATTCTTGATTTTTATATATTTAAAAGATTTTTATATATTTCATATTCCTAGACATTTGAATGATTTTGTATGTTGTATGATTTTATACGTTTGGACAAATCTGGCATATTTCATGTTCACACATTTCATTCGTTTGAATGATTTTCAAAAATTTTATATTCGTATATGTTTACATGACTTTAACATATTTTACGTTTACATATTTTGTACGATTTTCACATGTTTTGTTATATGTATATCGTCCCATACATATTTATTCACTATATTAATATAAATAAAATTAGACATATTTTGTTGAATGTAGGGCTCATTCTTGCCACCTATTTGCTAACTTTTTATATTAGTAGGTTTAGACATACTTATAGGAAATTTGAGCATCGGAGGGACAATATGGAAATAGTTTTTTTTTTTGTATTTTAGTTTTATTTTTATTTTTTCAGTTTAGAGTTTGTTAATTCAAATTTTAGACTGCCTATATTATAGTCATAGGTTGATAATTATTTAATTTAATACAATATTTGATAAATTATTGGTTATTCTAATTTTGGGTTTGAGATAGTTTTCCTTATTTATGGTTTAAGTTGAATAATTGACGAGTTGTTGGAGTCACTTTCAAATGTCACTTTTTTATTTTATACTTTGATATTTATATATTATCGAATTGTTTAACAAATATTGTTGTTGCATTACAGCCGGGTGTTTAAATTGGGCTTAGGTAAGTTGATTAAATGTTTATTTATAGGTTTAAATTAGAGTCTGATTTTAATATGTTTAATTTTAGATATTGGGGATTGGGACATTAGACCATGACAAGGGGTGTTGTGAATAATAACTTATTTATCAATTGAAGTGAGAAGTTTAAAAATCTAAATGATCATTCTCAGAAAGTATATTTCTTAGTTGATTATTCCCAATAATTAGGTCACCCTCAAAAATTTTTATATTTCTTGATTTTACAATCATAATACTTTGATATGAACAATAGAATTTGTATCATTTAAGAATTTCAACATATCCAATTAAATATCCATTAATATTCTTTGGTTTCAATTTTTTCTCTTATGGGTTGTAAACTCTTAGTTCAGACAGATCTCTTTAAATACATATATATCATAAACTCATATTTCAAAATTTATATATGTTGGGCCAGCGTTAGAGTTGACCATCCAATCGACAGACGGCTCTGTACGCCTCCGCCGGCGCTCACAGGCTAGCTCTAAAAACTCTATCTGTGCCACTCGAGGAACCACCTATGGCGCGGACTGCGCTAGGATAATGCCTTCTCCCCTAGCCTCCGGCAGGTCCTCAAAAGACTTCTCCATCCCGGTAGTACTGCCAGGGCCGCTGCAAATCCCGGCAACAATATAATCGGGCCCCAAAGATGATGAGGAGGGCGTCTCCATTGCCATCCTTTTGGGCTGCGGGCGGATGAAATCGTCGTCTATTGGATGGGGGCGGATGAGCAAGCCCATGGACTCCTCCGGGCACATCATCATCACCTGCGGCCGCCCCTTGAGCTTCCGAACTGGGAAGGTGGTCCCCAGTTCACCATCTTGGCCTCTACCCTAGAGACTAAGAAATCCCTTTTGAAGTCAGAAATGTGGTCTTTGACCAATTTGGTCAACCACTTTAAGAACATCGTCTCCGCCATAGACAAGCATCCCAATATACACCTCCGACACCTGACCCCAATCCTTTGCCACGGGCCAATCTTCGTCACACTCACGAAGAAGAACCGGTTCTTTCAGTTCTTCAGTGAGTCGTAGATGGACTGTGTTTATCTTTAGGCTACTACGGGAAACGAGGGAGATCCACTCACCTTCCTAATTTATTTTAGATAGGCCCTTCACCATGGACATTGTCAATCTCTTAGAATGCTTACGGAGGAAGATGCAAATAGTACAAATATACCGTATAGCATTTGCATGGAGTTGGGCGACAGGGACTCTCATAGCTTGAAGGATGGACTGCAAGTCTTTCGGAAGAGGAAGACGGAGACCGCTCCTCAGGTGGGCATCATACACTGTCACATGCCCCGTCGGTGGAGAGAAGGCCCTGTCTTCTTTGTTCGGAACCCTCCACACAATGTCCTTCGAGATGTTAAATTCAACACACAGTGCCTTTATATCACTCTCTCGAAGAATAGAAGAGATTTCGATGACAGAGGTTGAAGTCATGATTAACAAAGGAGTTAGGGTTTCTTTGGGAATGATAATGGGTTGAAGATGAAGAAGGAAAAGCAGAAGGTGTGAGAGAACACTCAGGGTAAGGAGGGAAACTTAAACGGCAATGTGTGAAATGCCTTAAAACTCCTTGAGAAAACACGCCATCATTCCTGTCACGTGTCGCGTCCCAAATGGACCTCTTATAAAGCAGATCTTTTGACGCATTAATGGCTTGGATAGCGGTCCAACTAAGCGAAGACACATATCCACTTTTGACCTGACAAGCTGGCTAATGGCCATGCGTCAATCAGGGCTGATAGAAAGTTCTTCGGAATCTGGCCAAAGAGGGTCAACAGATCCGGTCAATTTTCTTCTTCGGATCTGACCAAAGACGGTCAACGGATTCGATCAATTTTCTTTTTCGGATCTGGCCAAAGACGGTCAACAGATCCGGTCAATTTTCTTCTCCGGATCTGGCCAAAGACGGTCAAGGAATCTGGTTAATTTTCTTCTCCGAATATGACCAAAGACGGTCAACAGATTTGGTTGACTTTCTTCTCCAGATCTAATCAAAGACGATCAACTGATCTGGTTAATTTTCTTCTCGGATCGACCAAAAGGCGGTCGGCCAGTCGGATTGACTTTCTTCTCTAGATATGACCAAAGACGGTTAACGGATCCGGTCAATTTTCTTCTCCGGATCTGACCATAGACGGTCAACGAATCCGATCAATTCTCTTCTCGGATAGGATCGACTAAGATGGTGTGGTTGGTTGACTTTCTTCTCAGGATCGACCAAAGACGGTCGGTGTGATCCCGGCCAACTTTCTTCTCCACCTTTTATAGTGTCCTCCGGGATTCACAAGCAACGAAGGGCAGTGAGGGGCATCCCATCATGAACTTACCGAAGGCTAGAATTCTGGCAATTGGCATGAGAGGATAGTGATGGGTATACCGTAGTTGGGCTGGCCCAACGGTCAAAGAAGGCCAAAATAGCTTGTTAGACGGTCAACTCTAATGCTGGCCCAATAGGAGGTGAAGGCTCAAATCCTGAAAGGCCCAAATGCTCTCCCAACTGTCAACACCAACGTTGACCGTTGAGACATAGGCGGATGGCCAATTAGCGTACAAAATGATTAACCCGAGTTTTGACCGAAATCATTGTAGCAATGGGCTGAAAATAAAAGGCTTTTTACGGGCTTGGCCCACTTGAGCCCATGATCCAATAGGCGACTAGCAACGGCTCTTTTAGCACATTCCACTAATTCAGCCAGCACCCAAAAAGGATATTGACAAAATTGACACCATTTCCATAAGGAAGGCGCCAGATTTTTTCACTCTCCTGCCAACTGGGGCTCTCCAACGGTAGAATGCATGGAAGGAAGGTGAGCAACTTGGAAAGTCGCTGACTGCCAGGAAGGGAAGCAATCTCAGCCAGTTTGGCAACTTGTGCCTCCCTGTAGAAGGAAGGCCATCCAGAATAACGTAGATGATCACACCTTCCAACCATGGAAGATCACCCTATCATTATTTAAGTAAACCTTAGAATTCTCATTCAGGGTACGCAAGCTTTTACTCACATAACGCCCACAACGACAACGAAGATGGACATACAATTCTCTGTTCTCTGCATTAGCAGCTCCAA
>BSYO01000007.1:9928339-10036942 GCA_033239525.1 Nepenthes gracilis | reverse complement strand
ACCCATATGACGATTCTGAGTGCCTTAGATTGTGTGGAGTGAACACAATCTATCCTCGCTTATTCGTCCCCTCAGCTAGTAGGGTATACTGGCAGGGTCATTATCGATATGTTACGAAGTACCGTTTACTATTTTACTGATATGTTATGTTACCGTACCGATTACTGAATATGAAGCATCGATTATCGAATATGAAGTACCGGTTACCGGTATGTTAAGTTATGAAGTATCGATAACTGTTTATAGTTTATCTAATACTGTGCACCGATTACTGCTTACCGTTTTCCGTTTGTTAATTAACGGTTACTAATTTCTTTTTACCGACTACCGATTCTGATTCTGAAGTATAATAATGTCAAAGCATGTTTTCTCTATTTCTTGGACGCATTTCTGATTAACCGTTATGTTTATGCATAGTTACATGACCGTTTTGCATCACCGTTTTACTGCTCATGTGTATGTACCTTGCTGGGCCTCAGCTCACTATTTTGTTATTTTTTTCCTTCAGATGAGACAGTAGAGTTACTACCTGACGAAAAAGAGTAAACCGAGAGGAGTTTTTGGAAGACTTTTTGAGGATCGTAGCATTGGAGCAAATTTTGGAAGAGCCTGTCGATGTAAAGGCTTAGCTAGAAATGTGATTTTTGTATACTGATCTTATGATTATTGATGTTTAGAATATGTGGATTTTGTATGAAAAGCATATGATATGTATAATTGTAAAAAGGAAAAGTTATGCTTCTGCAGGTTATTAGATTAGCTTCCGCTCTAAGCTTTTGGATATACTGTATAGGTCCTTGACGGCATCTCGTTATTGAACTGTTAGTGTAGCTAATATTTTTATGGATTTGTGCCATGGATGGTACATGTGATCCTGTGTATACTTGTCGTAGGAGATTGTGGACAATTGATAGTTGTATGCTTGTACTGGATAATCATACAGGTTGTATTTTAGATTTTTCCTCCTATTATAAAGGAGACTTTGTCAAAATTTCTATAGAAGTCTTGCCTTATATTTTAGTATCGTTAATCCTGTTCCTGTCATGACGGAAACTTTTGAGAAAAAAAAAAATCCGTTCCGTCACACAACGGCAACCTCGACGTTCATTGCGCGCGACATCTCCATGAAAGAAAAAAATCCCCCTTCCTGACCATTGCAACCCAAGATGACGTCCACATCCACACGATGAAAGGAAACGATTTCCTCAGAATGCGGGTATCCAGCCTCGCCACCTAATCGCCTCACCACCTAAGGAAGATAGCAAAGGCCCACGACTATAAAAAATCCTGAAGAATCACTCCTTGGACACGCTCTCTGGCATACTTAAACCTATATAAACTTTTTAACTCTCAAGTGTTTAATTACTCTACCCTCGCTTTCGCTACTAGTTTCCAACGAACTCAGTAAACAGAGAGGTCGCTTTCAACGAGCATTTCACGACCAAAGCCATTTTTAGTGAGTGAACCTTAAATTCTCAACCTCAAACCCCTCTCATTGCATTCATTCCAACATACTCTATTTTTTACCTTCTTTTTTTAAAAGACAGATTACTGAGTTGAACATTGGAGGATAAACCGAGAAGAAAATCCCATAGTTTTTCTTTGATTTTTCATGTCTGCTATGGTATGCGGGATCCTAGGTGCATAGAACGGTGATAGGACCTAAAGAGCAGTGGAGCCCGAATTCGTCCAGAACTCCGATCTTAGACGCATCATTGGCGCTGTCTGTGAGAATGCTAATGAAAGGCCAATCCACTACCTCACCAGCATCAGCATTCTCAACTAACATGGTAAACACAAGAGCACAAGCTAGCGTTCTCGCAAAGAAAGTCACATCCCCGACAACGACCACTCGTTGGTAACAAGAGGCAGGAGAACAACCAGCTGATCATCCCGGGCGATAAGGAGCAATTAAATAAAATATCACAAATGCTTCTAGTGCTCTACATGCACCAGGGAAAGCAAAAGTAGGGAGCTCACTCCTCAACTCACACATCGGCCTCCAGGCGGGGAGGCTAGAGAAAGAAGAAGCCAACCAAGAAGGCCCCCAGACTGGGCAACTCTAGCATCTCGGTGGCCTCCAACACTCAAAGCCATTCAAGGCTTGAAGGGCGGTTGAGCCGTGGGATTCCGGAGGATAGCCCAAAAAAAAGAAACCCCCGATACTCCAAGGATGAGTAGAGGCCTTCGATGCAAGAAGGAGCCTCTTGCGTCACTCGACCAACACACGGCAGCAGCCGGCCTGCGCCGCACCGCACAGCCGAACACTCAGAGTTGAGGACAGACCTTAACGCTAAAAGGTCCATAACCTCCTCGCAGGTGGAGGAGAAAATTTTAAAAATATGGAACCGCGTATTCAAAGGAGAAGCCAGTGAACACGAGGTTAATTTGAAGAGATTTCCTTTTGCCATGGAGATCTTAACACAGTCGCTACCCCCCCAAGTTCAAATGCCAGTCCTAGAACCTTACGATAGAAGTACCGATCTTATGGATTACCTTGACCACTTCCGCACCCTATTAAGCTTCCACGGCTTGGAGGAAGCTTCCATGTGGCAATACGTTTCTCTCACTTTAAAAGGGGATGCCAAAATTTGGTTCTATCGGTTCCTGACAAATTTGATTCGAAGCTTCCGAGTCCTCGCTGACAGCTTCCTAGCCCAGTACGCCTCTTGTGGTCGTGAGGAGAAGCAGTCATCGCACCTCACCCACATCAAGTAGAAGTTGGGTGAGGACTCGAGAAAGTTCCTGAAGCAATTCACCACAGAGGTCCGAAGGATACCAAGGCTAACCGACGAGGCAAAGCTCAGTAACTTCATTTTTACACTAGGTCTGGGCGACTTCTTCAAACACTTGATCTATAAGGACTTGCAAATATTCCAAGCCATTGTATGGATTAGACAATGAGCCAGTGGTCGTCCAAGGGATAATACAACTAAGGTCACCCTGGGCATTTACCCAAGAATGGCGAGCCACACGCTCACATTCCTGGTCGTTGACCTATCCTTTGTATACATTACCATACTTAGCCAACCGTGCCTGGTGGCGTTCGGGGCTGTAACGTCAATACCTCACTTAAAAATAAAATTTCCAACAGCATGCGATATTGATGAAGTGTTGGGTGACCCAGTAACCAGATGAAATGCTACCTGTCCTAGGTAGCCCTAAGCGGCAGCGAAAGGCTAGTGGAAGAGTTGGACCATTGAGATGAAGCTACCCTACAACAGGCATTATCCGACAAGGCCATCGACCTCATACCTTTGGATCCGGATAATCCAGATAAATCATGCAGATAAGGGGCTCGCTTGCTGGACCCCTACGCGATGGACTACTTAGCTTCTTAAGGCGTAACGTGAATGTCTTCGCATGGACATCCGTCGACATGCCTAGGATTTTGGTCGAAGTAATAGTTCATAAGTTCGGTCTCGACCCTGACCGCAAATCCATTAGGCAAAAGCGGAGAAATCACTCCATTGAGAAACTAATAGCTATCTGGGAGAAGGTGAAGAAGTTGCTAGATACCAGGTTCATAAGGGAGGTTCAGTACCTAGACTAGCTCTCCAATGTTATCCTAGTCAAGAAGAGTAATGAGAAGTGGCGAATGTGCGTCGACTTCACTGACGTCAACAGAGCTGTCCAAAAGATAGTCACTCGTTACCTATGATCGACCTGCTGGTGGACTCCACTTCTCGGCATGAGTTACTGAGTTTCATAGTTGCATACCCAGGCTATAATCAGATCCAAATGAGCCCAGAGAACGAAGAGTACACATCGTTCATGACCGATCAGGGGACTTATTACTACAAGGTCATACCCTTCGATTTGAAGAATGCAGACGCTACTTACCAGAGGCTTATGAACAAAATGTTCGAGAAGCAGATCGGCCGCAATATAGAAGTGTATATAGACGATATGCTCATCTAGAGTAAGACCACCGATGACCATATTTACGATCTAGCTGAAGCTTTCGAGGTACTCCGTGCACATCAAATGAAACTGAACCCCTCAAAGAGTGTCTTCGAGGTATCATTTGGAAAGTTTTTGGGTTTTATCATCTCTCAACAAGGGGTCGCGGAAAACCCTGAAAAGATTAAGGCCCTCACGAACATGACTCTGCCGCGGAGTGTCAAGGATGTACAAAGGCTGAATCAGAGACTAGCAGTGTTCTCCCATTTCCTGGCCAAGTCTGGTGACAAATACCTCCCCTTCATCATGGCTTTGAGGGGGACGAAGGCGAATGAATTCCAATGAATAGTAGAATGTCAGGCTGCTTTCGATGAACTGAAATAGTACCTGACCAACCCACCTCTACTAATGTCACTAAGAGAAGGAGATGAGCTATATCTATACTTGGCAATTTTAGAGGCGCCTCTGAGCTCCATCTTGATTTTACTGGTTTACTAACCGGTTCAATTATATTTTATCTCTTTAACCGGTTTAATCACAAATTGGGTTTATGGATCAGTTCGACTTTTCATAATATTTTACCAGTTATATCATGTGAGTCGGTTCACCATTATTCATATAATAAGTGGCGGGTTCATCATTTTAAAGGAGCATATATAAAAATCAGTTCACTTACAATTTAGCCGGTTAATTAGAAACTGGTTCATTAAATATTTTTAGCATTCGGTTCTTATAATGGCCAACCAATTTATATGATGTATCACTTGAATACTAATTTAACATACCATATATGGCCAATTTATTATTTATTTCCTAACTGGTTCACACTAAATTAGCAAGATAGGCAATTAAGTGCAAATCGGCCATTTTAGTGGCAATTTTCGTTTTGGGGTCGGTTTAGTAATCGAATCAAGGTATTTTTGGAAATCATTTTACATAATGATAAATCAACCCTAATAATAAATAATATGACTGGGTCTGTGGTTGGTTCAACCTGTTCATGGCCAGTTCAGTCCATCAAATGGACTACCAGATTCATCATCTATATGGATGTAGGGTTCTATTACTCATTTACAGATCCGATTCAGTGGTCCTTTCAACCCATTTTAATGAGCCAATTTTACACAATAGTAATAAGGGTCTTAACTAGTTGATGACCAACTTTGAGCTAGTTTGGTGGTCGGATGGAGGCCGGTTCGGCTTGATTTTTTCAAACTACCAATTTCAGCATCAATATATAGGAGTTGGTTCAGCTGTTATTTTGGGTCCGGTACAGTGACCAAATTACCATAAAAAAATTTACTTTCCATACATTTTCAAAATCAGCATATAATTTTGGACCGGTTCATATGAATGTTCCAATTTTATTCTTGCCCAGTTCGAAGTTATATACTGATTTTGGTGCCAAATTCAGCATTCTGGTGCAATGTGGTCGATTCCATGATATTTAATTTTTTCAATGCTGAACTGATTAGAGTTTTAAGAGATATTTTTACACCAACATTATGAAATCTTATAGGGTTCATTAGAGTTCCTATACTAATTTTTAAAGAATTTGAACCGATGAAAAACGTGAAGAAAAGCAGCACCAATAGCAAGCCCCTGAATTTTCTCGGTTCAAACTGCCAGTCGAATTTTAACACATTGAACCGGCCGGTTCATGAAGAATTATTTCAAAATAATAATATGGTTATTTAGCCAACATATTAAAGTTTCTTCAGTAAAATGTTTATGAAATAAATCTACCATTAACAGTATGTAAAAATTAGTATATCAGTAAGAATAACAGCAGATTGTAGAACCAACTTTATGATGCATGTTGCTGAATTTTGGCTATCTAGCATGGTAACGGCTAGGATTATTCCAGAAAAAAACTATGATGATTTAGATAACATCATAAAGTATATTAAGTAAAAATTTCTTGGCTTTAATCAATCAAATAAGGTATGTAAAAATTTGGACATCAGTATGGTGCAGTAGAGTTCAATAGCAGAATCTTATTTTGAAATGTTGCTAAACTTTTCTCATTCTAATGTGGATTCGGTAAGAATTTTAAGATTGGACCGATAATATTTTGAGATAAAATCAAGAATTTAATAACAAATTAAAGAGGGGGAGGAGTTCTTGCCTGAATAAATGTAGAATAATTTTGAAAGTTCTTCACCAAACTGCCAAGCAACTTCTCTCACCTTTGCTTTCCTCTCTCATTTGGCCTCTCTTTTCTCCTTTTTTCTCTCTCCATTTTTTTTCAATTCCTTTTATGGATTTCTTGCTTTATTAATCCCCTAAAATAATGAGTCATTGGTTAATTTTTTTAGTATTGCCACATGCCCTATAAGGTGGCAATTCCTTAGCTACCCATGGATGACTCACTACTTGCATGGAGGTGAGTTGTTAGTCGCTCATTAAGCCACTTGTGGAACCCTATTGGTGGTTATTTGGATATATGTTAGGCTTCCTATGGTACCAAGTGTCCCACTAATTTTTCCATGTAAAATTATTTCTCTCGTTTTTCTTCTTTATTTACATGTGCACGTGTGTGTGTGTGTGTGTGTGTGTGTGTGTGTGTGTGTGTGAGGGGTGAATCATGGCTCCCCATTCTTCTTCCTTTCCTTCTTTTTTCTTTCAAATTTTTACTAAGTGTTGTATCATTAAGAGGTGACATGTATCCCCCAAATTCAATTAAAATATATTTATTAAGGGTGTATTAAAATTAACTTAATTTATTATGGTATTAGTTAGCTCTTTAATTTTATAGGTTCCTCCTGAACTCGTGGGGATGTTGCCGTACCAAACTCAATAGAGGCTCTACGGCCTCCACCTCTTCTTGTGAAGGCCTCTCGGTGAAGACCTCAGGAACATTGCCCCAATCTCTAGACAAGGGCAATCGTTAGAGACCCTTACATAGAAGAACCGGTCTTTCCTGTTCTTCACAAACTTGTAGATAGCACAACTGAAGTGTAACTCCCTAGGAGAGAGTGAAATCCAGTCTCCACTCTGGGTAAATTGGAACATGACCCTCACGGCTTCCACAGTCAGCATCTGCAAATGATAGCAAAAGAAAATGAAGAGCGAATAAAGGTAACACACAACATTCATATGGAGCTGTGCGATGGGGACACCAAAGGATCAAAAGATGCAGAGCAGCTCCTTAGGGACCGGAAGACGAAACCCACTCCATAAATGAGCCTCGTTTATGGTAATGTGTCCCTCCGGTAGAAAGCAAGCCCTATCAAGCCTCCTAGGGATTGCAAATACAATGAAATTCAGGATATTATACTGCACATAAAGGGCTTTAATATAACCGGAATCAATAACAGGAGATCACATTAACAGTAGGTGCCATGGAAACAAGCAAGCAAAGGAGGAAGAAGACTTGATGGTTGTGATGCGAAGAAGGAAAGAAGAAGAAGACTTGAACAGTCGCATCGTTTTTATAAAGGTTGTCGTCTCCAAAGTGAGGTAGCATTTCGAAAAGGCACGGAAATCGTAACGGACACATGTTAATTTCAGATAAGACGCAGTCAAGTCGTATCTTCTGTTGCATTAATTTTCAGGATTACGATCGCCCTCCGTGACAACACGTGGCAAAATAAAAATGGGTCGACAGAAGCTGGAGTCCCCAAACGACTCTACACCATCGAGTGCCAGTCGGGAGGCAAAGATAAAATAATGTGTCGAAGGCACCCCCCATATTCACTGGATTCAAACAGGTCAATGAATCCAATTAACCTTTAGTTCCATTCCGTTCTCCAGATTTAAGAGTTACGGTCAACGAATCCAGTCAACCTTCATTTCCATTTGGTTCTCCGGATTCAAGAGTTACGGTCAACGAATCCGGTCAACCTTCATTCCCATTCCATTCTTTGGATTCGGGCGTTAAGGTCAATGAATCCGGTCAACCTTTACTCCGTCTTCGGTTCTTCTTCAGACGCAAGCGATATGGTCAACAGAATTGGTCAACCAACGTTCCAGCTCTGATTCTTCATTGAATCATGGTAGGCTGGTCAACGAAGCCGATTAACTAACGTTCCGGCTTTACCCCACTCCCCGGGTCGAGAGGGTCTGGTCAACCCCGCTGGTAAACGACCTCTACTCTTTCTCCTACCAGACCATCCTGGCTCCGAGATTACGGCCTTTCCATGTGACGAGCTACCTAGTTAAGACCCACAACTCCTCATCCATCCCGGAGTACAAAATAAAAGAAAAGTGGCAACAATGGAAATAACAAAATATGCACGGCAACGAAAGACAAGAGGCCAATGGAGAAATTGTTCGTATAAACAGTTGTAAGTTTTCTCATTAACTTTCTCTTTATAAGTTACATAGCCAATAGAGGTCAATATACGATAGAACAGTAGTGACGAAAAGAAAGAGAGTAATACATATGGTGGCCGCCCAACCCTCAAAGAGTTGTCAAGATTCAAATGTGGTAAGATTCGAATCTGGATTCAAATCTCGATAACAACCACCCCAGTAAAAAGGGGTGACCAAAGCGACATCCTATACGAAAAGAAGTGACTAAAGCAATTTAAATGTCATAACTCAAAATAGTAACACCAGATAATACGAACAGCCCAAGCTTCAAGCTTGCAACCGGAGCAGCAACCTTCCCGGGAATGTCAAGCTCTCGTACCATCCCACCAGGTATTGAGGAAGACAGTGCTAAGAAACATCAGAGCTCCCAATTTATAACACACGGGGAAGTAGATAGAAGCACTAAATATCAAAAGATACTAGCTCAGTGAATTTGTAAAGAATCAAAAAAATAGGAAAGTCACACCAAGAATAGTGAAAAGGAGAATCTGCATCAGACCTGAAGGAACAATACAGCTAGTCACATCTTATCGTGAACATAGCAGAGGCCGAAAATTTGGGCCACCGACATGGGGGCTAGTGATGGCGACGGCTGTAGCAAGCTGGCCCAAAAGAGTAAGTGGCCTAAAATGTATAGCAGCCCACTTGTTCATAAGATGGTCAACACTCCAATTGACTAGAGAAGGCTCCCAGGCAGACTAGGCGCAGGCCAAAATGAACACGGCGCAAACAAAAATCGGCCCAAGTGTCTTTTCCTATGCGTAATGGTTGTCTGCCCTAATTCTTCGCAACTCTAAGGATAGAAATCTCCTTTGTAATGGAAATAACTCAGAATTAGAGTGCATCTCGAAAGGAAAGTTATCAAATTAGCACATGACTCACAATGGCAACCTCAACATTCACTGCACGCGATATCTTTGCGGAAGGAAAAAATCCTCCTTTCTGACCGTTGCAACCCAAGATGATGCCTGCATCCACACAAGGAAAGGAAAGGATCCCTTTAGAAGGGCCACGTAAGGAAGGCAGTGAAGGCCCACGGCTATAAAAGACTCTAGAGACTTACTCAATGGACACGTTCTCCGGCATACTCAAACTTGCATAAGCTTTCCAACACTCAAGTATCCAATTACTCTGACATCTCTTCCGTTACTAGTTTCTAATGAACTCAGTGAATAGAGATGCCGCTCTCAACGGGCACTCCATGACCAAAGCCACTCTTAATGAGTGCACCTCCAATTCTCACCCTCAAATCCCTCTCTTTGCATTCATTCTAATATACTCTATTTTTAACCTTCTTTTCTTTGGAAGGCAGTTTACTGATTTGAGTGTCGGAGGATAAATCGGGGATGAGTCCCGCTATTTTTCTCTAATTTTTTGCCATCTGTTGTGGTGTGTAAAGTCCCAAGTGTACAAGACGGTAACATGATCCGAAGAGCAATTGAACCCGAATCCATCAAGAATTCAAATCTAGGACGCATCAATATAAAATATATAGTTATATAAAATATAATTAGTTGTTGTAATAATTATTATAATATATAATAATTAAATAAAATACATATTTATTATATATATTAAATATGTTTAAAAAATATATTTAATAAATATTTAAATGATTGTATGTATAAATATATAAAATTATATAAAATATAATTATATATTATATAATATATATTTTAAATAATTACATATTTAATAGTTATATATATTTTAAATATATAATTATTAAATATAATTATATATTTATTATTATTATATTTTTAAATACTTAATTATTATATAAATATAACTATATTTTTAAAATATTAGTGTCGGAATAGTTATATCTGAATTTTTAAAAATAACTATTACCAAACTTCTCATGTGGTAATAATTATTTAGAAATATTTATTTTTTGTTAAAATATAATTTGATGGGTACACCAAAATGGGGGCGAAAGGGGAAGTCAACTGCTCTGGGAAGGCGGGCCAACGTTCCTAACGGCCCACTAAGGAGATAGCCAGAAAAAAAAAGCCTAAGGACGGTCAACGCCGGCTGTTAGCCCTTGCCAACAACGACAGCTCAAAACGGTCAACTCCAAGGCGTTGGCCGGTTTGTTGGGCCTCCGTGAGGCAGACGCGGTGATGGGCCACATTCCACATGGCCCACGATCATCGGGATGGTGGCCCGCCGCCTCCACGAGGGCGGCTGACACCCGACGGTCAACTCGGACGTTGACTGGTCCACTTCTTACGTCTTGGGCCTTAAAATAGGCCCTTCTACGTAAAACGGGCCTCGACTCGCCTGTGCCCATAGTCCAAATAAAGGCCACCAATGCGCACGCCGGCCCAACCTAAGAGTTCTAGGGCACGGCACTCCACGATGGAGAAGGGCAACGGAACCCGCAACACATTTAATGCGGTCACGGAGACACGCAATAGAGGCGGAAAGGCTAGCCACTGTGGGCATGGGCCGCACAACACCAACACCACCGCTTCCGTCTCGCAGTGGCCAACCATTCCCCGCAGAGGGAGGAGCCAAGCATGACAAACGACACCTGTAAACGTGCCGATCACAAGAATCGGGCGCCCGGCGTGACCAAGCAGTCCACGACAGTGACCAACGGTGCAAGTGACCCAAACAACGCACCACCTTGGTGCCCATGATCCAAAGATGGTGAGGTGTATAAGAACCCTCACGCCCCCACAGAAATGGGGCTATTCCGAGATCTTCTCAGGCATCCTATACTCTCCACTTCTCTTTCAAGAACTAAGAAGACAAACTGCATTAATCTGCTTCCCTTTGAGTAAACTCTCAGAACTGCACGAGCTCTGGTCTCCAACAGCCAAACTCCCAAGCACGATCGAACTTCAAGGCAACGAACGGTTGATACGCGCGCTCTCTGCCTCCCCACCGTCCAGATACGAGGAAAGACCTGCTCCTTACTGACATCTGGGACTAAACACTCTTCACTCTTCTCTTCTCTCATTACTCTTTCTATCTTCGTTCCTTCCTTTGAAGGCGTTTACATCGTTTGAAGCGTCGGAGTGTTTTCGGTAGGATTAATTCGCCGCGAACGCTCGACCTCTTGTTCTTTTAGTGGTGCAGAGTTCGCACTCGGTGAACAAGCCGGATCAGGCTCTTCCAAGAATCCGAATTCGTTGTTTCTGGATCCAGATCTGCACGCATCATAATTAAATAAAAATATAAATATTTTTTAAAAAATAAAATAAAAAGAAATTTTTTATTTTCTGCAGTTAAACGTACGGCTAGCGTTCATTGCTGTAGCCTCCGTCGTATACACTTTTGGACAAAAGAGATAAGGACAACTCAGCAGCGTCACACAAGTGATACCGCATCATAGCGCACGCAGGACAAACGTGAATAAAAACGCACCCCCAAGACCGTTTGACCGATCACATCGATCTGCGCGCTCTCACAGGCTCCCCCTTTATTTTTAACTCGGGTAGATAGAAATCCTTTTAAATGATAGTAGCTATTGCTGATTTTAGGATAATTCTTTTGTTAATAAATTTAGAGAAATAATATTGTTTAATCACATTTACTAATTTCAGATAAATTATTTTATTCACAGATGTTGGATCCAATGCTAAAACCCAAAAAAATTCGAAGCTTAGCCCAACTACACGGGATGCCTACGTGGCGGCCCACCATTAGCAGCCGGCGAGCGCCTCCTGCAGCTCATTAATATGGCTGCCGGAAAGTGGCAAAAGAGTAGGAGAAACCAGCCAATGGAAAAGCGGCCAATGCCGCCAACTACGATTTAGGCGGCCGCCACAAGCAGCCCGCCAATCCCAACTCAAGGGGGAGACCAAGTGTGACCGGCAATACCCGGTAGTCTGCCTGCCACTGTAAAATAACAGCTGACATGCCGACAATCTCTAACAGCGATCGACAGTCAACGAACCCTAGCGACAGGAGTTCTCGCGCCCAAAATCCCTTGTCAAGGGGCCTATAAAATCCCTCCTTGTTAACAAAGAGAAGGGATCGGATCTAAGACAATCAACTCTGTGTCACAAGACTTAAGCTTACCAGCTAACCTCTAAATCCAAACCCCTGAGCCTACTCGGCCGACAGGAAGTGAGTCACCCGTTGCGGTGCACCTGGGGAGCCAGCCTCCTACCACCCGCTCATTATTCTCTCTCGCATAAACAAACACACACCATCCACGCATTTTCAGCATACTTCCGCGCACCCCTTAGCATGCGACCTATTTCTGTTCATTGTGGGAATTTTCTGACTTGAGCGTCAGAGTGGCCTTGGTGGAAGAAATCTCGCCGGACCTCTGACCTCTTGTTTATTAGTCTTTGTGCAAAGCCTCAGTTAACAGGACGGAGACTGCACCCTTCCACGACGCTCTTAATGGCTATGAATCCAAAGGCTTCCTAATATGTACGACAACCGAGAACCCGAGACGCAACATTGGTGTCATCTGTGGAAAACGGGATGAGAAGCCTAGCGTCTCTTTCGCACCTTCATTCCAAAACATCAAGAATGGTGAACACCATGGCACAATCTAAAGGCCCAAAGAATAAACGCCGCCGTTCACGGCGAAGAACCCTCTCGTGGGGAGCCATGCGGATACCCACCGAGCTCCGATGTCCACGGCCCGGCCTCGGACATAGGTGATATGAGGCTGGTACTCCAGACCCTCTAAAATCGGACGGGTACCCCTTGGATGGGGGCTGGCCCTCCAGCATCCCATGCATCCTCCTCCAAGCGAAGGAGGCGTCACGCGGTAGCCCTCAAGAGAAGATTCGACCGACCTAATGACGTTGGGGCCCAGGCAACCTCCGGCAGTAGGGACCAGTTTGCGGCTGAAAGCTACCCCAGTTGGGACGATCGGAGGGAAAGCCCTGAGAGGCGTAACCCCCGCAACTCCTGCGCCCAAGGGAGGCCGACCGCTGTAGACTCTAAAGTGAGCGGCCCAACCGTATGGAAAGTGTGACGGACCTAATTATTCTCCATTGAATAATCTCCGTCAATGGCTACACACACTCTAAAGCCCATAATTAACCTATAGACTCTACAGAAAATCCGGCAGAGTTTCCTCTACAATTGGACGAAAAATCAAACGGTACAACCTGTTAAATATCCCCTGCAACAAGCACACATCTATCAAAGGCTTAACTCAAAGCCTACAACACGCCACATAGGATCACACATCAGCCATATCATCCATGGCTCCAACACACTACACAATCTACTATACTGGATCTAGAGAGATGCCATCTAACAAGACCAAACTCAAAACATCATTACAGACGCGGAAGCATAACTAAATCATCATAAATACGGAAACATAACGAAACCATAAAACAATAACAATAATGAGCCACACCCAACTCTAAGTGGCTGCTCAAAATCCGATCCAACTCTGAGTCCAAAGATTTCGCGCACTCGCCGTCCATCTAATCTCATCAAGCAAGCCTCTCTTATTGCTCTAGCTATCCGGCGTCAGTTAAGTGTTCTCATCTGAAAGGAAAAACATCAACAGCAAGAGTGAGCTAACAGCTCAGCAAGTATAATCATAAACAATTCTCGTAGGTATAAAGAAGAACGGGAACGGGAAAAGATACCGGAACTCTCCCTAACCACAAAGCAGGAGAGGGAACAGGAACATCTGGAATCTCTTGATTCTCATGGTTCTCACGATTTACATTGGTTGGACATTATTCATTATCATTATTACATCATCTTTGTCCCATTGCTAATGGACCGTACTAACCAACGATGCGAGAGAACGAGGATAGGAATGTGTTCGCTACACATTCTAAAGCTACGGCTACTATTTTAGGTCGGTAGCACACGACCCTCGCTGCATCCATGCAACAATCATCATGATTTACTACATCTCAATATGTAGCGTCAACAGACACACCCCACATCCCCGGGGGTCCGGGCAATCCTCGTTCTTCCACAGGAGTTTCCTAAAGCGTACCACAGACATCACTCGCTCCCACGAGTAGCCGGAATAGTGGCCAAGTATTCCTCGAGTTCACACCGCGATGGACATGGTATACTAAAGAATACTACCCATACGACTCAGGGCCCTAGTTTCAAGATTAGGTTCAACACTTGGAGAGGGAAATCCATATTTTCCACACACGAGCAAATCTCGAGAAATCTCATTCCCATCACAATCATCTCCAACCGGGAGATTACATCATCAAACACATCTCCATCCAGGAGATCCTATCATCACAAGCATAATGTGGGCTCCCTTCCATTCACATCACGGTTCACAATATCCAATGAGACTCATTTCCCTTAATCAACAACAAGTCATCCAAGTTCACGAGAGAGATTAGATTCTTACCTCCGATGATCACATAACACTTTGGAACCTCCAGGACTCATCCCTTGCCTCCAGCATACGGATACACGTTCGGAGCTTACACTTACGTTTAAACATTTAAACGTTACTTTCAATACAATTATGGAGGAATATTACTTTACATTTCTTATTTCATTTCGGGTGAGCAATAACATATTTCTTTCTGAACACCCGGACGCCGTACACGGTTCGATACTTGGAGATTGGGCATCCGGTGGATTCGTATACACATTTGATACACGGGATTTCACATTTGGGTTCGATTTAACCTAACACGAGGGTGGAAGTGTGCAACTTCCCATTCATTTTTGGATTATCAACAACGGGGATCTTTGAGGCTCCCGGATGCCGCGAACGGATCGAATCTTGCAAGATTCTGCATCCGGTCGATATATACACACAATTGGGACACGGGGATTCACATTCTAGGGTCATTCCAACATTTCATGAAGGTGACAACATGCAAAATCCACCTTCGGTCTCGGGTGAACAGTAACAGCGCCGGTTTAGAGGGCTCGGACGCCGCGAACGGGTCCAAACGTGCAAAATCGGACCCGCGGCCGACATACATACATCATTAGGACGTGGGGATTCCAATTTTGAGGTCAATTTCATGATACATGGCCGGGAAACGGAAAACCCCCAAAATCTCGTGGGTTAGGGTTTCGATAAAACCCACTCGGAAGAATCGGACACGATTCGGACAAACAACTACATTTTCTTGGACCTCAAGACATGGGTTTCATGATTCTATCGTTCACCATGGGTATCGACACAAAATACCAAACGAAAATACATAAAATATCGAAAGAGAACGAGAAGTGAGTATGAGAATACTTGCCCCGATGCGTGCTTTCACCTTTATACCTGCCTCTCAGACAAAATCGGACTCCCGGGCTCGATCTCCCTTCTTCTCTCTCTAGACACGCCCCTCTCTCTCTCTCAAAAACCCTCAACCTGTGCGAAAAATGAGGGGAGAAGGAACTCGGCGCGTATTTATACTGCGCCTGCCGCTTGAGCTCCGCTCGAGGGGCCAGCGGGCGGCCGTGCAATGGCTGTCCACCGCTCGCTTCTGGTTTTTCCGCTCGAGCCACGGCTTGAGCTGCCAGAGGGCGCGGGTCTGGCCCGCGGCAAGCCTACAGCAAGCCTACGTCGCGTTTTTTGCCGTTCGGGACCCGTTTTGACCATTCTAACCCAATCTTTCGCATCCTTGGACCTTGTCCTTGATTATATAACATTAATAAGCCATGATTATCATGCTTAAAACCCGAAATAGCATTTACAAAGTTACATAACTCGGTTTACAGTTTTTCGTTCCCGATTTACCGATTTTGGCTCTTTGAGCTGTTCATTCGATTCCTCTCATACCTTTTGACCATGATACACCTATATTAACTTAATTGCCTTCTAATTATTATTTCCTTAACTCGAAACCTCATAGAAAGCCGCTGCCACTGACAGATCTAGCCATGCCCTCAGGACCACATGGAGCTCCGTGACATTGTCAACCCGCAGAGAGGGGCACCCGACCCGCTAATGGAGGAGAAGGTCAGGGTGCTGCGGGACCTCCTCCACAAGGAGAGACTGGCACAATCCTCTGCCGACCTTCGAAGGTCACCTTTTGCCATGGACCTACGGACTCAGCCACTACCCTGCAAGTTCAAGATGCCCGTCTTGTAAGGATACGATGAAAGCAAGGACCTGATAGACCACCTCAACTGCTTCCGCACCCATTTGTCCCTACAGGGAGCAAGCGAGACCATAATGTGCCAGTGTTTTCCCGTCACCCTCAGGGGGGATGTGCGACTCTAATTCCATGACCTCCCAGCAAATTCTATTCTCTCATTTGATGAGCTAGCTGATAGCTTCTTGAGCCAGTTCGCCTCCAGTTGAAGAGAAGAGAGGCAGCCGTGGCACCTGGTCCGCCTCCGCCAGAGGTCAGACGAAAGTCTGAAGCAATTTCTCAACCGCTTCATCGTCGAAGCACGCTGGATCCTCCAACTCTCCGATGAACTGAAGCTTAACGCCTTCGTTGCTACGTTAGCAGTAGGGGATTTCTTCAAGCACCTATCGCACCAGCACCCTCAGTCCTTCCGGGAGGCCGAGGCCATCGCCCGTGCCTACGTCACAGCAGAGGAGGCAAACGGGGCGAAGCACACTGAACGCGTAGACCTCTCCCAAGAAGCTCCCCGGCCTACCAACGGGTAGAAGAGGAGCAGCAATGGAAACCGCTTCCCGGAGTGCCGCAAGCAGCCACACCCTTCGCCGGGATCTAGGAAGGATCATGGACAGACATCCCTAACTCCTCTAAACAATACTCATGTGAACATCTTGATACAAATCCAGGATAAAAAGTTCTTTAAATGGCCGAAAGCGCCAAACGGTTGAGTGGCAGTGATTAGACGAAGTACTGCCAGTATCACCGTTGCCTCCCACTATCTACAGAGAACTGCAGGACGTTGCAGTAGGAAATAGAAGACCTGATCCGTCGCAGGCACCTTAAGCAGTTCGTGAAAGGTTCGAGGTAAGCCCCCTGTAACCTCGGAGGGTGAGGCCAGCGAGCCCCCCCGGGGCCATACGGCTGCCGGCGTGATCAACATAATCTCCACCGCAGCCGCCAGGGATGCCAGGCAGAAGGAGTAGGAACCAACTTCCAACAACAAGAGAGCGAAGATAGAGGATAGGAGTGATGTCATTAGCTTTAGTAGTAACGATATGGCTCATGTAACCTTCCCCCATACTGATCCCCTTGTTGTATCCGCCATCGTTTCTGATGGTAAGATCGACTACAAACTAAAACGAGTCTTCATTGATAATGAAAGCTCACAAAATTTGTTATATCTTAGTGCTTTTTTAAGCTCAGATTAAGGCAGGGTCAAATAAGAGCTGCCGATGGCCCTTTATACGGCCTGGACAATGAGCCAGTGTCCATGTAGGGGAAGTCCGACTAGAGGTCACAATGGGAACTTATCCGTGCATCGTAATGCAAGAGCTAGTGTTCCTCGTCATCGACCTACCGTTTGTTTACAATGCTATACTGGGCAGACCTTTCCTCACAGCCTTCGGGGCCGTAATGTCGGTCCCTCATCTGAAGGTGAAGTTTCCCACCCTGTGCGGCGTGGAAGAAGTACTTGGGGACCAGGCGATGGGACGAACATGCTACCTCTCTCAGGTCACCCCCGTAGCATCGGACCTCCCGGACAAAGACCTTGACCTTCGCGATGAAGCCCTACTACAATAAGCCCAATCAGGAGAAGCTACCGAAGCGATCCCTCTAAATCCCGCCAAGCCAAAAAAGTGCGCCCATGTGGGCAGCTCTCTCCCGCCTGCCGAATGCGATCGGTTAATCACCTTCCTAAAGGCAAACTCCGACGTGTTTGCTTGGGTTCCTGCTGACATGCCTAGGATACCGCTCGAAGTGATCTTCCACAAGCTAGGCCTCAGTTCCAGCCATAAGGGAAGAAGTGAAAAGACTCCTAGACGCCGGATTTATTCGAGAGGTCCAATACCCAAAATGGTTGTCCAACGTCGTGCTGATAAAAAAGAGCAATGGCAAGTGGTGAATGTGCATGGACTTCACCGACGTAAATAAAGCTTGCCTAAAGGACAGCTTCCCTCTCCCCAGGATTGATCAGCTTGTGGACTCTACATCCGGGCACGAGCTCTTGAGCTTTATGGATGCCTACTCCGGTTGCAACTAGATCCAGATGCACTCTGAAGACGAGGAGCATGCCTCCTTCATGACAGACCAGGGAACGTACTGCTATAAGGTGATGCCCTTCGGCCTCAAGAATGTCGGGGCGACCTATCAATGCTTGGTGAACAATATGTTCAAGACTCAGATCGGGAAGAACGTGAAAGTGCACGTCGACGAAATGCTTGTGAAAAGCAAGGTTACCGACGACCACATCAGCGACCTAGAGGAGGCCTTTCAGATCCTCCAGGAGCACCGGATGAAGCTCAACCCTGCCAAATGCGCGTTCGGGGTTACCTCAGGGAAGTTCCTAGGCTTCATCATATCCCAGCGTGGCATCAAAGCTAACCCAGAGAAAATCAAGGCCATCCTCGACTTGAGCCCTCCGCGGTTGGTGAAGGAAGTACAGAAACTCACCGAGCGACTGACGGTCCTCTCGCGGTTCCTCGGCAGATCCACGGAGAAGTACTTGCCCTCTTTCAAGGCACTTAGGGGCACAAAATCGTCACGATTTTGGTGGACCGAGGAATGTGGCGAAGCCATTAAAGAGCTGAAAACCTACCTCGCCAACCCACCTCTCCTGAGCTCGCTGTGCGCAGGTGAGGACCTGTACCTCTACTTGGCTATGTTAGGAACGGCCCTCAACTTCGTGCTGCTTAGAGAGCATGATGGAGCACAGCGGCCAGTGTACTACGTAAGCCAGGTACTGACAGATCTAGGGGCCCGCTATTAGCACGCTGAAAGAATCACGTTGACGCTCATCTATTCGGCGCGAAAACTGCGGCCTAATTTCCAAGCACCCTGGATCATCGTACTAATGGATCAACCTTTGAAGTTGATTCTGCAGAAACCAGAGACTTCCGGGTAGTTGGTCAAGTGGGCTGTGGAGCTGGGAGAGTTTGACGTGGAGTTCTGACCTCAGCTGGCCATCAAGGGTTAGGCCCTAGCGGACCTCATTGTTGAGGTGGCGACCCTAGCTCTAGATGACCCTAGTAGCCCACGGAGCATGGGAGACCTCGACGACCCGGTGTGGACCCTGAGTGTGGACGGATCGTCCACTCAGGCAGGTAGCGGAGCTGGGGTCGTGCTGAAGACTCTGGAAGGCGTGGAGATTACGTACTCTGTCGTGCTGACCTTCCTAGCTAGCAACAACGTTGTAGAGTACGAGGCCCTTTTCGCAGGACTTCGCCTGGCCAAAGAATGTTTTGCAAAATCATTGGTCGTACACAGCGACTCTGACGTCGTGGTCAACCAGACCCAAGGAAACTTCGAAGCATCAAACCTACAGCTCGCGAAGTACCTGGCGAAGGCAAAGAACCTGATCCAGGGGTTCGACCACTTCCTGATCAAGCACGTCCCTAGGTTCGATAACTGGAAAGCGGATCGCCTGGCCAGGAATATAGCTTTGGCGTCCCCAAAGCAGTACGCCAGGGAACCAAGGGAGACTCTGGCCGCGCCCAGCATTGACTCCTCAAATCAGGAAGTGCAACGAGTTGACGAGGGGGAATACTGGATGACTGTACAAAAAGTACCTGACTAACGGAACTTTGCCTGACAATACCGATTAGGCCAAATGGATTGGGAAGACAGCAGGGTGGCACACGCTCCTCTGTGGGAGGCTGTACAAGCAGGGATATTCTGCTCCCTTCCTAAAATGCCTCACCCCCGAGGAAGCTGAGTACGCTTTAAGTGAAGTACACCTCGGCGTATGGGGCTCGCACATTGGGGGAAAGAACCTTGCGTTCAAAATCATGCGACAAGGTCTCTATTGGCCAACCCTGAAGCAGGAAGCCATGAAATTCATTAGGAAGTGTGAGAGCTGCCAAGTCCACGATTCCGTAACGCACCTACCGCATACAGAGTTGCGTAGCCTTCAATCCCCGTGGCCATTTGCGCAATGGGGACTCGACATCCTTGGACCGTTACCTTTGGCCTCCGGGTAAAGGAAGTTCTTAATCATCAGTATTAACTACTTCATCAAGTAGGTAGCAGCAGTCCTCCTGGCTCGAATCACAGAGTAGAATGCAACAGAATTTATCCGTCAAAGCATCGTCTGTCGCTTTGGGATTCCCGAGATCGTAGTGACTGACAACGAAACCCAATTCATCGACAAACGGTTCACAAGGTATTGCACTGATCTGCGCATTTGGCTGATCCACACATCCGTGGCGTACCCTCAGACTAATGAATAGGTTGAAGTCACCAACCGCATGCTGCTGCACGAGCTAAAGACCAAGCTAGAGGACACAGGGGGCTCCTGGGTCGAAGAGCAACTTCCGTACTCTGGTTGTATCGGATGACTCCACGGGAACCAACGGGAGAGACACCCTTCAGCCTCTGCTACGGGACTGAGGCCGTAGTCCCCGTTGAAGTGGGATTACCGTACCTGCGGGTCGAATGTTTCGATCCCACCACCAACTCACAAAGACTCTGTGAAAGCCATGACCTACTTCCAGAAGTTTGAGACACAGCCCGACTACGAACCGCGGCCTATTAACAGCGTGTCGCATGGTACTACAATAAGCGGGTGAAAGCTCACCCACTTAAGGTTGGGGATCTGATCCTCAGGAGCGTAGAAGCAGCAGGAAAAGCCGGGAGTAGGAACAAACTCTCCCTTGGATGGGAAGGTCCATTCCTCGTCTTTGCAATTCTCCGAAACGGAGTGTATAAGCTACGCCCCCAGAATGGTAAATTGGTCCCCCGGACCTGGAATGCCACCAACCTAACGAAGTGCTACCAGTGACGCAGCGCCGGCCCAGGTAAGGCACGCACACGTATCCTGAAGAGTGCTTGTACATACATCAAGTTTTTCATTAATAAAATTAATTATTCTTGTTAGCCTGCATTCTCCATTCGTGTGAAGTGTTAGCATGCATAGCATTCCAAAAATAATACGACCTAAACTGCCCCGAAGTCGGGAGGACCATCGTCCGTCCGTAAAACAAGGCCTTGGTGCCGCACCAAGCGGCCCGTGAACGGCCACCTCAGAACCTTGGCCCAGCACCAAGTGGTTTGTCAGCGGTCTTGTTCAAGCCTCGATTGCGCGTCGAGCGATCCAGAGGCGGACGCATGCGGACTTTGACTCCACATTGGAACGGTCCCAGTGACCCGCTACCTTGGCTTTGCCCCAAACGACACAGGCGGTCAAGACATTAGGCATGGGGGCTTTCGAAGCTTCCCAATTTGTGGCCACTAAAACCTTAGGGGGCGAGAATTGCAGGCGTGCGGCGACCTTCTTAAAAAGAAGAGAGCACCCTCAGTCTACGATAGTCGAGGGCTAAGACCTTGTGATGATGACGCCTTGAGCAGGGGCCATGCACCCAACGAGGATACCGCACAATGAAAGGCCTAGACCTGGAGCCCGGCTGTCGTGGCCTGAAAACCCGGCTGGCCCTCAGTGCAGCTCCATGGGACTTGCGACGACGTCCACCTTACTCGATCAAGCTTCCCATTAAATGTGTGAGATGCGATGACATCTTCTGACGAAAAACAAGTACAGCGCAAGAAGGCACTGGATTGGATCCTTGACGACAATAGCTTTGCAAGCTTAGCTGTGAGGTTCCGGATTTAAGAACTTGATAATAATGAAGTGGTTAGTATGTTAATGATCAATACTAATCCTATGGAAAGATCAAGGTTTGGTGTCGGAAGAAAAATCAGGAAAATTATTCGGGTCCGGCATCAAGTCCTCCGGCACATGGTGCCAGCACACCCCAGCCTTTTGGCCGCTCGGCGGAAAAAAAGACGAGGCCGCTCGGCCGCATTTGAGCATAGCTTGAGCGGTGGACAGCCCGTGCCACGGCCGCCCGCTGGCAGCTTGAGCTGTGCTCGAGCGGTGCGCGTAGTATAAATACGCGTCGTGCCTTCTCTCCTCATCATTTCATGTGGAGCTAGGGTTTTAGAGTAAGAGAGGGCACCGGTTTTAGAGAGAGAAGGAGGGCGAACAAGGCTCGGGAGTCCAGATCCGTCCGAGAGCCAGGTATAAAGGTGAAAGCACGCGTCGAGGCAAGTGTTCTCATACTCACTTCTCGTTCTCTTTCGATATTTTGTTTGATTTGAGTGGGTATTTTGTGTCGATACCCATTATTCATGTTAAAATCTTGAAACCCATGACTCGAGGTCCAAGAATATGTAGTCGTTTGTCCGAATCGTGTCCGATTTGCCCGGTTTTGTTCCACCGAAGCCCTAACCCACGAAAATTGGAGATTTCCCGTTTCCCGCCCCTGTATCATGAAATTGACCTCAAAATGTGAATCCCCACATCCCAATGATGCATATATATCGGCCGCGGGTTCGATTTTGCACATTTTGACCCGTTCGCGGCGTCTGAGCCTTCTAAACGGGCGCTGTTACTGTTCACCCGAGACCGAAGGTGATAATTGTGCGTTCTCACCTTCGTAAAATGATGGATTGACCCTAGAATGTGAATCCCCGTGTTCCAATTGTGTGTATATATCGACTGGATGTCGAATCTCGCAAGAGTTGACCCGTTCGTGGCATCTGGGAGCCTTAATAGTTCCCCGTTATGGATAATCCGGAAATGAATGGGAAGTTGCATACTTCCACCCTCGTGTTAAGTTAAATCGAACCCAAATGTGAAATCCCGTGTATCAAGTGTGTGTACGAATCCACCGGACGTCCAATTTTCAAGTATCAAACCGTGTGCGGCGTCCGGGTGTTCAAAAGGAAATCCGTTATCGTTCCCCGAAAATAAAATGAGAAATATAAGTGTTATGCTTCCATAATTGTTATTGATATAACGTTTAAATGTTTAAATGCAAATGTAAGCTCCGTAACGTGTATCCATGTGCTGGAGGCAAGGGATGAATCCCGGAGGTTCTAAAGTGATATGTGATCATCGGAGGTAAGAATCTAATCTCTCTCGTGAACTTGGATGACTTGTTGTGGATTAAGGGAATTGAGTCCCACGGATTGTGATTAAGGGAATTGAGCCACACGGATTGTGATTAAGGGAAATGAGTTCCATTGGATATTGTGAACCGTGACGTGAATGGAAGGGAATCCACATTGAGCTTGTGATGGTGTAATCTCCTAGATGGAGATGTGTTTGATGATGTAATCTCCCGGTTGGAGATAATTGTGATGGGAATGAGATTTCCCCAAGATGTGATTGTGTGTGGCAAATGTGGGTTTACCTCTCCAAGTGTTGAACCTAATCCTGAAACTAGGACCCGGAGTCGTATGGGTAGTATTCTTTAGTATACCATGTCCATCGCGGTGTGAACCCGAGGAATACTTAGCCACATATTCTGGCCGCTCGTAGGAGTGGGTGATGTATGTGGTACGCTTTAGGAAACTACTGTGGAAAAACGAGGATTGCCCTGGTCCCCGGGGGTGTGGGGTGTGTCGATCGACGCTACATATTGAGATGTAGTCGTCTTGGTGATTGTTGCATGGATGCAACCGAGGGTCGTGTGCTACCGACCTAAAATAGTAGTCGTGGCTTTAGGATGTGTAGCGAACACATTCCTGTCATCGTTCTCTCGCATCGTTGGTTAGTACGGTCTACTAGTCGGGGTCCGCAAAGATCATGTAATAACGAAAATGAGAAATGTCCAATCAATGTAATCATGAGGACCATGTGAATCCAGTGATTCAAGATATTCCAGATGTTCCTGTTCCCTCTCCTGCGTTGTGGTTAGGGAGAGTTCTAGTATCTTTTCCCATTTCCGTTCTTGTTTTTACCTGCGAGAATTGTTTATGATTATACTTGCTGAGCTGTTAGCTCACTCTTGCTGTTGTTGTTTTTTCTTTCAGATGAGAACACTTAGTCGGCGCCGAATTGATTAGAGCAAGGAGAGGCTTGCTTGATGAGATTGGCTGGACGGCGAGCGCAGTAAGGAATTGGACATAAAGTTGGATTGGATTGTAAACAGCCACTTAGGGTTGAGCATGGCTTGCCGTTGTTATTTTTGTGGTTTTGTTATGCTTCCGCAGATTTGATGTTTTAGTATGCTTCCGCGTCTGTATTAATGTTTTGAGTTTTGTTTCATTTAGATGGCATCTTTCTAGATCTAATACGGTAGAGTAGGAATACTGTATTGGAGCCATGGATGATATGGCAGATGTGTGATCCTGTGTGGTGTGTTGTAGGATTTGTGTTAAGCCTTTTGAATAGTTGTGTACTTGTGCAGGATCTTTTGAACAGGTTGTATTTTTGGTTTTCGTCCAGTTGCAGAGGAAATTCTGCCGGATTTTCTGTAGAGTCCATAGGTTAATTATGAGCTTTAGTGGGTGTGTAGCCATTGACGGAGGTTATTCGATGGAGAATAATCCGGTCTATCACATTAGCCGTTGAATGTGAAACACGATCTCACGAATCACATTGGGAGGCAATGTATACAGAAAAGAAAAAAGGAGCTACTTTCCATTCGCTTGTAAACAAAAAAAAAGCGATGTATACAAACAAGACTACTGCGGAGGGTCAGACGGACCAGCCACCTCAAGAAAACTCCTTAGACTAGATCCATCTCGGACCCCGGCGTTGCTAGGGTGGAAGATTCCTTTCGGTACGCCAGGGGCCACAAGAGAAGCAATCCTACGGCACAGGCAAACGCCGTCCCAAAATCGAGTCTCCATCATGAGATCCGCCTCCCACGGGGGTGAGCCGACCCCTCAGATTCCTGCACAAGCGTGAATTGTTTTCTTCAAGAGCGGTGAGCACCGCCTCCAGTCGTTCCACTTTCAGCTGCAAGCGCCTGATTTCTTCTTGAGCCTGCTCACTCTCCCCTCGAAAGGAAGCGACCTGGGCTCTCGTGCGCTGGACGACGTGTAACCCGCAGTGAAAGCTCCCGTGCAGAAGGGCAGCTAGCTCATCAAGAGGATCGGCCTCCTCAGGAATCTGCATGGGAAATGGAGAAGTCAGAAGAATTCCTAAAAATTATGACAACAAAAGAATGACAAATTCAGATCGATTGTACCTAACCGAGGGCAGCGTCCGAAGGACGTGCCGAATCTCTTGACGCGGACACGGCCAAGGGCTCCTCAAGTTCAACCGCGACTCCCGCAGGGCTCGGATGGGTTAGAAGCATGGAAGGCAAAGGAACACTTGGGGGCTCCAGCTCCGAAGTCATCTCTCCCACAGCCGTCTCAGCACTCGACGGGCCGACCTCCGATACGACTTCCACCTCCGATGCCATGGGGACATCCCCCAGGATCCAACCCACAAAAATTGGCTCCACAAAGACCACAACCGGCTTCGAAGATCCCTCTAACTCCAGCGCTAGCGTTGGCGCGCATACTTCCTCCAGGCCACCGAGGAATGATGCACCGCCCGCTATGCCCGGAGTCGCCTCCATGACCAGATCGACAAAGGAGTGTGCAGGAGACTCCTCACCAGAATGAAGCCCTACCTCAGGGACGCCGTGCTCAGCTAACATCGCGGCAAGAATTGGAACGGGTTTGTCGGCCTCCTCCTGAGGCCCAACGCTTGATGCCACCTCAAGGGCTGGAGCTCGAACCCGCGCAGCAGAGCCAACAGCCAACCTCTGCGACCTCCGTGTGGAGGTACCTCCAGCCTCCCTCAACCTCTTCAAGGGAGCCTCAATCTCCTCCTCATCCGAAGATGATTCCAGTAGCGAACAACTTTCCTCCTCGTCTCCATCGAACAATGGGGGAAAGGCGCCTTCCCTAGGGTCCTTCTTGGCAGAGCTGGCGGCGCGCCAGCCCAATGAAGGCCCCCACTTAGCGGACTCAAACGTAATGGATATCAAAAAGTAGCCCAGGATGGAGAACTTCACCATTTGGGACTCAATGGCAGCGACTAACTCTGCCACTTTCTTGGTGTCATCCGTTGATGCTTTCTCATGGAAGAACCCCGAAATTTGGCCCCACTCGCGCAAAAGCTCAGAGTTAGGAGGCTCCTGCAAGAAGAAGAATCGGCTCTTCCAGTTCTTCACCGAGTCGGGATTGGTCCCTTGAAAGCGAAAGCCGGTCTTCGGCGACATGGAGACCCAGTCCTCCGACTCCGAAAAGTGAAAGATCAACCTAGCCACCTTGGCGTTGAAAGAGCCACCATGAAGGTAGGCAAAAATACACAACGAGACTAGATAATGGAGGGCGTTAGGATGGAGCCTCGCCACAGGAACACCCAACGCCTCCACCAGCGCAAACAGAGTACATGGCATGGGATAACATAGCCCCCCTCTTAGATGGTGCTCGTAAATTGTGACAAAGTCATCTGGTGGAGCGTTGGCTCTGCCCGTGGAGCCAGGAGCATGGTAACCCCAATCGTTGGGGATCCCATAATCTACTGTCAGAGCGGCAATGGTGCCGGTTGACAAGACAAACCTGGTGTTGTCGACTCTCTGCCGACTCGCCCTAGAAGTTTGTGAGGAGGAAGAGACTCTCTCTTCTTTGCTATCTCTCTTTCACTGTGTGGGATAAGATTGAAAAATTTTTAGCGCAAGGAAACAAATAGAGGAAATTTTCTGTAAGGTTGGTTTAAATAGGTAGCGAAGTGCCAACAAACGGGAAACCCAAATGACGCCCCCTAAGAGTGGAGGCATCACGGGGCCCAGAGTAGTCAACAATCACGACTGTTCGTCAGACTGCAGATCGATGTCGCCTCAACCGCCTGGCGAAGACTCCCCACTGACACGCCTGTATTTAATGTAGGGATTTCAATCGTCGGAAAGAACGACAGTGGGAACCCCAACAAAAGCGCACGGGAATGAAAACGAACCATTCAGTTGCAACAAATCACGAAAAATAAAACGGCACAACTAAGTGTTGAATTTCATTATAATATTCATTAGAAACTTATTACAGCAGCTAACTACGGTGGGATACATTTAATATCCCCCAGGCACAGTAGAGGAACCTGGTGCCGGATACTCCACCAGGTCCGCGCGTGTCCCAGCACTAGAGTTTTGAGAGTCCAATTCGCTGACACGGAAGCTCGGGTCCTCCAGCGAGACTAGTCTCTGGCTGAGACGGATGCCGTCTTGGAAGTTCCTTTCCAGTGCAGGGTCGACTTCCTCCGGAAGGAACCTTGACCTCAGCTCAGTCTCCATCCACACCACCTCTGTCCCAAACCGTCAGTGTATCTGCTCACTCTCTTCTTGGATAGCCAAAATGCGAGCTCAAGTCCCCATGTTAGCACTAGGGAGCTTGGACACCCTCGCCTCTGATTCCGCCCATGCTTCCTCAAAGTGTGCGGCGCGGGCCCTTAGCTACTCTATCTCCGTTACCGTAGCTTGCATCAGGGCTTCAACGTCTTCGATCGCCCTAGCAACTCTCCGGAGCGAGAAATCCGCCCTCCCTGGGTCACGCTTCCGCAAGGCGGCGGACCCTTCCGCCTTCTCAAAACCTGGAGGTGCCTGTGGGGATCGTGTAGGGCCCACGACAGTAGCCTCCGAGTGACCCCTCTTCGATGTGATGACACTCGGGACCCGAGAAGCATGGGCCCCAGTTTTGGACCATCCGGAGGGGTTTCCCGATCTGGACGACGAGGACGACTCCTCCATCTGGATTGCAGCATGAGCAGGCAAAGGAGAGAGGAATCACAAGCGACGCAAAACTTCATATCGCCAAAGAAGTAGTAGAGCGCGTTATCTAAGAAGGGGTTTGTATGTTTAAATAGACGGAGTTCTTCCTAGAAACGGATGCGCTCTGAGAACAAGGAGTGCCGGGATAAGGTCAACAAGTGCGCTCCACGTGGAGATCCCTGAAGCTTCGCGCATTTCCAAGACATGTCATCATGACGTAGCGCTCCTTGATCTTCTGCGCACTTAATGCGCCAGGTAGACAGATGGATGTGACCGCCATCAATGGCGTTGCAGTCTCCGCAGCCCCAGGCGTAAAAGGCTGCCCTCGAACTGCATTGTCCCAACCACAGACGGTATATAGGCTCAGGGGGCGGAATCGATGAGACCGACCGCGAGCGTTTGAAGATCCTCAAGTGCACACAATAGGGTGCGACACATCCGGGGAAAGCAATCGGTAAGGGAAAGCACGCTCTATAAGATGGAAGAACAAAGACAAAGGGACTACTTCTTTTATTAATCAAGGCTTTCCTTACAAAGTATAAGATTTGTAGCAACGAAGGTACAAGAAAGGAAAAAAGATACGGCATGGGGCGCAGGCTCCACGACGACTGCCCCGGATGCCCGAGTGAGCTTGGGGAACATGATCTACATGAGATCACCATGGTCTCGGCATCGATTCCCAACAAGCCACCGGGGGTAGTCGCGCGCTGGCCTACCTGCGGTGGAGACGATCCCAGTGTTATCCACCGAGGTAGAGTCAGTGCCCAGCTCAGGAGCCTCCGGGAGGGACTAATAGGGAAAACCCTACAATTCCCTCACCAAAGCTGCCCTCTCTGCCGCCTCCATGGCCCGCGCACGAACCTAGTGAAGTGGAGATCACGAGCGATGCACTTCACCAGCGGGAAGCATCCCCGTGAAAGTTCTGCCACGATCCCACGATGCTTTGGATGAGTCACACCATGGAGAGGAGGCATGTTACGACAGTAGAGTGGCCGAGTCACCCTCATTAGCATGAGGAATCGATCGCATCATGGGTTTGAAGATAGTCTTCTCCGAGAGTTCCGGATCTCCAGCTAGCCTATCCAACTCCTTCGCGGATCCCTACCAAAGGTGGAGGAAGCCAGAACCTTCGCATTATTCCCTCGAAGATAGCCAAAGAATGCACTACACTCGCTAAAGAGTCCTCCTATTTATGGGCGAAATAGGCATCCTTCTTGTGCTTGGCGAGACACGCCTCCCGACAGACATCTTTCATGGAATAGGAAAAGCCCTCAAATCAGACGCAACTCCAGGCGTGCAAATCCTCCCAACTTAGGCACCGAATCGCTGTGGAGTCAGAAAGGCCTGCGCAGATGCCTGGGGAAGACGCGAGCCCAGAAGACGATAAGTGTTGGAGCATCTTGAGGGAAACCGGTGGACCACGGATTAGACCCAAGGGACATGCCAAGCCCCGACCACTGGTCAACCCAAGCATGGGGGGCTAGTGTTGGGTCCAGTGGTAAAGCCCAAGAAAATTCGGAGCCCAGCCCAACTACACAGGATGCCTACGTGGCGATCCACCGGCCCGGCGACTGCGAGCGCCTCTGCCCGGCTCATTAATGCGGCTGGCCGGAAAGCGGAAAAGAGCGGGAGGAACTGACCAATGGAGAAGCGGTCAACGCTGCTAGCTACGATTCAGGTGGCCGCCACAGGTGGCCCGTCAATCGCAGCTCAAGGGAGGACCAAGCGTGGCCGGCAATGCCCGGTAGTCTACTTGCCACCGCAAAACGACAGTTGACACGCCAACAATCTCCAACAACGATCGGCGGCCAACGAACCCTAGCGACAGGAGTTCTCGTGCCCAAAATCCCCCGTCAAGCAGCCTATAAAATCCCTCTCTGTCAACAAAGAGAAGGGATCAGATCCAAGACAATCAACTCTGCGTCGCAAGCCTTAAGCTTACCAGTTAACCTCTGGATCCAACCCCTGAGCCTACTCCGGTGACATGGGAAGTCGCCCACTTTGATCGCACCAGAGCCAAGCCTCCCGATTCGCTCATTACTCTCTCTCGCATAAACAAACACATACCATCCACGCATTTTTAGCATACTTTCGTGCACTCCATTTTCGTTCATTGCGAAAATTTGCTGACTTAAGCGTCAGAGTGGCATTGGTGGGAGAAATCCCGCCGGACCTCTGATCTTTTATTTGTTGATTGTGTTACGCAGGCTTCAAGTTAATAGGGATGGAAATCAAACCCTTTCACGCACGCTTCAGAACGGTTAGGAGTCCGAAGGCTCCCTAATCCGTACGACAACCGATGACCCAGGACAGAACAACAGATAACATAGTTCTTTCACATGTATGCGCCAATTTTAATTTTTAATCACAACATCAAGCATATGTTTGTTTGAGTTGTACCTTCCATATTTATTTAGATTATGCTACTCTCAAAAAAGCACTACATAAAAAAAATGCCCACAATAAAATAAACGTTGAATAAGCCTACAGTGAATGGCCAGTTAGATATCCCCAACAAACAAACATAAGAAAGGGAACATTTTTTCAGCAATGAAGCAGGAAAACAAACACTACAGCCAGCCACCTACTACTACTGCAAGCCAGCTAGCTAGCTAGCTAGCTCCTTTCTCTTCTCCCGAACACCACGCTTAGCTTTCCTCCAGCTTTACTAGTGGCAGAAGATGACTTTCAGCTCACGCGGCGAGGCACAATCGTGCATGAGCGAAGGAGAATCGTGTGCGTAAGTAAACGTCGCCGGACACGCGTGCTTGAAGAACTCCGAGTAACTCGACGCTTTGCACATCTGCGGACTATTATAGTGGTTCCTGCAGCAGAGCTCATCCGTCTGGAAGGCCTCGCACCCACTTTTGCAGCCCATCACCTGCCCATTTTCATGTGTGGCTTTCAGCCTCAGTGGTTCCGGGCACGACTCCAATAAGTTCGCCCGGCACCCCACGACGGGGCACTGGCCCTTTCCCTCGTGTGGGGTCACCGTCATGGGTACGTTAAAACCGTCGACGAGACTGACGCCGTACGAGGACTGGTCGTTGTGGCCGTGGTGGAGACTGAACTGGGCCAGCGTCGCCGGAGGCGCGCCGCCGAATCCGTCGCACTCTATGCGGCCGCCGCAGTCTCCGGTGACGCATGAGAAGTGGCCATTGGAATAGTTACAGCCGGTTCGGGCCCAGATGCGGCCGGACCAGTGGGTGGTGGGGGCCCGGAATGAGCGGTGGGTGAGGGTGGTGAGGGCGAATCCGCCGCGTTCTAGAACTGGGTGGCCGAAGTTAGGCTGGGTCGCGGGCCAGATGGTGAATGGGCAGTTGTTGACAACCGTTAGGATGAGATCAGACTCCTGGGATTTGGTTAGGGTGAAGAGAGCGAAGAGAAGAGTGAGTGACAGAGTCAGCGTCGAAGCCATGGTTTCTTCGGAAGCGGCGGGCGGAGATGTGGCAATGAGAGAGACCGGCAGGTGTTATTTATAGCCGTGAATCAGTGGGGCGCTCCATCTCTACCACACCATTAGTGGGGGTAGATGGGGTGCTGCGACTCGGCTGTGCGATCTCTTTTTTATCCGTTATATTGCAAAATAATTAATAAATATTAATATTTGATACTTTTTAAAAATTTATATAATTATATAAATTAGAGAATTGATAATTTCATTTGAATATTCAAATATAAATGGGTCCGATTTTTATAATTATGTATATAAATTATACACATCACAGTAAAATAAATTGGAGATAAGAAGCTTATAAGACTCACTTTTTAATATAACATCCGATATTCAAATCAGTAATATTTCTAATAAGTTTATAAAGATGATGGAGAAACAAATGTTAAAAATAAAAGAGGATGGGGATGGGTGAATGCTTGGAGAGTTATATTCATTTTGTTTATTTGACTGATTAAATAATCTTTTTTCTCTCTTTTGTCTTTTCTTATCTTGGGAGAGGTTGTATTTATAATTAAAAGTGTCGTTTGGTTAATTGGCACATGAAATCGATCGTATCATAATATTGTTTGAATCGATGGTGAGGCGTTATTTATGATATATAACTACCGTCGCTTGTTGATGATAGGGACCATCTGCTACTTTAGATATATAGTCATTTTGGTCGACTTACATATATCATTCGATAAGTAGTTTATTATAGTTAACAATATGTACTATTCGACTTTATCATTTGATTCATACATTTGAATACTACTACACGATTGGTTCTATGGTATCTTTTGTTGGATTATTAGTATTTAAATCTCTTATCTAATTGGGTATTGGGTTGATATGTTTCTAGTTGTATCCATCAATATTAAAAATATTTTAAAAAATATAAAAAATAATATATTTAGTATTATTTTTTTTATCATGTTAGTATTTTAATATTTTAAAAAAATTAAACAAAAATACTTAAATATTATATTAATTTAATATATTAAATATCTATTAATCTATTAGCTGGGTTGGGCTGAGCGTCACAGCCCCGTTGCAGGCTCAATAGTATCGAATATGTGATGGCTTTTGGATTCTTCGTATTTAAGAATCTATATTCCATATTTAAAAATTTTTTAAAAATATATAAATAGTTGGATATACTATTAATTGGATTGGTGAAATCTATTAGTCCAATAAACGTATGGTTAATAAGCCTAAAAAGAAAAAGTATTACTTGACCCAATAAGCCCAAACTCAATGAATTCGTAATCAAATCTTGACACAACTCTAGGGAAAATAAGTTAATTTGACGGCCAGTTTAATAGTTATTAAAAAGAATACCAACAAGAATGAATACATCTAAATGATTGCATGTTCAAATATCCACCCGAGCAGTTAATCCAACCGAATGATTCATCCGATCAAGCAGCTTGTATGCTTTATAGTTAGCCCAAGTAGGGGCTTCTAAACTAACTAATATCAATTGCTCATAATTATCGGCTTGATATTTAGAAGTTTATTATTTCCAATCAATCCCACAATCAAAATATATATAATGGCAATTAAACTAATTAGTTTTCAACTAACCTAACTATTTTGATTATAGCTGATTATTTCTTTTTAGGAAATCTGCTTTTAACTAACATGTTTATAAATACACTCACTATTCTTGATAGGGGAAACAAATTTTAAAAAAAAAGGGAATAGAATATAGTCATTTAACACACTTATTCTTCTACAAAATACAAAGTCAAATCCTCCAACTCTCTTTTATTCTCTCAATCTCTCCTATATTCTAAAAATTTAAGAAGTTTATTGATTTGAGTATCATATGATATATAATGGAAGTGAGTCATGATTCCTTCATAATTTTTGCTTATTGTTATAATATGTAAGATATAGATAGAAGGTTTAATAATCCAACCATAGTATACTTGAATCATAATTTAAATTCTAAATACATAGCATTGATACAATTTGTGAGAATTGCAGTCAAGCCACTTGTTCATACCTAAATAAAACCACTCCCATAAAAATCTAGGATCTAACAATATTTGCCAAAATCTATTGACATGGTGAATATATTAGAGCATACTAACTATTGAAGGATGCCTCCCCTTGCAATGTCCTTCCTGAAGAAGGTAGCCAAGGATGTTGTCACTTCCAGCCACATTGGACATTAGAGTCTTGATCATTCAATTGTAGGACATAACAAAGATGTTGAAATATTTTTAGAACAGATTTGAGGACTAAACCTTTTGGGTTAAAGGTCCTCCACCCACAAGTTTTAATATCAAAGAGGAGGTTGAAAGGTAAATAAATCACTTCAAGGGGCGACCCACTCTAGGCTAAAGACCCCTGGTCCTCAAGGTATAAAATTGAGTTGTTTCTTCCTTAGTTTAAAGGCCATCTCAATTTCAATATTAGGGAGGAAAGTCAAAAGTGACAGAATCCCCTATACACAAAGGATTTCAAATACTAATCTAAGAGGATAGGTTGTGTAGCAATATGCCTAGAATCCCTTCTCATAAGGTAGATACTTGGCATACTTGTCAATCATTTGAAATTAATGATAAGGCTTGACTAGTGAGGCGGCCTAATTGGAATATACACCTTTAACCTCTGAGACCAAGAGACATTAGCTTCCCCGTAAGTTTAAAATGCCCATAGTGGAGTCATATATGAAGTTCTAATATGAGGGATCATTTGAATCACTTCTGTTCCTTTTACTTTAAAGGAAAATGCACTAATTTGGTTTTACAGGCAATGACCATTTTATTGGGACCTTTCAGGAATTGGCCGATTAATTCCTATAACACTTCGTCTCGAGCTGTAGGAAAGAAAAGTAACATGGTTAGGATTAGCCAAACTACCAATAAGGGTCTGAAATGGTTTTCTACCCTGATTCAATGCCGATACTAGAGGCATATTGAAGTTCACTAATGAGGCAAAATTGAGTGACTATATCATAACTATTTAATTGGTGACTTTTTCAAATCGTTGATTTAGTAGGATTCTAAGACAATCTTCGTGATAGAAGCTATGATTTGGACCTATATTGTTGTAGAGAAGGCAAATGATGCGAAGAGGTCAAAACATCCAAGCTATGAATAACATCAAGGATAGGCCAAGAGAAAAATAGTTGCAACTAACTTGCTCAGGATTATTATAAGCAACATAGAATAGAGCCAAGTGTTCGCCAAGAATTCAAGATGGTGCATCTCACGCCCTTCAGTAATACTTAGATTAATGTTATGTTGCAAATTTTGAATGAAAAATTTTTGAAATGGCCTACACTTGTACAAAACTTAGAGGGAGGAGACTAATCAAAGTACAGCTTACCATTGATTTTTGGGACACAACATCGAGAATTATCAAGCACTGTAGACTAAGATTGAATCCGTAATCCAAAAAGGGTACCTTTAAAATTACCTATAGAATCCTGAGTCCACTTTAGACAAAGGTAAGGATAATGAAGAGCCCCCTGAGTAACCATGTAATTTAATAGTGGCAGGGCTCATCAATATAGTCTCTGCTAGACCCGTCAATTCAGGTTTATTTAGACGAAACTTCCTCTAACAAGATATAGAAAATATATGCAGATAAAGAAGTCATTAATTTTAATAACAATGATATGACACATGTAATTATTCCATTTTGATTTTCGTGTTCTATCTACACTTATTTTAGATGGAGTGTAGAACTACTAATTGAAAAGAGTCTTCAATAATAATGGAAGCTTGAGGACTATTCCTATCCTGACACATTTATTGAATTAGGACTAAAAATGTAATCAAATGGGCTTATTGGACAGACCGCCATATTTGCTGGATAATGTATTAGTCCAAGTTAAGAGAATCATACACTTAAAAATTACGATGGAGATGTACTCTAAGAAGGCCTCCCATTGACTAACATTTTTAGTAATAGATCTCTCATGGTCTATAATGCAATATTGGGCCAACAATATCCAATAATATTAAGAGTGGTCTCCTCAATTCCACATCTAAAAATAAAATTCTTAACTAAATATAGGATTAGAGAAGTTAAAGAAAAATAGATTATTGGACAAAATAGTTACTTGACACAAATTAATAGCCTAGCTTCTCCACAACCAATAGAAGAATTTGACATTTGAGATGAGGTATTTCTTCAGCAGACTCAACCCGACGAGTCACCATTTTGGATTCTTTTGAATTTGGCAGACCCAAACAAATATGTCTAGATCGGGTCTTTCTTAGATCAAAATCTAAAGTGAAAATTGATAGATTTCCTATGAAGTAATGCTAATATGTTTGCCTTGATACCAACTGACATGCCAGGATTTCTGATGGAGATAATGGTTCACAAGCCAAGCCATGTCCCTAAGCGCAAATTTGTCAAGTAAAAAAGATGAAACTGTTCTATAGAAAAGCTTGGGGCCATTTGAGGAAAGGTAAAGAAGTTAGCATGTGTTGGCTTCATCGAGGAGGTCAATTACCCTAGATTGGTTACCTAATATTATTTGAGTAAGAAGAATAATGTGAAATGATAGATGTACGTCAATTTCATTAATGTGAATAAGGTATATCTAAAAGACAATTTCCTACTCCCAAGAATTGACTATCTGGTGGATTCATCATCTAGTCATCAATTACTAATTTTATGGATGTTTGTTTAGGATATAATAAGATCCGAATGAATCCTACAGATGAATAGATGGTCTTATTCAAGAGAAATTAGGAAACCTACTGCTATAGAGTTATGCCTTTCGATTTTAAGAATATTGGGGCCACATATAAGAGACTTGTAAATAAGATATTCAAGTAACCTATCAGAAAAATAGGGAGGTATACATTGACAACATGTTCTTTAAAAGTATACTTCCGACAACTATATTAGAGATTTAGTAGAAATATTCGTGTGCCTAGAATGTATTGAATAAAGTTAATTCTGACTAAGTGCATCTTTGGAATAATTTTTGGTAACTTCTTGGGTTTCATGATCTTTCAACATACGATAGATGTTAATACAGAAAAGATTAAAGCTATTATAGATATGGAACCTCATTGGATAAATAAAATATTCAAAAGTTGATCAGACAACTTGTAGCTCTATTTCAATTCATGGCAAAGCTGACTGAGAAATGCTTACCATTCTTCAAAGCACTAAGAGAAGCAATGACAACTGGTTTCAGGTGAACAGATGAGTGTCAATATGACTTCTGAGACTTGAAGGAATATTTGGTAGATCTCCCCTTGTTGGCAAGTCCTAAGGAAGATAATGATCTATATTTATACCTAGCTATTTTAGAAATGACTCTATGCACCATTTTGGTCAAAAGAGAATCAACAATCAGTATACTATGTCAATAAAATTTAAGCAGACTAGGAGACAGTATACCTCAATGGAGAAGGCTACTTTAGCCTTAGATTTTATTACTAGGAAACTCTGGCTATATTTCCAAAATCATAAAATTGTGGTCCTAACAGATTAACACCTAAAAAGGATTCTTCAAAAGTCAGAGATATTCAAATGTTTAATAAATTAGTCAATCGAGTTGGGCGAGTTTGATATAAAATTTTAGGTCAGACCTTTATCAAGAATTAAGCCCTCATAGACTTTATTTTCAAAACAATGATCCCAGTCTCAAATGAGGCCACTAAAGAATCCTTGAGGCTGCAGTCAATACATCACCATCTAGGTGACTCTTTATGTTGATGGAGTATTTCTCCAATTGGTAGCAAAGTTAGAATAATCCTAGCTTAACCCAAGGTGACTAAGATCAAATAATCAATCATATTCAGGTTTCGAGCAAACAACAATGTGGCCAATATGAAGCTTTGCTAAATGGATTAAAGTTGGTTAAGGAATGTTTTATCAAGAATTTGACCGTCTACATTGATTCTAAACTGAGAGTTAATTAATTATTGGTTAATTTCAAAGTTGTCAATTAGGAACTAGCTAGATATATTCGTAAGGTCCAAGCTCTCTTATATTTTTTAGACAAGTTTGAGATGATCCATATCATTAGAGAAAATAAATGGGAAGTCGATTGTTCCTCTAAGATAGCAATATCAGGTTACCCACAGCAATACACATGAAATACATGAGAGATTCTTCAAAGGACTAATATCAATGAGTAAGATAAAATTCTTCAAGTGCTAGATAAGACAATTTGAATGGGCCCGTACTTGAAATACTTTTAAGATGTAATGCTACTAAGCAATCTGATAGAGATGAAATAGATCACAAAATTTGAAGGCTGGTACAATATAGTGGACAGATTATTGTATAGAAGAAGTTATTCAATACCCTGTATGCGTTGCTTGACTCTAACAAAAACCGAATATGCCCTTTGAAAGTTGCATTTTGGCATATGTGGAGCATAAATGGAAGGAAAGAATTTGGCCTTCAAGATTATGGGACAAGGCTCTTAATGGCTAAAAATGAAGAAGGAAGCTTTAGAGTTTATTAAAAAGTGTTATAGCTGTTAAATCCATAACAATGTTCTCAAGCAAATATACATGGAACTCTAAGCTTTGCAAGCCCCTTAACCATTTGTGCAATGGAGGCCGAACATATTAGATTCCTTTCCTTTGGAAACACAATAAAGAAATTTATTATCATCACGGTTGATTACTTTACAAAGTGGATAGAAGTTTCTCTTCTGGCCAAGACTATAGTGCGAAATACTACAATATTCATGTGCCAGAATATTATTTATAGATTTGCGATACTGAAGGTCATAGTGGCTGAAAATAGTATTCAATTTTTGGGTAAAAGGTTCACAAAATACTGTAAAGGTTTAGAAATTTGATTGATTCACACAATAAGTTCATACCTACAGACAAGTAGGCTGGTAGAAGTGATCAACTAGACAGTCATAAATGGTTTGAAAACCAAGTTAACAAGGTTGGATGTGTTTGGGTAAACAAACTCCCCTCCATGGTTTGGGAATATTGAATGAGTCTAGGAGAACCCATTTAGAATACACCTTTTAGCTTATACTATGGCACGGAAGCGATAATCTTACTAGAAATAGGTTTGCCAAGCTATTAGGGCAAAAATTTTGCACTAAATAAAAATTCTCAAATTCTTAGATAAAATTTTGATCTTTTGGAGAAAGTTAGAGAAGCGATTCACATTCAGGTAGTGGCCTACTAACAAAGGGTTGCTAAATATTATAATCTAAAGGTGACGTTGTGAACGTTTGAAGTCTGCAACTTGGTATTAAGAAGCATTAAAGCCACTGGAAAGTTTGCAAATTGAAATAAGTTATCCCTAACTTGAGAGGAATTATTGTTGGTATCCGCAATACTCTAGAATGGGATGTACAAGCCATACACGTAAAACAGAAAAGCTTATGTGGGGCAATTTGAATGCCTTTTACCTAAAATAAATATCATCAGTGAAAGTGGCCAACATAGAATTTTATAGGTATGCCTTATCCGTCACTCTGGTTTGCTTGAATGATGTAAAATTTTTAAACATTTACTAATAAAAATAATTTTTGGTCCAAGTTTGTATACATTTATGCGTCTATAAATTGTTATAGATATATTAATTTAACAATAATTGACTCTAAATCAAACAGTTCGTTTAATATTCTGTTTGTTAGAACGTACCAACCCAAGTCGGCGGTCATGGAGTAGATTTGAAGATACCATATGATCCTAAACATGGTCATTCACAGAAGAAATACAATAAGACAAGGAGACTTGAGACCAAAGTGTTCGAAACACTTTTGAGTGGCTAACTATTGGGGGGTTGAGGTCATCCAAGGCTCGACTATTAATGTAGTCACATGTAAGGACTAGGCTTCTCTGGTTGGATATTTTTCCTCAAGTTACAAGCAATCTGCTAACTATCCCTCAGCAATGTGCTCAGGTCAAGAAGTTCGTTAATTTGCTTTGATAGCCTTGTCCTCGAAAAAATTGGCTCTTTCCTCTGCAGCAATAGTTCGGTCTTCAAGCAAATTATTTCTATTTTTTGTCTCTTGAGCTCTACTTTCTTACTCGAATAATTCTTTCTTTAGATAAATCAATCTATCCTTGAGGCTCCATACCCTAGTCTTGGTGGTTACAACTCCACATTCCAAGGACTTAACTATAGTTGGGTCAATGTATGACCTAAACAAACAAGCAAACTTCTTGATTTAAAAAGAAGAGCCTCCCTTTGACCTGATTTACCAGCACTAAGCACATCAAAAGAGCATGTTAGCAAAAGCCATGAAAATAGTCATGAAAGCCGAGTCAAATGAAATACACCTCATAGGTGGGTGCAAACCTCTCCTTCGTATCAAGCATAATGTGTGGTTTATTTAAGTAGTATTCTAAACAATGTTTGGAAATTTAAATTACATTAAACTTAAAAAAAATTATGATTACAGTTTACTTTTTTTTTTTACAAAAATAATTATGATAAAACAAATTAATAAATAACATACTTTTTATTTTTATTTAATTTGTATTGAGTATGATCTGACTTCATTTTATTTGACCGATTTATTTGAAATTCTACTCTAAAAGATACGATATAAATAATTGTGAATTTTGAAAAGAGGTTAGTGGCGGCGATAATGACACCAAATAACATTTAATCCGTTATTTTGAATGGTGATTTTGAATGAATTTCATGTCATTATTTTTAAGGCTTACCATTTTTCTATGCATATATATATGTCTTGTTTTCTATATATATAACTTGTTTTTTCGTTAAGATTTTGAGTAAGCCTTCCAAATGTAAACTTATAGCTTCTTTTTATAGTCTTATTTTTAAAGATAGTGAAGCATTTCCTTTTTTACCTACATAGTTTTTATTTCTGATTTCTTTTGTGTAAATCCAATATTAATCATATTATTTTTTATTATTTTATCGTCTTAGATATTTTAAATTTCTAACTTTTGAGCTTTCTTAGAGATCATTTAAAATCCGCGTTTAACAAGATTATTTTAGAATGAGTTTCATTGGCATTTTTACCATACTGTGAGAAATGAAAAAAGTTGATTACACAATTTTTTATGAAAATTATTTTAAAAAACATAAACAAATACTATTAGATATTTTTAAAAAATAGGATATTTTATTAATCTATTTATTTATATGCATATCTCTTTATTAAGGTAACAAATTTCTTATCTAGTTTTGATAAACTGAAGGTGGGTTTCTTTCTGGATTGCTGATGGGTTCGGTAATATCATGGGCCAGTTCAGTCCCCGGCCCAACTATCAATGCGATAAGGGGTCCAACAAGCAGCGAGTTAAGCCTCAACAAGGAGATCAATCCGGCCCAATTCATAAGCCATAGTAGTGACGAGAATGAGGCCCAAGAAGCGGTGGGTCAAAGGGGACAAGTGTCAACGGCCAATCAGCAACGCAATCAAATGGACCAATTCGAAAGGTCATTAGGTAGGCAGCCAATAGAGCTATCAAAGTATGTGCATACAGAGCGCCACATGAAGCCACCTAACGATTGGATTGGGGGACCACTCACAGCATCCCAACCATAGTAAGGAGATGCCTGATAAAGGCGGCTTCTGTTAATGCCCTAGTGGCCAACAAACCCAAAAGTGACACTTATCACAGATCTTGGCACCAAATCTTCACCCACAAAGTATTACAAATACTTCTCGCCACCACAGGGCGAGGGGAATTCTTCTCGGGTATTAGGGGAACACCCTACTCAAACCAATGAGGCTTTTTTTTTAGACCACGGAAAGCTTTCGTCCCCTGGAAGGATAAAGGGAGAACCATGCTTTTTCCCTACTAAACTCTTTCTCTTCCTAAAAAACTCACTCTTCGTCGAGTGCACCCTTAGTAAGCTATTTACCAAGTGTATCCCTAATGAGCCACCTACCAAGTGTATCCCTAGTGAGCCACCTATCTAGTACATCCATAGTAAGTCACTCTACAAGTGCAATCCTAGTGAGCCACTTACCGAGTGCATCCCTAGTTAGACACCTACCCAGTGCATCTGGAGTGCGTCACTTCATGAGTGCACCCCTACTGAGCCACTTACCGAGTGCAATCTTGGTGAGCTACCAATCGCGTGTAATCAGATAGGAGCTCGGTTCTCCTTTCTCTCTAAGTTACTCCCTGTCGAGCGCATAATAGGAGTCCAGTCCTCCTTTTTCTCTAAGATGGCCCTCTCGGTCGCATAGCGGGAGCCTAGTTCTCCTTTCTTTCTAAGCCGCCCCTATCGGGCACATAACAGGTACTAGTTCTCCTCTCACATTCCCTATTCATATGTAATTCTATATTCTCTCACATCTTTTTATCTTTTTGGAAAAGATTTTTAACTTTAGTGTCAGAAGATAAATCGAGGAGTAAGTACTACCAATCTTTTAACCTCTTATTTGTAATTTATGATACATAGGTTTCAGGTTAACAACGGCAAAGATCGGATCCACTTTAATTCGACCCACGGCGGAAGATCGAGTGACTCCCTAACCCGTACCATGACTCGAACACTAGGGACACATCATTGGTATCGTCTTTAAGAAAACGATTAAAAGTCTGACCACCACTTACTAACCAAGTAAGTACAACCAATGCTAATACTCTAACAAACACCCCAACTAGAAATGACACCTCCCTTGGCAACGACCCCCTAGGGCTAGCCAGGGAGGCGCATAGCCCGCACTCGACGTGCCAACGACTGGGGCCTCTTCCTGCCCCCACACAACTCTCACACTCAGGGGGATAGATCTAAAGGAAGTGTGGTCAGCCGAATCCTGTATCGATGAAACATCCACCTTAACATTGAGAAGAATTTGAGTTGAGCAGCATGCACTAGGAGAAAGTTCCAGCTTGCTACCTAAGTACCAAAACAGAGACCGAGGCAAGATCTACACCACCATTGCGGCGACCAACCACCCCAAAGGCACGGAGAAGTTCTTGTGACATTCGATGACTGCGAGCGAATGGTCAAGTGAGTCCACCGGCCTTGTCGAATCGGTCATAGGTAAGGATCCTCTTGACATCTTGAAGGTTGTGTCCTCCTGGCAAGCGGGGGAGGAACCTAAGAAAGCATGACTATGTGGATCTGAAACAAGCGCCAAGGACCCGCAAGGGGTCCAAGAAGTCTCCCCCATGCTACAACTTCATCCCAATAAGAAAGAGACGGTCCAGCCTCAGAATCGAAAGTCTCTGCCCACTTGGCGGCCCCTAACGACTAAGACATCCAAGGGACACTTGGGAGGCGACCTAGAGATGCATAGCAAGATGATCGCAGTGGGCCTAGGGATGTTGTGACCCAAGAGTGCCGCCCCAACAGTCCGAGCTGGGAGATTTAACCCCGAGGAAGGAGAGACAACCGATGAGACTACCATTAAGTATAGGCCTCCCCCTCAATGTGGGAAGGGCTGCACCTCATCTTGGTGAATCTTTGGCCTGACGCATAAGGGCTATGTGCTCAGGGCGATGACCGGTCCTCAAGATGCTGGGTGCCACCCACCTTAGAGGGCACCATCTACTTCCATGTATCAAGTCCAGGTATGTTTAACATGCATCGCAAAGTGTGCTTGTAATGTGTGTCACATTTGTATTAATAAAATAGTTGTTGTGTTCATCACACATATATTTGCATGAATGTTTATATGACATCACATAAAATCAAATGACCTAAACTGTCCCTAAGTTGGGTGAGCTATGACTCACTCATAAAATCGACCTACGAATGGTTAGAGTCCTGGCTCCGGCAGCTGAAAGGCCGAAAAGTGATCAAAATCACACAGCTCGGGGGGCTCGCAAACTAGGTGTCGAACCCCCCATCAGGCGATCATCAAAACCTTAGGGGGCTTCTCTAAGCATGCGTGTGATGACTCCTGATGGGATGAGCACCATCAACCAACCATGGTTAGTGGATTAGGCTCAAATGCATGTGAGCAATGATGTCCTCTAGACAGGAAAGTGCGCCAAAATGGTAGCATGTGGGCAACAACCTACACCTCTGCCAAAGTCGGGTGGCTGTGACCTAAGAACTCATCATCTTGGGCGAGGCTCACCCATTGCCGTGCCACAACATTCTCCAGTGAGGACGAGTACAAGAGGCCAAGGCGTCCAAAGAAAAAAAAGAAAGGAGGTAAGAATTGCCCCGAGAAGTAGCAGTACCACCTGCCTGCCCCATTGCAAACGCACGTATGGATGGCCACCCATCTGAGATGAAGAAGCTGCCTACCGGTTCAAAGAAAGACCACTCTCTAGCCCCAGGACTCCCCTTGGGATGAGGCATGAGTTAGACGGCCCTCCTGGTGAAACTCTTTGGCTCTGACACCCGTCGGCACCAACACCTGTCAGAAGGGAAACAACAGCTAGAAGGTCTAGCGTGACTAGCCAGCTCGCCAGTTGAAGGAGGCAGGATCCAACATGACACCGAGACCTTATCTCGAGGAGGTGCTAAAGGAGATGCCCCAATGGTCCTTGCAGATCCAATGATTCCTTCAACTCCAAAGGCCTTCAATGCTGGGGGCTTAGAGTGGGACCCCACAACAGCCCTAGCGGCAACCTCAAGCTCTCCACCTGGGCATTGATGGCCCGCACTGTTCGGAGGATGACGATTAAGCAACAAAGAGACAACGTCTAGTCCGATAGCGCATGATATACAACAATGGTCAAAGCAAAGTGGGGTGAAAGAGCTTGATACACGAGGAAAATAGAATAACAACAATAAGCATCACTAGATCCCTTTTACTAAAAGTTACAACTGTACAATGATGGCATTCGGTACATTCAGAACAAAATGAGAGAACTACATACTCCTACAGGCTATCCGGAGCCATCACCCCAGGAAGAGTGTGGTCCCTCCTCCGAAAATGTCTCACTCTGGCATCCCTCACTTCAAGATAACCGGCGGGAAAGTCTGGAGCAGCTAGGGAGACTATATGCTGACCGAAATGGATGCCCTCCTGAAATCGTCCCCTCAGTAACGGAGCCACCTCCTCCAGACAGAGTCTTTACATTAGCTCCCTCTCTTGCTCGGCACCCATCAAGTCAAGGAGTCACTGCTGGCTTGTTTGGGACTCATCCTTGAGCATAGCAATCTGGGCTAGGGCTTGGGCATGGGCGTCTGAGAGCTTTTCTATTATGGCTTCGGATTCGGACAGAGCCTGGTTGATGTAGTTAGCTCACCCCTGACTTTAGAGTTCCTCACCAATGGTAGTGTTGACTCTTCGTTTCATCTCCTCTCTGTCAACGCGGTCTCGCGAAAAGCGGCAACCTCCTACTCCAAAAAGTGGGTGTTTTCCTCCAATCTGCGGAGCACCCCTACGACAACCAAAGAGAGGGACCAATCAATCAAGGGAGAGGGCCACTAAGAAGCACAACCACAAAGGGCAAAGGTTTGTAAAATCTTATGTTGCGGCCAGGAGTATGAAAAGATTTGATGGACTCAAGGCTAGGAGGTCCCCTTAGAACCTCATGATGCTTCGGAGTATGAGAAGCTGGGTGGAACGCAGCACCATCGACAACGGTACTCTTTGAAGTGGCAACTCCTGTCTCCTTCGACGACCGGTCGTTGTCGCTACTCTCCTCTGTCAAAAACATAGAGACGGAGGAGGGTGACACCTCTAACCAAAAAGTGATAAGAATGGGGACGCCGGTAGCATTATGATGAGTCATCTTTGAAAGCTCCAAGAAAATGATAGAGTAATGCTGTGCAGAAATGCCTTTAGAAAGAAGCAAATGTACACACAAAGCAAAAGGAACAATGAAAGAAGGGATTGATGCCACACTTATTTAGCCAGTTCCCAAGGAGCTGAAGGGCGTTATCACTATAATGGCAACAACATGTGCCGTCACCCAAGCACGCTACAATGCATCCTTTCCCTTGCTTCATTAGGTGCGATTATGGTGACCATCATGTTGCCTTCGCAATCAAAGCGCTTAGATTCTTTGATTGATGCAACAGCTACATGACCCCCAAAAATGGCTCCAAGACTTGCCAATCTTAGCTTGCGTGACCAACAGGTGATAGTTCTCAAAGGCATCACCAAGAGAACGCCACGTGATGTTGGTCCATGAAATGGATGACCTTGAACATGGGTCCGCCAGCACCTCCCTGGCTAGGCATTGAGACAAGGGGCCAAGGGCTGAATCAAGATCAAGGTGTCTAAGGCCCCTCTTGTCATGGTAGCAGAGACCAGAATCGCAGAAAATGGAAGAATGAAGTACTCCCACTGGCCACAGCTGACAGTGGTGCACAAGCCACCCGATGGGGGTGGTTCTAATCATTCCCGACACGGAGACCCAAAGCCTCCGAGAATATTACTTTCCAGCAGAGACCGATCTAAAGAGCCATAAGCTAACCAAAATTCGACCATCAATTTTCCCCCAATCTCGGGCATGCAATTGACAGTCAGCTAGACATGCCCTGCTCCCCTAGGGCCTGTCTCTGAGGGACGCGATTTGATCCAGAGCCTCTGAGAGCTCTTGGGATCCCAATTTGCTCTTTGATAACCCGTTGTCGACCAAGCTGGCCCACTACTAACCCCAAGTTGCCTCGGCAGCAGTAGCACCGACCAGTCATCCATTGCCCCGAAGGTGGCATTACTCAGAGGACACGAGCAGTTTTGTCATCCAGGCGAGTGCGGTGCCCTCAGGAGAGCTGCTCCTCAGATGTAATCAGCCGATCGTTTCTAACTTGGCAGCTCTAGGGCTGATCCAACCGGCCTTCCCCTGACCAGGCGTTAAGGTGGACGGCCACATGTCGAATCCCCACAAAATTGAACTACCAAGTTGACGGATGACTAGCAGGTCACAATGTGCGTAAGCATTCCAACCACTAAAAATCATGCAACAAAGTCAGAAATCAAAAGATAGAAGGCAAGTGAAAGAGCAAAGTTCCAATGTTCCATTCATTAATTTCCTTCACAAAGTACAAAGTTTACATCAGTGGGCGTACATGACGGAAAAGAAAAAAAGGAGCACATGGGACAAATACCCGACGGAACTAGCCCGTAAAATCTGTTATGGGAGGACATTAGTGACTAAAGTGTCCATAAACTTTTTGCTACTTATTAGGTACCCAGACCAGAAGCCGAGCGCCACAACAGATGAATGAGATGCCATTCCCAGGTGAGGAGAGGGGTGAGATGACACCGCTGTAACAAGGAAGGCCTCCCGACAAGACATCCTCTGCTAAAATCGATCGTAGCCTATGAGGGTAAAGTCAGACTCATAACGGTGATAGTGGTCTTACCACGGCAAAACTTTTGAAGCACCCCTTCAGCAAGCTCTGCAAGTGACTCTCTGATAGAAGGAACTGAGGACTAAATGCTCCCTCTCGAGCCGAGGTGGCATAGCAGAATGGTTATACCTTGGAGTTCCTTTAGAGGTTTCGCCGTCAGACACCAGCATGGAGGAGGAACATGGTAGTGGCCTAAAAACTGAGCCACCCCTGTCACAACAGGGAAACAACCCTAGAAGGGATATAATGGCGAGCTCCAAACATAACTTTTAGCCTCCTAAGATTTCCACCAACCTCAAATGGTAGCAACGAGGACTCCAGGCAAGCTCTGAGTACAGCTTTCAACTCTAGAGGACTCCCACAGGTCTTCCACCATGGCGGCTTGGGACCCTCTCCTTGCTCGATCACTGGCATCACTTGGCCGAGGGAAAGGTGATTCTTGGCATGGAGCATGGAGGGTCCCCCTATTTATAGCCAGAGCAAGGGTGGAGAGGGCCACTAATATTAAGGGTCCCGTTCACAGCACTGTTAGTAAGTGATCAGTGCCAGGCCTTGGGGTTACTTGGAATCTTTCCAAGCAAGGCTTAGCTCAGATGATGCCCTGCATGAAAAGAAGCAAGAAACACTGAAGAAGAAAGTCTCGAAAGAAAACGTTTGGGAAATAAGCATGTAAGTTGGTCCGTGCGGAGACGTCCCATCATCGTCCATACTCGGAACTGGCGAAGCACAATTTCCCCGCATGGGGGCTAATGATGGGTTCAATAATATTATGGGCTAGTCTAGTCCCAGGTCCAACCATCAACACGACAAGGGGCCCAACAAGCGGCGGGCTAAATCACAACAAGGAGATCAATCTAACCTAGTCCATAAACCATAGTAGTGACCAAAATGAGGCCCAAGGAGCGATGGGTCAAAGGGGACAAGCGTCAATGGCCGAATTGGCAACGCATCTAGATGGATCAATCCGGGAAGGCCCTTGGGTAGTCGAGCACGCACATGTAGAGTGCCACCTAAATCCAATTGAAGATTGAATCAGGGGACCACTCATGGCCTCTCCACCATAGTAAGGCGACACCTGACAAAAACAACTCCCGTTGATGCCCCAATAGCTTGCAAACCTAGAAGCAACACCTATCACATACCTTGGCACCAAATCTTCACCCACAAAATATTATAAATATTCCTCATCACCTTGAGGCGAGGGCGATCCTTCTCGCGCGTTAGGGGAACGCCCTGCTCAAACCCATGATGCCCATTTTCAAACCAGGAAAAGCCTTGGTCCCCTGGAAGAGTAAAGGGAGAACCAAACTCTTTCCCTATACAACTCTTTCTCCTCTCCACAAAGTTATTTCTCATCGAGTGCACCCCTATTGAACTACTTACCAAATGCATCCCTAGTGAGCCACTTACCCAGTGCATCTATCGTGAGCCACTTCATGAGTGCACCCCTAGTGAGTCATTTACCGAATGCGTCCCTAGTAAGCCACCTACCTAGTGCATCCGTAGTGAGTCAATCTATGAGTGTACCTCTAATGAGCTACTCACTGAGTGCATCCTTAGTGAGCGACTCACTAAGTACAACCTTAATGAGCCACCGACCACGTGCGACAAGATAGGAGCCCAATTCTCCATTCTCTCTAAGCTGCCCCCTGTCGTGCGCATAACAGGAACCTAGTCCTCTTTTCTTTCTAAGCCGCTCCCTGTCGGGCGCATAGTGGGAGCCTAATTCTCCTTTTTCTCTAAGCTGCCCCCATCGGGCGCATGCAATTCTATATTTTCTCATATCTTCCTTACATTTTTTTATCTTTTGGAAAAGATTTCTGACTTGAGCGTTGGAGAATAAATAGAGGAGTGAGTCTCATCAATCCTCTGACCTCTTATTTATAGTTTGTAGTGCGTATGTTTCAGGTTAGCAGCGACGAAAATTAAACCTGCTCCAGTTCGACCTACGGCGGAAGATCGAGTGAACCCCTAATCCGTACTACAACTCGGACACCAGGGACGCATCAATTGCCAATTAAATTTGAGGCTTTAATCAATGAAATAGTGGGATATAGAGAGGCCAATTAAGTTGTAGATTAATTTTTTTAGGAAATTAAGGAATATCATAAGATAAAACAAAGTCCCAAGTTTAGGAAGATGATGAGATGATTGAGGGGCTATACTACAATGAAGATGGGAGTTTCCATGTTTCCAACTTTTAACATTTTAAAAATAAATGAGTGCAATTTAACCAAAATTTTAAAATTAAAAATTAATTCTAATTATTTACTTTTGATGGGAATGGTTGTTGTGGGCCGGCCCAAAACGGTTAGTGGTCTAGAATTTATAGCGGCCCGTTTATTCCTAGAATGGTCAACGTTGCCGTTGACTGAAGGAGCATCCCAAGTAGGCCGAACGCAACCCAAAATAAACACGGCCCAGATCAAAATCGGCCTACGCGCACCTTCCCAAGCTCAATGGTCGTCTGTCGTAATTCTCCTAATTCCAAGAATGGAAACCCTTTTGTAATAAAAATCTCCCAAAATCAAAGCACATTCCGGAAGGAATGCCCTCAAATCAGTATGCGAGTCTCAGAGACTTATGCATCGGATGATAAATAGGGAGCGAGTGTCATCGTTTCCCTCTGATTCCTCGTTATTTGTTGTGGTGTCTAGGATCCTAGGTGCACATGACGATAACCGAAATCTGAAAAGTAGTTTGACCTAAATCTGTTCAAAATTTAGATTTAGGATGCATCATTGGTGCCGTTTATGAAAACGCTAACGAAAGGCTGATCAACTACTTCTCCTGAATCAGCATTATCTTCCAATATGATGAACACAAGGGCTCAGGCTAGTGTTCCCACCAAAGAAGTTGCCTCCCCCGACCACGACTACTCAGCTGGTAGACAGGCTGAAGAACAACATGCTCCAATCTTCTTGGCCCACAATGTCACAAATGCTTTAAATGCTCTACACACGCCAGGGCAAGCAAAAGCAGGGGGCTCACTCCTCCTTGGCCCACACGCCAGCGTCCAAGCAGGGAGGCTAGAGGAAGAAGTCGACCAAGAAGACCATAAGGCCGGGTAACTCTCACATCCCTGTGGCTTCCAACACCCAAAGCTGTTCGAGGTTTGAGGGGCGATTGAGCCGCGGGACTCCTGATGAGAACCCCAAAAGAAGAAATCCTAGATATTCCCGGGATGAGTAGAGGCCTCCCATGTAGGAGGGAGCCTCTTGCATCACCCGGCCAACGAGCGGCAGCAGCCAGCCAGCCAGTGCCGCGCCGCGCTTCACGTTCTAACACACAGGGTTGAGGACCTACCTTAACTCTAAAAGGTCTACAACTTCCTCCCAAGTGGAGGGGAAAGTTCAAAAGATTTGGAACCACATGTTCAAAGATGAAGACGGTGAAAACGCGATTAACCTGAAGAGATGTCCATTCACCAAGGAGATACGGACACAATTGCTACCGCCCAAGTTCAAGATGCCATCCCTGGAACCTTACGAAGAGAGCACTGATTCTATGGATCACCTATGTCACTTCCGCACCCTACTGAGCTTCCAGGGCCTAGAGGAGGCATCCATGTGCCAGTATTTTCCTCTCACTCTGAAGGGAGATGGCAGGATCTAGCACTATTGGCTCCCGAAAAATTTAATCCGGAGCTTCTGGGACCTCGTAGATAGTTTCTTGGGCCAGTATGCCTCAAGTTGTTGCTAGGAGAAGTATTCATGGCATCTTGCACATGTAAAGTAGAAGACGAGCAAGAACCCGAGAAAGTTCTTGGAGCGGTTCACCGAAGAAGCCTAGAGAATACCTAAGCTTATCGAATAAGTGAAGCTCAGCAGCTTCATTTTCGCACTCGGTCCAAGCGGCTTCTTTAAGCACCTGGCCCATAAGATCCTGCAAACCTTCTGGGAGGCAGACTTAATTACCTGGGCCTATGTGGTAGCTGAAGAAGCCAACACGGCAAAGTGCTTGGAGTAGACCAACTAACCTCGCTCTTTTTCGGCAGAGGGAAAGATGAAGAATGGGGGCAGCAACAACTCTTGGAGGAAGTCGCCCAGAGCCAAACCACCAACACGAAAGGAGTTTAGGCCCATAAACCTGACTCCACTAAATGACACGTGACCTAATGTCTTGATGCAGATCCGGGAAGAAAAGTTTGTGAAGTGGCCAAAATCAATGAAGAACTCGGAGAGAGGAGATTTGTCAAAGTATTGTGACTTTCATCGATCTTTGATTCACAGTACGGAAGGTTACCGGACGTTGCAATGAGAGATTGAAGAGCTGATCCATCGGGGCCACCTCACTAAGTTCTTGGGAGATCCTTGGCAGAGCTCCAAAACCTCAGGCGGTGATAGGTCTAATCAGCCTTAACCACAGAACTGGGTCGCAACTGAAGTGGTCAGCATGGTGACCACCAAGCCTCTTCAGGTGCACCTTACTGATCACTAGGAGAAGCCAGCTGGGTGCAAGAAATAGAGGGTGAAGCTGTCATTAGTTTTAACGACAACGATATGACGCAAGTAATCCCCTATTCTAATCCTCTGGTTGTATCTGTACTTGTTTCAAATGGTACTCTTGACTATCAGTTGAAACGAGTTTTCATTGATAATGAAAGCTCAAAGATTTACTCTACTCGATACTTTCTTTAAACTTATACTTGAAAAAAATCAACACAAACCGGCTGAAGGACCGCTATATAGGCTAGATAATGAGCCAATGGCCATCCAAGGGATGATACAGCTAGAGGTTACCCTTGGCACGTACCCCAGAACGTCGAGCTGCATGCTCACCTTCCTTGTCATCGACCTACCCTCCGTATACAACACCATACTTAGCTGACCATGCTTGGCGGTTTTTGGGATAGTTACGTCAATACTACACTTAAAAGTAAAATTTTCAACAGATACAACTAGAGGTTACCTTGGGCATGCACCCCAGAATGGCGAGCCACATGCTCACCTTCCTTGTCATCGACCTACCCTCCATATACAACACCATACTTGGCTAACCACGCCTGGCGGTGTTCGGGATAGTTACGTCAATACTGCACATAAAAATAAAATTTTCAACAGTATGTGATATTGGCAAAGTGCTAGGTGACTAAATAACCGAACGGACATGTGAAATGTCCTAAATAGCACCAAGCGGCGGCGAAAGGCAAGCAGAAGAATTGGACCATCAAGATGAAGTGACGCTTCAGTAGGCACAGTTCAACAAGGCCATTGACCTCGTACCTCTGAATCTGGATGATCCGAAGAAGTGCATACAGATTGAGGGCTCACTCGCCAGACCCCTGTGTGACGAACTGATCATTTTCTTAAGGTGAAATGTAGATGACTTTACGTGGATGTCAGCCGACATGCTTAGGATTCCGACTGGAGTAATGGTCTACAAGTTTAGTCTCGATCCTGGCCACAAACCCATCAGGTAGAAGTGAAGAAACCACTCCGTCGAGAACCTTATAGCCATCCGAAAGGAGGTGAAGAAGCTATTGGATGCTAGGTTCTTCAGGGAGGTCCAGGACCCAGACTGGCTCTCCAACGTTGTCTTGGTTAAGAAGAACAATAGGAAGTAGTAAATGTGTGTCGACTTCATTGACATCAACAAAGCCTGCTCAAAGGATAGGTTCCCATTGGCCAGGATCGACCTGCTGGTGGACTCCACTTCTGGGCATGAGTTATTGAGTTTTATAGATGTGTATTCAAGTTACAACCAAATCCGGATATGCCCAGAGGATGAGGAGCACACCTCGTTCATGACGATCAAGGGACCTACTACTATAAGGTCAAACCTTTTAGTCTAAAAAATACAGGTGCAACTTACCAAAGTCTCATGAAAAAAATGTTCAAGAAGGAGATCGGCCACAATATAGAGGTGTACATAGATAACATGCTTATCAAGAGTAAGACCATCAACGACCATATTCGCGATTTGATTGAAACCTTCAAGGTACTCCGTGCACACCAGATAAAGTTAAACCCATAAAAGTGTGCCTTCACGGTATCCTTTAGGAAATTCCTAGGTTTCATTGTCTCTCAATGAGGGATTGAGGAAAACTCGTAGAAGATCAAGGCTCTCACGGATATGATTCCACCATGGTGTGTCAAGGATGTCCAGAGGCTGATTGGAAGACTGGTAGCCGTCTCTCGTTTCTTGGCCAAGTCTGGAGACAAGTACCTTCCCCTCTTCAAGGCATTGAGGGGGACAAAGGCAAACTGATTTCGGCAGATGGTAGAATGCCAAGCCACCTTTGACGAATTAAAGCAGTATCTAGCCAGTCCACCACTGTTGACGTCACCAAGAGAGAGGGAGGAGTTGTATCTCTACCTGGCAGTATCAGAGGCTACTCTTATCTTAATTTGGATATGACAGGATCCTGACATACAGTGGTCAGTCTACTACGTGAGCAAAATGTTGACCGGCATTGAGACTCGCTACCCACATGCCGAAAATCTCACCTTGATGCTCGTATTTTTAACCAAGAAGTTGAGGCCCTACTTCCAAGCTCATTGAATAGTTGTCCTAACCGACCAGCCAATGAAGAAAATCCGTGAAAAGCCTGATATTTTGAGAAGACTAATCAAGTGGGCCATCGAGTTATGAGAGTTTAACATTGAGTTCCGGCCTTGGCCGGTCATCAAAGGGTAGGCATTAGCCGATTTCATCGTTGAAACATGACCCCAATCATCGATGCACACTGCGCTCACAACATGGATCATCACTCTGAAGTAGTAGATTGGGTCCTTAACATGGATAGCTCGTCAACTAACTCAGGTAGCGGGGTCGGAGTGGTCCTAAGGACCCTGAACGAGTTCGAAGTCAAACACTCATTGAAGCTCGATTTTTTAGCCACCAATAAAGTTGTTGAATATGAAGCCTTGTTGGCCGGATTGTGACTAGCAAGGGAGTGCTCGGCTAAGCACTTAATTGTTTACAACGACTCAAAGCTAGTCACCAACCATATCCACGGGGGCTTCGAAGTGTGTAACCCACTCGAAGTTAGTCACCAAATACTTGGTGAAGGCAAAAAGTGCGATCTAGAGGTACGACAAGCTCAACCTGGTCCTTGTTCCTAAGACCGAAAACTGGAAGTTCGACTAGCTTACAAAAGCGGTAGGTGCCAAAAATTGGGAGCAGTACTCGAAGGACATGCGGGAGGTCCTAAGCACTCCTAGCACAGAGGAATAGGAAGTGATGCAGGTCTCTGACTACGAGAATTGGATGTCACCTTACTAGAGGTATCTCGCAAATGTTTCCCTACCAGAGAACCCAGGTGAGGCCAAGTAGGTAAAGAAGACAGCTGACTAGTACACAATGATCGACGGGAAGTTATATCGCCGAGGATGCTTGACTCTGTATCTCTAGTGCCTTACCCCTGAGGAAGCCGATTACGCATTGAGTAAAGTCCACCTCAGGATCTATGGGTTACATATTAGCGGCAAGAACCTAGTACTCAAGGTGATGCATCATTGATATTACAGGCCAACAACAAAAAAGAACGCCTTGAAATTTGTGAAGAGATGTGAGAATTGCCAACTCCACGGCAATTTTCACCACAAACCGCCCACGGAGTTGAGAGCCCCCCAAGCACCTTGGTCATTCACACAATGGAGGCTCGATATCCTTGACCTATTTTCCATTGCGACCGGTCAAAGAAAGTTCATCATTGTTGCCATTGACTATTTCACCAAATGGGTTGAAACCACCCCACTGGCCAGGATCACTGAGTGTAATGCCATGAAATTTGTCCATCAAAGCATAGTTAGCAGATTTGGTATCCCCGAGGCCATAGTGACCAACAACGGAACCCAATTCTTGAGGTAGTGCTTCATCAAGTATTGGACCAGTTTGGGTATTAGATCGGTCCAACATCGGTGGTGTACCCCCAAGCAAATGGGCAGGTGGAGGTCACCAACCAGATGCTGTTACACAGTCTAAAGACCAAACTGGAGGACACAAGGGGCTCTTGGGTTGACGATCTGCCCTTCGTGTTGTGGTCATACCGGACAACTCCAAAGGAACCAACGCGTGAGACATCTTTCAATCTTTGCTATGGGACTGAGGCTATGATCCCAGTCGAGATTGGGCTCCTAAGTCTTAGGGTCAAAGCCTTCGACCCACTAGGCAACTCTTAGAAGATCAGGGAGCACCTAGACCTACTAAAGGAAGCCTGCGACATGGCTAAAATGTGCATGGCTATCTAACAACAGTGAATCACCCACTGTTACAACAAGAAAGTAAAAGCACGACAATTTAAAGTTGGAGACTTCGTCTTGTGAAGCATTAAGGCCATAGGCAATACAACCAATAGGAACAAGCTCTTCCCGAATTGGGAAGGCACATTCCTCATCTTAGCTATTTTGTGAAACGAAGCATACAAGCTCCGGACCCAAAATGGCAAGTTAGTTACACCAATGTGGAACGCCATCCACCTGAAGCATTATTTCTAGTAAAAGGTCACACAAGGCCTAGGTAGGTCATATGTATGGTCAAGTTTTCTTGTAATGACATTCATGTATTAATAAAATATTTGTCCTTTTGTACATGTTATTATGTCTCTACTTTTCCTCTTTTTCCCATATGTATGCTTGCGTGTATGTTGCATAAATACAAATAACCTAGACTGCCCCTAAATCATGCGGGTCTTCACTTGCTTACGCCTAAACCTTGGTCCCATACCAAGAGGCCTATAAGCGGTCGAAGTAAACCTTGGTCCCATATCAAGCAGCCCATAAATGGTCGAACTAAACTTTGGTCCCATACCAAGCGGCCCATAAGCGATCGAATTAAACCTTGATCCCATACTAAGCAGCCCGTAAGCAGTCAAATTAAACATTGGTCCCATACTAAGCAACCCGTAAGCATTCGAATTAAACCTTGGTCACATACCAAGCGGCCCAAAAGTGGTCGGATTAAACCTTAGTTCCATCCCAAGTGGCTCATTCGCAATCGAACACAAAACCTTAGGGGGTGTAAATGGCACACGTGCAGCGACCTCCTCCTATAGGAGATAGCACCGTCAATCTACAATGGTTGATAAATCGGGGCAAAATGCGAGAGAACAAACACTCTAACGGAAGGTAAGACGCTCAGAATAATAACCTAGGCACCGTCACTTGATACATAAACACAATCCAGCTAATAAAGAGTATGCTCATATACAAGAAATTTATACAACACCACATGTACAAGGAATTATTATGACTGGTCTTGATGGCTTCTCGAAGGTGAAGGATCCCTTGGGGGACATGGCACTGGGCTCCGACCACGACTGATCAGATATTCAATCAACTCCGATCAAAGAGAGGCTTCGGCATTCCTCAAGTTTAGAAAGCCAACTGAAAAATAGGGATCCACCAAGGAATCTATCCACCGGCTGAAGTTAATCCCAACCTGAAACCACTCCTCCATGGCAGGAGTGACCTCTTCAGGGTGAAGCCTTGTCCTTAGCTCGCCTTCGAGAGTTGCGATCTCCATGGCTTGAGCATGAGAGTCGAAAACAACTTGCAACTTGGCTTTGGACTCTGACAAGGCCTGGTCAAGATAGTTGGCCTGCACTTGGCTCTACAGTGTGTCCCCAACCGTTGCATTAACACGACGCTCCATATCTTTTGTCACAAGATTGGTCTGAGCTTGCATCATAAGGGTGATCTCATCTCCTTGCGAAGATAGGAACTCGTCCAACTCTCGAGACCTCCTTTCTTGCTAGAAAAGTAGAAAGAGGAGTCAGCAAAAGAAAACTACAAACGTTCAACTATGACTCTACGTGACTAAGCAGGATACTTGATGAGAAGGGCCAGCAAGCCCATGGGGCGAAGTTGCTCTCGAGACACCCAGGGGATAGAGATATGGGAAGCCTGGATGTTTCCACTCCTCGCCCGCAATCACATTAGCGAAGTCCCCATCGTTACTCTCAGACCGTGTCCTTCCATGGCTACTCTCTCCTTCAGAAGAGGATTTCAGCGTAGTAGGAGGGGACGCCTCTTTCCTAAAACTGACCAAAGTGGGAATATCAATCATATTCTCATCAGTTATGATGAAGGTAGAGAAAACCATGGAGCAAAGGAATGAAGTGAATCGTAGGACATGCCATGGTTATATAGGCAAAATTTCCTGCCAAAAACGGTGTCGCAATGGGGTTTGAAGGGTTGTGTCTCTTCTGTTTAAGGTGACACATGGCTTGACCCGATTGAACCCACCCTTAGCATGCAAGGATAGATGTCACATTGAGTCAATGAGTAGTCAGCCTGCGACGGGCAAAGTTTTAAATGCTACCAGCCAAACTACGTGTGCGCAACAAGTTAGCCGGCCAGCCGGCATGAAGTAAATAAAGAGGAAAGCCGGGCAAAAGCATAATAATTGACGCATTGATGGAATAAACTTTTTTCATTAATAAGGTTCAATATACAATTACATGTAACGAAGAGCAAAATACAAAAGTCCAAACTTAAGTCATGGATCCACTAGGAGGGTGTAAGGTACGGGTTCTTAAAACATAGTAATTCTAGTAATTAAGTTAATATAATTGACATAATTAAATTTGGGATAAATGAATTTGAAAAAACTAGAGAATTGATCTTAGTGCAAGGAAATTTAAGGTTGGGCTCGCTATAGGCTCAAGCCCAACAAAGGGTGCCAATTCCAGAAGGGCTGGGCTCACTGTGACCTCGAGCCTAGAAGTGGGCGCCAAATCTAGTAGGCTACGGGCTCGCCGTTGGTTTGAGCTTAGATGGTGGCGCAAAATCCAGTGGTAAAAGCGCCCGTTGAGTGCTGCTCGACCGGGTGCTCGAGTGCGATCTATTTTAAAAAGCCGTGGCCGGCTTCGTGATCTTTATTTTCCATGAGACCAAAACCCTAAGAGAGAGAGAGAGCATGAAGAACAAGAGAGAGAAAGAGGAGATCGAAGCCTACGAGTTCAAATCCGTCCGAGAGCTAGTTAGAAAAGTGGTAGATCAGGTAAAGGCAAGTGTACTCGTACCCTCTTTTCCTCTCCTTCGATTGTTACTCATTTTCTTCTCGGTAATTTCATTCCAATAATAACCCAAATCATATAAAACTTGGAACCCATAACTCTTAAATAGATTATTTGTGGTTTGATGTCCGTTTTCTCCCATGTTTGCATGAACTTTACTTTGGCAAAACTCTTGACCCACGCCCAGCTCTCGTACCCCTTTCAATTCGAACCCTATGCATATATTGTCCTTAATTATGTATTTTACCCATATCTTAATTGTGTATATGCATTGGTTGGGCATCTAATTTCCCAAGAATTGACCCCTTCGGCATGTACGGAGGCTCTAAATCGGCCCTAACATTGTTCATCTGAGACAATTATTAAGTTTGCATGATTCTACCCTATTGAATTGTTATGTAAGTTATGTTTAATTGTAAGTTTCGAAAAAATATGTTTCTATTTTGTTTGTAAAGGAAATATGGTCCAGAAGCCTCTAAAGTTATAATTGTCTCTTAATGGTGAGAATTTTTAATCTTCCTTATGCATAATGATGTCCATACAGACTAATTGTGTCATGAGAAGATTTAAATTCAAAAGAAAGATAAAAATCATACAAATATTTAGAGGAAAACCCACAATTTGTTACATGATTGAATTGTTCTCCCAGATGGAGAAAATTATGATGAAAGAAGTATGGTGGACCTTCCCTTAAAAGAATAAGAAATCATAAAATTAAGACCATGGATTGATGTTTTGAAAGGTAATACCCCTTAGAATGCCATTGGTATGACAGTGGAGACTCAAGGATTGTCCTGACTGCGTATTATAACGGGTGATACTTTTGGCAAGCCTTAGGATATTACTATGGAAAGACGAGGCTTGCCTCTAGGCCCTAGGGGATATGGGGGCATATGTGTATGGCCCTTCTACAGGCATGATATATAGATGGCCTGCCTCTAGGGTCAATAATAGGAGCTTACGTCCTTAGGTGATGTGAATGACATGACCCTTTCATAATTCTCCCACACCTTTAGCTAGTAGAGTTTACTGGTCTTGGTTTGTAAAGATTAACATAATCATAAAAATGCATAAAAACACGTTTCATATCATCATGCATCCTTCTACACCACTTCCCTCTCATCTCCTATTTCATTTGTATATGTATATTACTTATGCTACACTTGTTGAGCTATTATCTTACCCTTACTTCTTTTTCCTTTTAAAATGAGTACGCTCTTATGCCTGACGAATTTGAGTAGGCTGTAGGCACAGGATAGGCAGCTGGACATGATGTGGAGAGACGTTTGGGCTTAGCTTCATGACTTGTATATTGACAGAAAATTTATGTAAATTATTTTGATTCTTATGGTCATATATGTGTAATGATGATGATCATAGAGGTATAGTTTAATTTTCATTGTATATGATGGATATAGTAGCTTCTGTAGGTTTTTATGGTTATATTTGTTTACTTACTGGCATCTTGTTTATTTCAATTCGTACCCGGAGTTATGATGTCTGTGCCACACGTTATGTATTTGTGGCAGTTGAGGTCCTGTGTATGTGTTCTATGTGTGTTGTTAATTTTGCACAGAGTTTTGTATTTGACAGATGTCCATTTTAAAGATAAAACTCTGTCGAATTTTTGATAAAATGGTGGTCCGCCACAGTAGGTGTCAGAGAAAGAAATGCCTTAGGATTGATTTGGATCTTATGTGTAAGCTTAGGGTAATGTAGGCTAAGATTGAATAGGCCAATGTAGGCTTAGAATGATTAAGTTAGGACACATAGTTCTAGTTCCCTAGCCTGCGTAACTTAGACTAGAACTAAATTAGGATAGTAGTTTTATTTAATTGCATAGATTATAATATCGTGATTAGAGCCCGATCTTTTGACTAACTCGTAACTGTTATTATTTCAGAAGTATCTTTTAAAGCTGATCATGCCGCCTAGACGTAGAGGCTTGTGAGGGGGTGGTTAGCCACAAGATCGGGAAGCCGAATATTTGAATTTGCTGGGTCAATCAGCGAATATCATTGAGAATATAGAGCAAAGAAATCTCGCCCCCGTTCCCGCTCTAGCTCCGATACAAGCTCTTGCAATTTCGGGACCATCTGCTTATAATTACTTTATTTAGGAGCGAGTTCCAGAGTTCCTGGGGGAGCCTAACCCCATTAAAGCGGACAGGTGGTTTGAGAAATTGAAGAACGTGTTCGATGTGATTCGATGCCCTGAGGAGGATCGGGTTCTGTTTATGTCCTACCGGTTGGAGGATGAGGCAAATTACTGGTGGCAGATGAAGAAGAGAGCCTTGGGGGTGCTTGAGGACGAAATTACTTGTCCAATATTTGAGGAGGCATTTATAGAGAAGCATTTCCCTTCCAGCTTCCATGTCCAGAAAGAGGAGGAGTTCATCCGTTTGAGTCAGGGTGGTTGGACAGTGGCCGAGTATGATGCTAAGTTTATTGAGTTGTCATGGTTCGCCTCTTATCTGGGTTGAAGATGAGAGAGGAAGGTGAGAAAGTTTCTGCAAGGCTTGCAGGATGATATCCGCAAGCAGTTGGTGACCATCAAATTATGACTTACTCTAATGTGTTGGATCGTGCCTTGATCCATGAGCAATAACTTGTGAAGGAGGAGTTCTTCAAGAAGTAGTTGCCGAGCAAGAATGGTTTTGGTGCTAGTTTTGGTGCAAATTATGGGAGGTCGTTGAAGAAGTTAAAGCAACTAGATTCTGATAGGAAGGGTAGTTAGACCTCTACATCTTCTCAAGTTTCAGTGGGCCCGTGTCAACATTGTGGGGAGATGCATGGGGATAGGCCTTGTTTTAAATTGACAGGAAGCTATTTTAATTGTGGCTAGAAGGGGCACAAGGTCAAAGAATGCCCTCATCTGCCACAGGGCCGTACTTTTGAGCCTGTTGTTCAAGAAAAAGGTTTCACAATATCCACAAGTGAGTCCAAGGCATTAGATAACATGGTGGAAGGTATTCTCTCCATTTGTGGCATTCCTTGTACGATGCTTTTTGATTTTGGGCCTACACATTCATTTGCTTCTCCCCGACTTGCCTATCTTATTGCATCCTCTCTTATGACTTTTGATTTTTCTCTGGTTGTATCGATGCCCATGGAATCCTCTATTATTACCAAAGTTTCTTACCCTGGGTGCATTGTTGAGGTGAATAAATTGCCTTTAGTTGAGGATTTGATTCTTCTGGCCATGTATGATTTTGACGTTATTTTGGGTATGGATTGGTTGTCAAAGTATGATGCAACTATTGACTGCTTTCACAAAAAAGTAGATTTTACGATTCCAAAGTGTGAGCTTTTTCACATTCAAGGAATCTAGAGATTGAAGGAGTCTAGCTTTATTTCAGCACTCCAAGCTTGCCATTTGTTAAACAGCGGTTGTGAAGTCTTTCTGGCTTATACTAGAATTGTAGAGAGTCTGGAATTGTCTATAAAGGAGATTCCGGTTGTGTGCGAGTTTGAGGATGTATTTTCTGATAAGTTGTCTACTTTACCGTCACGCCGTAAAATTGAGTTTGGAATTGATCTCGTGCCGGCATCAGCACCTATTTCGAGAACCCCTTATCGCATGGCCCTTACTAAGTTGAAAGAGTTGAAACAACGGTTGTAGGATTTTCTTAATATTGGTGTTATTAGACCTAATGTTTCATCATGGGGTACTCCAGTCCTGTTTGTAAAGAAGAAGGACGGGATCTTATGGCTTTGTATGGATTATCGTGAGCTGACAAAATTACAGTAAAGAACAAGTACCCGTTGCCACAAATTGCTAACCTTTTCGATCAATTGTAGGGAACCTGAGTGTTCTCAAAGATCGATATTCAGTCGGGGTATCATCAGCTCCGGATCAAGCAGGACGATAGTGAAGATAGCATTTCGAACGAGTTATGGCCATTATGAGTTCCTTGTTATGCCGTTTGGATTGATGAATGCTCCCGCAGTGTTTATGGATCTGATGAATCGGGTCTTTTTGCCTTATCTAGACATGCTTATGGTGGTCTTTATTGATAATATCCTGATCTATTCGAGGAGTGTTGTAGAGCATGAGGAACATTTGAGGATTGTCCTTTAGACCCTCAAGGAGCATCGATTATTCGCAAAGTTGAAGAAATGTGAATTCTGGCTTGAGGTCGTATTTATGGGCCACATCATTTCAATTGGAGGTATATCGGTAGATCAGAAAAAAGGTAGAAGCCGTGATCAGTTGGGATTGACCAACGACCGTGATAGAGGTCTGTAGCTTTTTGGGTATAGCTGGCTATTATCGTCGATTTGTAGAGAATTTCTCCCACATTGCATTGCTGCTTACCCAGTTGATGAAGAAGGAAGCTAGATTTGAATAGACCGAGGAATGTGATCGCAGCTTCCAAGAGTTGAAGGATTGGTTGACTTCTGCACTGATTTTGACTCTTCCTGGTGATTCTGGTGGGTTCGAGGTGTATTGTGATGCTTCTAAGTTGGGGCTCGGATATGTTCTTATGCAGAAAGGGAAGGTGGTCGCCTATGGGTCTCAACTATTAAAGACCCACAAGAAGAACTACCCGACCCATGATTTAGAGTTGGCCGCAGTAATATTTGCATTGAAGATCTGGAGGCATTACTTGTTGGGCAAGAAATTTTGGTGTACTTCGATCATAAAAGCCTAAAATATCTGTTTTCACAAAAGGAATTGAATATGAGGCAATGACGATGGATCGAGTTCCTTAAGACTACGATTGTAAGATCTAGTACCGACAGGAAAAGGCAAATGTGGTTGCGGATGTCTTGAGTCACCGAACTAGCTTGATGGCGATGATGCAGATTAAATAGATGGAGATGTTGGATTGTCTAAAGTCCTGCCACATCCAACGTTACATCAAGGGCAATAGGATAATGTTATCCTTTTTGCAGGTGTAGCTCGAGATCCTCCAGAGGATCAAGGAAGGGTAGGTGAATGATCCATTTTTGATAGATATTGTTGGCGATCTTGATAAAGATTTTTGAGTTGAATTAGTGTTCATGCAGATGAAGTTTTAAGATTCTAGGAGTGGCTATGTGTGCCTGATGATAAGGAGCTGAATGAAGAAATCATGAAAGAAGCACATCGAACCAAGTACATTATTCACCTTGAGATCAACAAAATGTACCAAGATTTGAGGAAGATGTTCTAGAGGAGGAACATGTGTAGTGTGATAGTTGTATTTGTTGGGCGATATCTCATCTGTCAGCAGCTTACGGCTTAGGGGAGGAAGCCTTCAGGATTATTGTAGCCGTTGTCCATCTCGAGTTGGAAGTGGGAGGATATTTCGATAGACTTTGTTTTCGGTTTGCCTAGGACTCGAACGAATCACAATGCTATCTGGGTTATTGTGGATCGGCTGACGAAATCTGCACATTTCATAGCCATTCGGACTATGTATTCCCATGATCGCCTGGCACAGCTATATGTCAGCGAGATTGTTAGATTGCACGGTGTGCCAGCGTCTATTGTGTCCGACCATGATCCGTGTTTCGTCTCTAAATTTTAGTAGAGATTGCATAGGGAGTTAGGGACGAATATGAAATTCAGTATGACTTACCATCCCCATACTGATAGTCAGTCAGAGCGGACCATTTAGATTTTGGACAATATACTTCAAGCCTCGGTGATGGAGTTTAAAGGAAGTTGGGATGATCACCTGACTCTAGCAGAGTTCACATACAACAATAGCTTCTAAGCAAGTATTGGTATGACTCCATTTGAGGCGCTATATGATAGGAAATTCTAATCTCTGATCCATTGGGAGGAGACTAGAGACAGATGACTCATGGGGCTTGATGTTATTAGAGAGACATTGAAAAAGATTGCCATTGATAAGTTGAGAGTTTCCTAGATTCAGCAGAAGAGCTACGCGGATTGAAGAAGATTAGAGTTCCAATTTAAGGTCAGTGATTTTGTGTTCCTTAAAGTTTCGCCGTCAAAGGGAATCACATGGTTTGGTGTCAAAGGAAAGTTGAGGCCACGTTATATCAAACCGTTCGAGATCTTGAAGAAGGTTGGAGAAGTGGTGTATCGATTGGCGTTGCCACCAAGTTTGGCCGAAGTGTATAACGTCTTCCATGTATCGATATTGAGGAAGTACGTCTATGATTCGATGCATGTTATTGATTATAGTCCCTTGATTATCAATGAGAATTTGTCATATTTGGAGGAGCCAGTGGAGATCATAGATCGTAAGGATCATATTTTTCCCTTGAAGACGATCCCTCTCGTGAAGGTGTTATGGAAGAATCATTTCCATAGGGAGTCGACGTGGGAGAGAGAGGACGAAATCCGAGAGAAGTATCCCCATCTTTTCTAAGGTATGTAGGTTTAATTAATTCCTGAGGTTTGTTAAATTTTGAAGGTGAAATTTTATAAGTAAGGAAGGATTGTAAGGTACATGTTCCTAAAACATAGTAATTCTAGTAATTAAGTTAATATAATTGACACAATTAAGTTTGGGATAAGTGAATTTAAAAAAACTAAAGAATGGATTTTAGTGTAGGAAAATTTAAGGCTGGGCTCGTTGCAGGCTCGAGCCCCATAGAGGGTGCAAATTCTAGAGGGGTTGGGCTCACTGTGGGCTCGAGCCCAAAAGTGGGCGCCAAATCTAATAGGCTCTGGCCTTGCCACTGGCTTGAGCTCGGATGGCAGCGCAAAATCTAGTGGTGAGAGCGCCTGCTGCGCGCTCGCCTGACTAGCACTCGAGGGTCAATCTATTTTAAAGGCCGAGTTGGGCTTCGTGATCTTCATTTTCCCACATACCAAAACCCTAAGAGAAAGAGAGAGCGCGAAGAACAAGAGAGAGGGGGAGATCAAAGCCCACGAGTCCAAATCCATCCGAGAGCTAGCTAGAAATGTAATAGATTGGGTCGAGGCAAGTGTACTTATACCCTCTTTTTCCTCTCACTCGATTGTTATTCGTTTTCTTTCCAATATTTTCATTTCGATACCCACTCAAATCATGCAAAACATGAAACCCATGACTCTTACATAGATTATTTGTGGTTTGATGTCCGTTTCCCCCATGTTTTGTGCAGACTTTGCTTCGGTGAAACCTTAGACATGCGCCCAGCTCTTGTACCCCTTTCGATTAGAACCATATGTATAAATTGTCCTTAAATATGCATTACCCATATCTTAATTGTGTATATGCATCGGTTAGACGTCCGATTTTCCAAGAATTAACCCATTCGACACATTCGGAGGCTCTAAATCGACCCTGACACTATTCATTTGAGACAATTATTAAGTTTGCATGATTTTACTCTATTTAATTGTTATGTGAGCTATGTTTAGTTGCATGTGTTTAATTGTAAGCTCTGAAAAAATATATTTGTGTTCCGTTTGTAAAGGAAATATAATTCGGAGACCTTTAAAGTTATAATTGTCTCTCTATGGTAAGAATTTCTAATTTTTCCTATGCATAATGATGTCCATGCATACTAATTAAATCGTGAGAAGACTTAAATCCAAAAGAAAGATAAAAATCATATAAGTATTCAGAGAAAAATTTATAATTTGTTACATGATTGAATTATTATCCTGGATGGAGGAAATTGTGTTGAAAGAAGTATGGTGGACATTCCCTCAAAAGAATAAGAAATCATGAAATTAGGACCATAGATTCATGTTTTGAAAGATAATACCCCTTGTCATGTCATTGGTATGATAGTGGAGACTCAATGATTCTCCTGGCCTCATATTGTAGGGGTTATACTCTTAGCAAGCCTTAGGATATCACTGTGGAAGGACGAGAACTGCCTCTGGTCCTCGAGGGACATGAGGGCATATGTGTATGGCTCGTCTATAGGCATGATATGTAGATGGCCCGCCTCTGGGTCAATAATAGGAGCTTATGCCCTTAGGTCATGTGGATGACATGACCATTTTCTCATTCTCCCGTACTTTTAAATAGTAAGGTTTACTGGCCCTAATCCACAAAGATTAATGTAATCATAAAAGTGCATTAAAACACATTTTATATCATCATGCATCTGTACACATCACTTCCCTCTCATCTCCTATTTCATTTGTATATGTATATTACTTATGATTTGCTTATATTACATTTGTTGAGCTATTAGCTCATCCTTACTTCTTTTTCCTTCCAGATGAGTATGCTCTTATACCTAACGAGTCTGAGTAGGTCGCAGGTGCAAGATAGGCAGCTAGACATGATGTGGAGAGACTTTTGGGCTTAGGTTCATGACTTGTATATTGACAGAAAATTTGTGTAAATTATCCTGATGCTTATGGTCATATATGTGTAATGATGATGATGATGGATGTATAGTTTAGTTTTCACTATATATAATAAATATAGTAGCTTTCACAGGTTTGTATGGTTATATTTGTTTACCCAATGGCATCTTGTTTATATCGGCATCGTACCCGGAGTTATGATGTCGACACCACACATTGTGTATTTGTGGCAGTTGGGATCCTGTGTATGTGTTCTATGTATGTTGTGGATATTGTGTAGGGTTTTGTACAGGTTTTGTATTTGGTGGACGTCTATTTTATAGATGAAATTCTATCAGATTTTCGGTAGAATTACAGTCCGTCGAGAGGGTGAGACCCCCCTCCGGCCTTGGATTAGTCCACTAGGTCCTCGCGCTCTATTGTCGCGCTGTTCAGTGGGTCGAGAACGCCAAAAGGGAAGCTGGGTGACACCCTGGAGACAATCCTCCTACAGAGGTTGACGCCTTCCCAAACTCTGGTCTTCAGCAGCGAGCTCACCTCCTTTGTACGCAGGTAGACTGACATCTCAGCTTCAAGCATGGTGACCTTCCCTCAAAATTCACCAACTTGCCGCTCAGCCCTGGTGGCCCGAGCTTCCAAGCTCTCCAGCCTCTCTCTCAATTCTACTAACTTAGACTTGAGGGCAGCGTTCTCCTCCTGGTCTCTCCAAGCCTGGGCAGCGCTCTCTTCCCTATCTCTTAGGGCCTCAACTACAATGGCATCCCAATAACTTAGGAGCTCCGTCAACTGGAGAATGTGCTCCTCCCTTTCTTTAATTATTTCGCCCCATTGGCACAAGCCCTTAGCTACTGCACCAGACACCCTCTTGTCTTGCAATTCCAACACAACCAAGGCAAAGATAAGTCAAACAAAGCCGACAGAATTGAAAGAAAGGAGAAGTTTCCCTCAAAAGATTACAATTAAGAACTGGTGCTTCTTCTTCTTCTTTCTTGCTGAACCCTACAACCCTGAGCTCTGCTGTGGGAGGTCCTGTGATGAGCCAGTCAGGAGACTAAGAATGGTGGCCATGTGAGCCAACTCTCCAATGATCATTGCTCCCTCTACAACTTCAGCTCCATCAGAAGGGACCTCCACTGGAGTGACTTCAACGTCGCCCATGGCCTTAGGAAACAGAGCAACTGTGAGACTGACCTCACCAGTCTCCATTGGCTTCGTAGGCATCTCAAGGGCCGGCTCCTCTAGCCCTCCTACATCAGGCGCCAACTCCGTCGGCGCTACCAGCACCACAGAACTGCCTAGCAGCGGATGGCACGATGACAAGCTCCCTGGTGGAAACTCCCTCAATGACTCCCAAGTCTAAAAAGCTAGCAGGAGTCTCCACCACAGAATGTTCGCCAACTCCAACCAGTCGTCCATCCATGCGGTAATCTGGCTTGGTGGAGGATGAGGAAGAAGGTGCAGCTCATGCCGCCCACTTCTTTCTAGGGCTGTTGGGAGGTTTGCCAATTTCGAGAGCCCCAGCCTTCCTATTGGGCTGCGATGGCATTGACAGTATGGCTTTGAGCTTTTGGATAAGTGAAGGAGGACCCCAGCGAGCTCTCTTGGCTTAATCATGGGACACTAGATGGTCCCTCCTAAATTCGGGGAGATGCTTCTGCACTAAATGCAGCAAAGGCTCCATGGCATCCACCTCTACCTTAGAGGGCTTCCTGGTGAAGACTGCAAGAACGTTGCCCAATTCTTTAGACAAGGGCCAATCATCAAGATACCGCACAAAAATGAACCGGTCCTTCCAATTCTTGTCTGACTCGTAGATTGCACCACTAATGTGCAACTCACTAGGAAAGAGAGAAATCCAGTCTCGACTCTAGGTAAACTGGAAAATAACCCTCACAACCTCCATCGTCAGTAGCTGCAAATGATGGCCGAGAAAGATATAAAGTGAGCAAAAATAGCACAGCAATCGCATGGAGCTATGCGATGGGGACACAAAATGCCGTAAAAATGCAGAGTAGCTCCTCAAGGACTGGGAGACAAAGCCCACTCCGCAGTGAGCCTCGTATACAGCAATGTGACCCACCAGAGGAGAGTAGGCCCTGTCCAGCTTACCGGGGACTGGGAACACTATGGAAATTGGGATGTTATATTGCACATAAAGTTCCTTAACTTCGCCAGGAGCGAGAATGGAGGAAATTTTGTTAACGGTGGGCACCATAAAAGTAGTACAAAAAGGAAGAAGAAGACTTGAGGAATTGTGATGCGAAGAAAAAAGGAGCAAGATGACTTGAACTACTGTGCAACTTTTATAAGGATCGCCACCGCCAAAGTGAAGTAACGTATCGAAAAGGTGTGGTAATCATTACGGACACGTGCCGATTTCGAAGAGGGCATAGTCAAGTCATATCTTCGGCACATTTAATTGACGGGATTACAACCGCCCTATGCTGTAAGGACCGAATTCTTGGGACTTAGTCTCTCAAGACCTTAATGGAGAAATCAGCTAAGGTAGCAACCTAACCGGATTAAGAAAGTTGGCCGGATAGGAAGGTTGACAGTTAGAGAAGTTGACCGGTCACAAGTTGATTAGATTAAAATAGAAGAACGGTTAAGGTAGTGATCGGACTAGAAAAATTGACAAAATTTGGTGTATAGTTGACCAACTTTAATGAGAAAACAATTGAAGAAGTAGATGGCCGATTAGGATGGCCGACTAGATTAGAGAAGCTGTCCGAAAATTATGGAGCTGTCTGAAATTTGGAGAATTTAACCGGACTGATTTGTTGAGCTGCCCGGAATTTCTAGAGCTGTCCAAAAATTATTAAGTTGTCCAGAATTTGTGGAGCTGTCCGAAATTTGAAGAATTTAACTGGACTGATTTGTTGAGCTGCTCAGAATTTGTGGAGCTGTCCAGAAATTGTTAAGTTGTCCAAAAATTGTGGAGTTGTCCGAAATTGGGAGAATTTAACCTGACTGATTTGTTGAGTTGCCCGGAATTTATGGAGAGTCCAAAAATTAATAAGCTGTCCCAAATTTGTGGAGCTATCTCAAATTTGTGGAGCTGTCCAAAAATTGTTAAGCTGTCCAGAAAATGTGGAGCTTTTCGGAATTGGAGAGCTAACTAGACTGAATTGGAGATGGCTGGATTTATAGTCGTTGATCAGAATTTGGAGAAATAACCGAAATCCCTAAGAAATTGCGGACTATAAATAAACACTAACAACTAATGATTTGTAATAGAGACTGAGGATTTAGAAAGATAGTAACCGAACTGGTTTGTCTGTGATTTGATTAGAGTCCAATTGGCCAAATTAGAGTAGGTTACCTACTCCCACCTACGCTGTTGACCTTCTAGAAAGAGAAACGGGAAAAGAAAAGAAGTATCAAGTAGATGACTTACCCCCACCTACTCTCACCAACCCTCTAGTCTATAAATTAGGAAAAGGGGTTTGGCAAGCTGTGAAAGAAGCACGAAAGAGAAAGAGGGAAAGAGTTTTCGGCCAGATCTAAGTAATGGAAGTTTATAGATTAGAATTTTAGGCAAATGCACTCTATGCTTCATCCTTGGCTGTTACTAATTCTTGTCTGACTCCTTCGGGTATTATTGTTCTAATGTCCTTCTTCATTATATTTATACATAATGCATGCAATGACGATTGTTTTCTCATATTTCAGGCTTAGTACATGTATTATATTTTATATGTTGGGATTTATTCATGGTTTACGTTTGAAATTTTGTTGGTATTCCTCCTGATATTTGAGTTCAGTATTTATGTAAGATCTGGTAAGTTCAAAACTTTGGTAAACGGGAAATGTCATGTTGCATGTTTAATTATTGTCAATGAATATCAGTTTGTTATTTAAAGACTTCATCCAATTGCATGTTTATTCACCATTTATGAAGGTAAGATTGCACTTTAAAGATTTTGGATGATTTGAAGCTCAAGATATGACAGTCGAGTAGCTGCAGGCCTTAAATGTAGCCAGTTTCGATATGATGGCCGAATAGTTACAGGCCTTAAATGTAGCCAGTTTTGATATGATAGCCGAGTAACTGCAGACCTTAAATATAGTCAGTTTCGATATGACAAGCGAGTAGCTGCTGGGCCTTAAATATAACCGGTTTGATATGACGATCAAGTAGGTGCAAGTTTTCAATGTAGCCAAAGACAAATGCTTGTTTTTTGTTTCTGGGGAGGGACTAGTGCGGAGGATAGTCTCTTTGGAATTGTTATTATTTAATTTCTCCATGGCAACATATATTTAACAAAAACTATTTAGCCAGTAAATATGATGCGTTCTCATTCTTAAAAGACCAAATAAATCATGATCTCTCCTTACAGTTAAATAACCAATCAAAATGGTATTATCAATTTTTAGAATTAAATAGAAATGTCTATAACTTAAATAGTAAATATCCAAATTAGTAGCACACACTTATGTTATCTATGCTCATGTTTTCACAGCATTTATGTCTTCTGCATAATAGATATAGGTAACCGATATATACAAAGTTTTCTCTTTAATGATCAATTTCAAGAAAGTCTTTACATCAGACAAAATATATTTGACAAAATTATTATTTATCATTCAATTCTATTTCAACATTTATTTAACAATTTTAAATCAAATTTTAACAAAAAATTATTTAGTTTTAATCCTTCCTACAGGACTAGTACGCCTCCTAAAAAGGATAAAGGTAAACAAGTCCAACCTCCATCTACTCAAGCCAAACAAATAGCCAAAGATTATGCTATGATACTACCACAGATTATACCTGCCGCTCACCAATATATCTCTCTAAATAATTATTCTCCGTTAGCTTTTAAATTTGTTGTTCAACCAGCACAAGCCTCTTTGTCCTCTTCCTCTCAACCTCCTACCCAAGTTGATTATTTTATCAAACCTCTGAAAAAATATATTGCCATAACTGGATTATACAAATCACCATTATTACAAGAATTACTCAAACTTACTAATAAGATGTTTCATCCAAACTGCCTATATCTTACAGCTAATCTTCTTAAAATCCAACAATTTTATGAATTGATTCTTGTTGATTCGGAATCCATAGAATTGAAATATCATAGAATTCTGAAAGATAATTCTATTAGTTATTCAATTTGTAAAATCAAAAGAGTCAGATTTCATCAAGAAATAGCCTTGAATCCTTGGGATATAAAACCTTTTTCAGTTCATTATCAACCTATGGGAGACAATTATCGGAATTATAAACATGCATGGTATAATGCATTTTATCTTCAATTTTACAGTCATTCTTGGTTTTTTAAATTTGAACAAAATTATCCCAAATAATTTTTTTATTGGTTTACCAAATGGTGACTTTATTTTAGAACTTGTCCTACTATTTACCCTACCAGCATTAATGAAGCACAACTTTATTATGAAAAAACTTATACAGACATATTACCTAAACATCGAAAGATTGCATTGCATATTGATTATGCTATTCCATGGTTCAAGTCTTGGGCCTTTACTTGCGATGACTTTTATCCTGATTCACTATTATCTATTGTACGAGAGTTCAAAGTGAAATAGTGGGATAAATTTGATTATACAGCAATCACACCTATGAAAATTCAAGCCGGTCTTCAAGCAAAGAAATATTTTCATCAAGTAGTGAAAGAGACTTCTCCAGGAATATCTCGATGTGGTAATCCAATTGTGGATGATTTATACAACCAAATGTTTCAAGAACGTTTCAAAGAATCTGCCATACAGATTCCAAGGATATCTCCAATACCATCTGTACAATATCATAAATCACAACCAAGACCTCCAGTTCAAGTTCTTGAAGATATGAAGGATACGCTTCATCAAATGAAAGCATCACAAACCAAATTAGAAACACTGATACAAAAATAGAGAAAAAGTTAGGCCTATATTGCTTACGAAACCAACCTTACAGTAGCTGAAGCCGCACTTGTAGCAGTTGAAGTTGCAGGTTCATCTCAATCTACAACTCCACCGGCTAGTCCACCAGCCTTTGACCCGACTATGGATCCTGCTGGACAAGCTCAAAATCCATTTAGTTTTTAGGTTATGCTACCACCTATGTTATCAAAAAAAAAAAAAAATCATTATCTCCAATAATGTTTTCTTGCAGGTACATATTCTTATCCTTCGAATTTCTCCGCTGCATTTCTCCAAGAACGTCACATTTCTTCACAAAGTTCTACCTACCACTACAAGACAAAAAAAGCTACAGTAGTATAATATCCAACAAGTTACTATTTATAAATAGTAAAAGCATACGAAATAAGTAAAGATTTATAAATTTCTCAAACGATACAAAAAGAGAAAAAAAATGCATAACAACTTGAAGAGATGTATAACAATAAAAGATGCTTCATCATTCTCAAGATTCTCCATCACTTTTTATCAATAGCTCAAATTGATTTCAAAGTTCTATATAAACACCTTCTTGCTTCAGTTGAAGACAGAGCTTCGAATACGAAGAAAGTTTAGAGAGCCTAGAATACTAAGAGCCAAACTATGAAGAGCAAAAGCCTCAACCCTATCAACCTTCCTTACATTTTATCATTCTTTGTATAAATTGTCAACCGTTGTATAAAACCTTGTACATATTACCATTTATCCTATGTTGTACCCTGTGTCCTGTAAAGTTTTCTTTCTTCAATCAAGGATTTGCAAGTTTTATATATACTGTTGGTATAATTTTTTTCTCTCTAAATTATTGAATATTTTGAAGTTTTGAATGAAAAGATGGCCGAATAGTTACAGGCCTTAAATGTAACTAATTTTTATATGATGGTAGAGTAGTTGCAGGCCTAAAATGTAGCCAGTGTTTTGAATGGAAAGTTGATTTTAGATTTGGAACTCGTTTGGAAATCAGTTCCCATGAAAATGTATTGGATTCATGCTTTATACTCCTGAATGCTAGTGCTCTCATTTATATTTCTTTTAATTTCATTTTGAAATAATAAGTATGCATGCCTTTATTTATTTGTACCTTGTTGAGCAATCTGTTCACTTCTTGCTGTTTTTCTTACCTCCAGATGAGCAAAATTTCCTTCTGAACAAGATAGAATAGAGTCGAACAATCTAGCTAGGCAGGAGGATGGATCTGGAGTCATGTAGCAGTTTTGATCAACTTGATGTATTTTGGTCCTTTTGGAGACTTTATATTATAATTTTTGCTGTATAAATTAATAAAAAATTGTCTACTTCTGTAAAAATTTATGATTGAGTAATTTTAGTTTCTAGTGGTATTTCATGTGTTAAAGGCTCTTTCCTAGTAGCCAACTGACTGAGTTAAGGTCGACCGAGAACCTTGGCTTGCCAAGTTGAGGCTGACTTATGATGTCCGGTTGATTGGATCTTGTGTAGTGTATGTGTGTATGACTCTTTAAATTATGGCTCATTTGTCTTGTGTTATGGACGGACGGGTGCTGTAACCCTTTTAGAACCCCAGTCTGTCACACTTAGTATGAACTTTGATGGAGGTCATTTGAGGCCTATGACCACGGGCCGTCACATGTGCGATGACACATGGCAAAAGGCAATGGGTCACTCGAAGCGGTGAAAGTCTCGAAACAACTCTACAATCCTTCGATTGCCTAGTTGGCTGCATAATGAAATGATGCATCGAAGACAACCCCCCATGTTCTCTAGATTCAAGAGTTACGGTCAACGAATCCAGTCAACTTCCATATCTACTCCATTCTCCAGGTTCAAGTGATATGGTCAACGAATCCAGTTAACATTCGCTTCCACCCCGTTCTCCGAATTCAAGCGATATGGTCAACGAATCCGGTCAACGTTTGCTTTCACTCCGTTCTCTGGATTCAAGCGATATGGTCAACGAATCCGGTCAATGTTTGCTTCTACTCCGTTCTCTAGATTCAAGCAATAAAATCAATGGATCCGATCAACCTCTATTCCGGAGTGCAAAATAAAAAAAAAATAGTGAAATATATATGGCAACGAAAGACAAAAGCCAAAAATAACTGTAAGTTTTCTCATTAACTTTATCTTTACAAGTTACATGGCTAACAGAGGCTAATACATGACAGTACAGATGGGAAGAGGAGGAGAGTTATATGGGGAGCCTGCAACCGTCAAAAAGAGTTGTCAAGATTTGAATATGAGAGGACTCAGACTTGGATTCAAATCTCGATAACAGCCACCACCACGAAAATGGGTAACCAAAGCGGCATCCTACGCGAAAAGAGGAAACCAAAGCAGTTTAAGTTTCATGACTCGAAACAATAGAACCAGAGATCACAAAAAGTCTGAGCTCCAAACCAGCAGCTAGTGGCGACAACCTTTCCGACAAAGTCTAGCTCCCATGCCATCCCATCAGGCAGCGAAGAAGGCAATGTCGAGCAACATCAAAAGCCCCTCAATTTATAGCGTGCGGGGAAGCATGCGGAAGCGCTAAACACCAAAAGACAATAGCACTGGAAAATCTGCAAAGAATAAAAAAGTAGGAAAATCATGCCAAGAATTGTGAAAAGGAGAATTTGGGACAGACTTGATGAGATAACACAGCTAGTTACGTTCCTTTGTGAACATGCCGGAGGTCAAAAATCTAGGCCACTAGCATGGGGGCTAGTGATAGGGATGATTGTAGTGGGCAGGCCCAAAAGGGTGAGTGGCGCAAAATCTATAGGGCATATTTATTCTTATGACGGTCAATGTTACCGTTGATCAGATAAGCATCCCAAGTAGGCTGGACGTAGCCCAAATTAAATGTGGCCCAGATCAAAACCAACCCACATGCACCTACCTAAGTTCAACAGTTGTATGCCCTAATTCTCCACAACTCTAAGAATGGCAACCTTTTCTGTAACGAAAATCTCCTAGGATCAGAGCATATCTAGGAAGGAAAGCCCTCAAATCAGCGTGTGACTCTTAGAGACAATCTCAATGGTCACTGCGCGTGACATCTCCATTGAAAGAAAGGAATGTTCATTTCTAATTGTTGTAGCGCAGAACGGCACTTGTATCTATACGGGGGAAGAAAATGATCTCCTCAAAGAGTGGGCATCCCGCCTCGCCACCTAATGAAGGCGACGGAGGCTCACGGCTATAAAAGACCGTGGAGACTCACTCCATAGACACGTTTTCTTACATACTCAAACTAACAGAAGCTTATCAGCTCTCAAGCGTCCAATTACCCTGCCCTCACTTTTGTCACTAGTTCTCAGCGAACTCAGTATTCAGAGAGATCGTTTTTCACGAGCACTCTATAACCAAAGCCACTCTCCACGAGTGGACCTTCAAATCTCATCCTCAAATTCCTCACCCAACATTCATCTTTACATCATCTATATTTATTTTCTTATTCTCAGAAGATCGATTACTGACTTAAGTGTTATAGGATAAATTAAAAAGTGAGTCCTACCTTTTTTCTCTAATTCCTCATAATTTATTGTGGTGTGTAGGATCCTAGATATACAGGACAGTGATTGGAATATGAAGAGCAGTTCACTTTAAATTTTTTTGAAATTTAAATTTAAGATGTATTAATTTTAAAATAATTAAATTAAAATTATATGATTAATTATATTTTAATAAAAGACGTAGGGTAGGCTCGGATGAGGGAGAGTGAGGTGAAATAATGGCCATGGGAGGACGGGCGTCAGCATTGCACCGACGCATAAGATAAGATGGCATGGCCAATCGTACCGGCAAGGACGTTGGTGAACGCGGATAAGCTTCATCGTTTGTTGGGTAGTGCTGCAACTTTTGCCAGCTTTTCTGTCCTCTGTACCACCCCGCCTGGCTCTCTCTTCCCCATTCTCGTGAACCAACCCTCTATTTTCATTTTTAAACGTCATATCAAATTATCAATATTTCTTATTATTAAAACAACAAGTGATAAACTTTTTCCCTGCTCACTGGGACATCTACCTGTAATACGTGATAAAATAATGGGTTATTTGCATGGTTTTAGCAAATTTAATAAGCATGACTTAAGGCTTTTGTAGTATTGCCCATATATAGTCACAAATTTAATTTTAACAAATGGCACCATAGCTTGTCCATGACTGCGGACTTTTTTATAACTGGGGTGATCTATCCATATTTTTTTTTTCGAATTATGAAATAAATGATTAAAATTACATGATTTAAAAAGGATAAAACGTTAACAATGCAATGGGTTAAGTTCATTCTTATTAGTCAATTAGCTATTGACTTACTAAAAATTTAAAAAATTATTGTTAGTCAATTTCCTTCAACTTAACCAAGAAAGGGATGCGCGTTACTAGTGCAATTCGTTTCGTTTTTATTACGGAGCTCATTGCTTTTCATTTTTGTTAAGAGTAAGTGCTTGCCCTTGGTTGGAGGAAGAGGATATTTCCATCGTCAAGAATTTAATCCAGGTACAGGTTCTCCTACAACAAAGTTATTATGATTTCACCCCAATTAAAGACCCCGTCAAAAGTGTTTGTGGCATTAGTGATACACAGAAGTCATGGATAATTATTTGTCCAAAAGTTTGGCGGGAGAAGAGGTATTTTTCTTGGTTGTCAGTAGGAGCTATCTCCAACTGAATTGTGAATATTGAGGAGTCAAATTATATTTTTATTATTTTTATTTTTTTAACTTTACGCCACAGATTGTTTCTGAGTGAGTTGGGCTCGCTTATTAATTGTCTAATGCACAAGGTAGGTTGTGAAATAATTAATAACAAGTTAAAAAGTAAGAGTAATGAAAAATAAATTATCACTAATTATAAAAAAAATTCTAATACTTAAAAATTTAAATCAACCTTTTTTTTTTTTTTTTTTTTTTTTTTTTTGGGTTTTGTCTTTCAGTAACAAAATTCGAAACCATTTGCCTTACTCTCCTCTTACCCCAGCATATGAAAATATATATATCTATATATATATATATATATATGTCAGCACTCGCACGCCTCTTTTTTAATCAAAAGGCACGCCTCTCCTCTTCCTCTGCATACGCCTCTCCCCTTCCTCAACATACGAATCTCACGTTTATCCTTTTTCTCGGGTTCAGTCGGCTGTTCTACGTCGCAACCGATGAATTTCTCCATTCGGTTGTTCAGTTTCATAATCGAGGAATCACTTACCAAATCGGTATCTATCCTTCCAATCAATGAAATCTCAACAAATTGGTTACTCTCCTGGCGCTTGTTTTCATTTTTCTAATAGAAATCACGTTGGTTATGGCCACCCCCACAGAGTCTCATACCCACTTAATGTGGATTGATGGGCAGAAATATCCTCACCACACGGAAGAAAGACCGAAGCCGCGCCTACTGCGCCTCGAACCGACAATTCCAAAGCTCTCCGCTTTGGCGCTGCGCCCGAATGGCGCGAGCGGAAATTCCAAGATGCTCCCGCCAGGCAGCGCTTTGGATAGCGCTGAAATAAGCAGCTCGCCACCGCGCGCCGACAGAGCTCGAGCGCACGCCAATTATATAAAACGCGCATTTTGCATTTTTAGTTTAATTGAATCACTTTGAGTGCTGCCTGAGAAGAAAAAAAGAGAAAAGAGAGAGAAGAAGAAGAAGAGGAAGATTTGAGTCTTCGCTTGGATTTTCAATGAAATTTTAATTTTCGTGAATCACACGTACGAGGTTCTTGGCCACGCGAAGAATATTTGTCGGTTTTGTCTCTAATCTTGTTCTTTATATTTCTTCAGACGGCTGTCCAAAGCTAGTTGATATTGATTATTGTAATTTGGCGTTTGTGTGACCGATCAACCTTCCGCTAGTAAAAATTCTGACTCTCGTGTCCGTGGTTTTTCTCCTCGTTTCATAGGGAGTTGTCGGGTCCCATGTCCTAGCCCCATGAGACAGCCTGTGCCCACGGTTATGTCGCGCCCGTAAGGAGGTCAAGTCCACATGAAGTAATCAACCCACCAAGGGTTGATTGGGCGCAAGTCCACGATTCAAGAAGCCAATGGAAACCTCCCAGTACGTAATAAATGCGTCGCCAGAACAAGCGAAAAAGGCGGAAAGGCTAGCCAATGAGGCGCAATGGGCGCATGGCCTAACGCCACCCGCGCGTCTCAGCAGTGGCCAACCAATCCCCGCCTTGGAAAATCGGGCGTGGTCAATAACGCTCAAGCAGGTGGCCAAGGATGGGCAGAATAGGCAACCTGGGCGTGGATCGGCGGTCCATGACAATGACCGGCGGCGCGATGTGCCCAAGAACGGCATTTTGGCGCCCAAGAGTCCAACGGGTGAGGCATATAAGAACCCTCACACCCCACAGAGAAAGGGATATTCGACTTTTGACCTTTCGATCAACCTTGGATCTTTTCTGAACATTGCTTTGAGCATCCTTGATCATCTGCTTCCCTCTTCTCTAACTAAGAACACAAGAGTGACGAATCAAGACTGAGCACCGCCTCATCTGCTATAGCTAACTCGCCACCACCCCAAAGATCCTCTCGAGATCACGGAAAAGTCAGCCACCCACTGTGGTGCACCAAGGAAGCCTGGCCTTCCACCACCTGCTCATTGCATTTCTCCACATCACCGCACAAGCACCTCTTTCGCCATTGCATTTCACGACGCCCTTTAGCATGCGCTATTTCCGTTTATTACGAATTTGCCGACTGAAAGGCCGAGCTGAGCTCTGGGTGGGAGAAATCCCGCTGCACTTTGACCTCTCGCTTTGTTATTTTTGTGTGTGTGTCCAGTTAACAGGACTGAGACCGACCTTCTTCCTTGGCCAGACGTTTAGGAACTGGCTGTTCCTAATCCGACGACAACCGCGGGCCCTGGACGCAACATTGGCGCCTGGTCTCGTGGGAAACCGACAATAAGGCAAGTGTCTCTTTCCTATCTAGCCACCGAACAACGGAAAATGGTAGAACACTCCGAGCACAAGCTAGCGCTCCCGCGGTGGAAGTCACCGCCAAGACGGTTCCCCGTGGGGAACCAAGCAAACAATCAACCGAGCTCGCCCGTCCGCCGGCCGCGGGACGCAGATACTCAAGGAGATCCTCCCGCCATGTGCACAAACATCGGATCGCCTCGGCCCGGACCGCTCCTCCAAAGCAGCCTGTGCCTCCACCTCCAAGAGAGAAAGGCGTTGAGAGGCCGCTCGGCAGAGGCGAGCCAACCGACTCGACCACGCGGCAGCCCTGTGCTGCACCAAGTGAAGACGGCTGTAACGAGGCGGAAAGCCATCCCACCGACGATGACAGGAGGACACCCGAAGGGCGCAACCCCGTAACTCGCGTGGCAATAGGAGGCCACCCGCCCGCAGCTCCAACGGCGAACGCGCTCCCAAAGTGAGTCGCCATCCTCGACGAGCCCGTGACACACCTCCAGTGGCAACACGGAGCTCCGTGACGCCCTCAATGCACGGAGAGGTTTCACGAGACCCCCTCGACAGAGGAGAAAGTCAAGGTGTTGTGGGACACCCTGCATAAGGAGAAACCCACGCTCTCCTCCACCGACCTCCGTAGATCGCCCTTCGCCATGGACTTGCGGATGCAGCCGTTGCCGAGCAAGTTCAAAATGCCGGTCCTGGAGGGATACGACGGAAGCAAGGATCCTATGGACCACCTCAACTGCTTCCGCACCGACCTCTCTCTACAAGGGGCAAGGGAGGCCCTGATGTGCCAGTGCTTCCCCGTCACCCTTAGGGGTGACGCGCCGCTCGGGTTCCACGGCCTCCCGAACTCCATACGCCGCAGCGACGAGCTTGCCGATAGCTTGAGCCGCTTGCCTCCAGCAGAAGGGAGGAGAGACAACCCCGGCACTGGTCCTCCTCCGACAAAGGCAAGATGAAATCCGAAGTTAAGCTTCGGACCGCTTCATCACCGAGGCGAGGCGGATCCCGCACCTCTCCGACGAGTCAAACTCAACGCCTTCGTCGCCACTCTGGCGGCAGGGGACTTCTTCAAACATCTGTCATACCAGCGCCCTCGGACCTTCCGGGAGGTCGATACCATCGCCCGGCGTACATCACGGCCGAAGAGGCCAACGAGGCGGCGCCCGAGCGAATGGACGGCCCGGGAAGCCCCTAGAGCTTCGGGAGGGAGAAAAAGGGACAGCGACAGCCCGCTTCTCGGAGCGCGAAAAGAAGAAATGCCGCCACGGGGCCCAAAAGGGATTACAGACCTCTCCGACCCCACGAACGATAGCCACGCTAACATCCCGATGCATCCGTGATGAAAAGTTCTTCAAGTGGCCAAAATGCCCAAGGGTCCTGCCGGCAGCACTGCATTTGGCACGCATTTCACTGGCTCTGGGGCACTCGATCGAGAACCGCCGCACCCCGCAAAGCCAGAGATTGAAGATCCGATCCGACGCGACACTGAAGCGGTTCGTGAAGAATCCGGGCAGGAACTGCTCCTCCGACGGTGAAGCCAGCGAGCCTCCGAGAGCCCGCACGGCCGCCCGCATAGTCCACATGATTTTTCCGCTGACGCCGGAAGCGCCAAAGCGCGGACAAATGAGACAACTTCAAAAAGAATAAGTGGGGCGAGGATAGGGAGTAGGAATGATGTCATTAGCTTTAGTAGCTTAACGACATGGCTCATGTAACCTCTCCCACACCGACCCCTTGTTGTATCGGCCTTTGTTTCACCCGGTGGTGATGACTACCAACTGAAATGGGTCTTTATTGATAATGGAAGTTCACAAAATTTGTCATATCTCACCACGCTCATTAAACTTGGACTAAAACTAACCAAATGAAGGTCTGCAAATGGACCATTGTACGGCTTGGACAACGAGCCAGGGTCCCCGTGCAAGGGATAGTGCGACTGGAAGTCACGATGGGAACCCACCCGCGCTCCATGACGCGCGAGTTGGCATTCCTCGTCGTCGACCTTCCATCTGTCTACAATGCCATATTCAGCAGACCCTTCTTGACTGCCTTCGAGGCCGTAACGTCCATCCCGCACCTAAAGGTAAAATTTCTCACCCCATGGGGCGTGGGAGAAGTTCTTGGAGACCAAGAAATGGGCCGGACTTGCTACCTGTCCCAAATCAACCCCGTGGCACCATGCAAACCAAGCGAAGACCTGGAACTCCGCGACGAGACGCCGCTCAACAGCCCGCAATGGGAGGAAACCGAGGCGATCCCGCTCAATCCTTCCGATCCGTAACGGCAAGGCCAACGTGGGAGATCCCTTTAACTTGGCAGATCACGACAGCTGATTACCTTCCTTAGGGCTAACTCCGACGTGCTGGTCTGGTCCCCGCCGACATGCCCGGATATCGGCCAAGTCATAGTCCACAAGTGGGCCTTCGACGGAGCCGAAAAAATCCATTCTACAAGTTGAGGAACCACCTCGCCGAGAAGTTGGTCGCCAGGGAAGAAGTGAAGAGGCCCTGGACGCCGGATTCATCGTGAGAAGTCCAAGACCTTGAGTGGTCAGTCCAATGTCGTGGGTGAAAAAGAGCAATGGGCAAGTGGCGGATGTGTGTCGACTCCACAGACGTGAATAAGGCTCCGCCCAAAGATAGCTTCCCGCTTCCCAGGATCGACCAGCTCGTGGATTCCACATCCGGGCACGAACTAATGAGCTTCATGGACGCATACTCTGGGTACAACCAGATCCGGATGGACCTAGAAGACGAGGAGCACACCTCGTTCATGACAGATCAAGGGACATATTGTTACAAAATGATGCCCTTTGGTCTCAAGAATGCAGGCACAACGTACCAGCGCCTTGTAAACAAAATGTTCGAGGCCCAAATCGGACGGAACGTGGAGGTGTACGTCGACGACATGCTCATAAAAAACAAAGTCGTGAGCCACCACGTCAATGACCTAGATGAGACCTTCCAGATCCTCCGACGGCATGGGATGAAGCTCAATCCTGTCAAATGCGTGTTCGGGGTGACCTCGGGAAAGTTCTTAGGCTTCATTGTATCCCAGCGCGGAATAGAAGCCAATCCAGAGAAGATCAAAGCCATACTCGACCTGAACCCTCCGCGAACAATAAAAGAAGTCCGGGGAGTTGGACGGGCGGATAGCCGCCTCTCACGGTTCCTAGCCAAGTCGTGAGAAGTATTTGCCCTTCTTCAAGGCGCTAAGGGGCACCAAATCACACGGGTTCAAGTGGAATGAAGAATGTGACGAAGCCTTCAGGGAACTGAAGACCTACCTCTCCAGCGCGCCGCTTCTAAGCTCGCCGCGCGAAGGGGAAGACCTCTATCTCTACTTGGCCACATCGGCGTCAGCCCTTAGCTCCGTACTAGTTGCGGAGCACGAGGGCAGGCAACAGCCGATATACTACGTAAACCGGGTGCTGACGGACGTAGATGCCCGCTATCCAAGACGCTGAAAAAGATGGGCGCCGCTTGTCTATGCGCGCGAAGCCGCGACCTTACTTCCGGCCTCACCGGATCATCAGAACCGACCGACCACCGAAGTCGATCTTGCGTACAGACGCCGTGCCTACCGGTTAAGTGGGCCGCCGAGCTTGAGAGTTTGACTTGGAATTCCGACCGGCCGCCAGCCGCGGAAAGGACAGGCTCGCGGACTTTATCACGAAGCATGCTGACGCCAAAGACAGACGACGAGGGACAGCAATCCAGAGGTACGGAGCAAGACAACCCACCTGTGGACCCTAAACGGGACAGATCGGGTCGACCTAGACAGCAAATGAGTGGGTATCGTGTTAAGGGACGCCCGAGGGCGTAGAAATCGTATACCCGCTACTCGCTTTTCGGGCCACGAATAACATTGGGAGTACGAGGCCCTCTCTTGGGCCTACGACCGGGCGAGGAGTGTTCCCGCGGTCGTTGTTGTCGTAGTGACTCGAACTCGTGGTCAATGGTGAAGGGGAACTGCCGCGAACCCACAACTTCAGGAGGTCTTGGCAAAAGTAAGGGCCCCGATCCCGAGTTCGGGCCGATTTGAGATCGAGCATATCCCGAGATCGATAACGAACGGCCGACCCGATCGCTTGGGACGCCGTGAATCAGAGCAAGACGCAAGGGAGCCAGGAAGTCCGTAACGTACCTAGCATCGACGCCAAGACAAAGAAGTCCTTCATGTCAACACGAGGGACAATCGGATGACGCCCACGAAAGTTCCCGATCAAGGAGCTTTAGGAAGACATCAACGGGGTTGCAGTAATCAAGAAGACGGGGGGTGGTACACGGTCTTAAATGGGAGACTATACAGCGAGGATACTCCACCCCTCTCTTGAAGTGCCTTACTCAGGAGGAAGCCGACTTCACGCGTTGGCAAAAGTACACTTGGGGCTGTGCGGATCCCACATTGGCGGGAAGAACCTAGCGTTCAACGTTATACGACAAGGGTTCTACTGGCCCACCATGAAACGAGACACTATGGAATTCGTCCGCAAGTGTGAAAGTTGCCAGGTCCATGGCAACATGACGCACCAGCCGCACACTAAGCTGCACTATCTCCAATCCCCATGGCCATTCGCGCAATGGGGGCTCGACATACTTGGACCCCTACCAATGGCATCCGGACAAAAGAATTTCTTGATCGTCGGCATCGACTACTTCACAAAATGGGTGGAAGCCGTCGCACTCGCAAAGATTACAGAACAAAATGCGACGGAGTTCCTCCGTCAAGGCATTGTTTGCCGCTTTGGGATTCCTGAGGTTGTAATAACCGATAACGGGACCCAATTCACCGGCAAACGCTTCACGGTAATTTGCCGCGACCTCCGTATTAAAACGGGTGCACACGCCTATGGCGCACCTCGCTAAACAAACAGTGTCAAGTCACCAACCGCACATCGCCGCACGGGTGAAAACTGAGTTGGAAGACGCAGGGGGCTCGGATCGAGGAGCTACCGCTGCTATGGTCGTATCGAACAACCGCGAGAAAACCCACAAGGGAGCCCTTGACCTTTGCTTTGGGCCGAGGTGTGGGTACCCGTGGAAATGGGAATGCCAAGCCCGCGGATCAATGCTTCACCTACCCACCAATGAACGAAGGCTTCGGAAAGTTTGGACTTGCTCGAAGTTCGAGACGCCGCACGACTCAGAACCGCGGCCTACCAACAGCGAGTCGCGCGGTACTACAACAAGCGAGTGAAGGCACGCCCACTGGAAGTTAGAGATCTGGTCCTCCGGAGCGTAGAGGCGGCGGGAAAGACCGCAAATAGGAACAAACTCTCCCCCGGGTGGGAGGGACCGTTCCTCGTCTCCGCAATCCTCCGGAGCGGAGCGTACAAGCTACGCGCCCAGAACGGCAAACTAGTCCCGCGGACCTGGAACCCCGCCAACTTAAGAAAATACTATCAGTGATGCAACTCTGGCTCAGGTAAGTCGCACACCCATGCATCATAATGAGTGCTTGAACATGAGTTTTATCTTGGATTATCATAATTGCTCTATCATGCTGCATATTCATTTGTGTGAGTTAGTGACATGCATTGCATTCTTGAATCAAACGACCTAGACTACCCTAAGTCGGAGGACAAGCGTCCGTCTCAGAAACAGCCCTTGGCACAGTGCCGGGCGGTCCAAAGCGACCGTCTCACGACTCCGTCCTCACGCCGAGGTGGCCTGAGACGGCTTTACTCACCATGGCTCCGCACTGCAGGCCCCGGCTGGCCACCAGAGATCGAGCCCGTGCTAGGCAGCCTCGAGGCGTCCCACCAGTAGGCCGGGACAAAGGATCCCAGCGATCCATTCCAAAGGCTACACGCGACGACCCCGTGCGGTCAAAACATTAGGCCCGGGGGCTCCCCGAGTCCCCACTCTATGGCCAACAAAACCTTAGGGGGCAAAGAATAGCAGGCATGCGGCGACCTTCTCCAACAGAAGAGAGCACCCTCAGTCTACAATGGTCGTGGGCTAGGACCTCAACTTGGTGATTATAACGCTTTGAGCAGGAGCGACGCACCTCCCGCAATCATACACGACCGAGTCCTAGACCAAGGAGTCCGGTTACCGCGGCCTGATCGCTGCGCTGACCCTCGTTGAGGCTCCAGGGACTTGGCGACGACATCCGCTCCACCGGATCGAGCCCCCCAAACGTGTGAGCTATGATGACATCCTCTTACGAAGGACGACCACCACGCAAGAAGGCGCCTGGATAGGGCCTTAACAACAGCGGCTCCAAAGAGCCCAACAATCAAACACGAAGCATGATCCAACGAGTGGAAACAAAAGCGAGAAGCAAGCAACACTCTACGATAGAAAAGGCATGGACACGAAGTGTAAAAAGAAGCTTCTCATTCATGCAAAAAACAGATATGGTACAAAGACAGGAGCTAGTCTCAAAACTCAATGTCAACAAAGGGTAATCAGGAAGGCTCGATGGACCCGCTTCCTCAGGGAAAGTTTTCAGCGCGACGCCTCCTACCCGTGTTCCTCGGATGGAGGACGCCAAACCGGGACGTGAGGAGCCACCGGTGGAGACAATCCTACGACACAAGCGGATGCCGTCCCCAATAACGAGTATCCATCGCCACCGCACCTCCGATGGAGAATGTCAACCAACCATGTCTCCGACCAACCCGGGCGATTCTTTCCTCCGCAGCGGTGAGAAGACCCTCCAACCGCTCAACTCTCGCCGCAGCCGCCTCGCTTCTCCCTCGTAAGGGATGCGATCTCGCCAGGCCGCCGCCGACGAGTTGGTGCCCACGAGATGATCCGCCGCAGTCCTCGCGAAAAGTCACCACATCGAAGGGGACCGCATCACCAGAACCTACATAAAAGGAAAGATCAAACATAACCAAAGTAAACAACAAAGGAAGAGGTCCAGAAAGAAGCAACCGGAGGGAGAAGGGGCGACGCGCTGGGAGCGTGCGAGATTACTCCTGAGAGCATGTCCCCGGGTCTCCGCCGCCCGGGGCGGAGGCGAAATTTTGGCTGGAAGCGCGGGCGCCGAGGGAGCGCCAAGGCTCCTCGCCTCGAGGACGCCCCGGCTGCCCATTCACTCGCCCCGACCGAGATCGCGGCGAACGCGACGCCTTTGCTCAAGACGGAATCGATCCTCCCGAGGCCCGATTTCGTAAAGGGGCTCGCAAAGATCACAAGAGCTCTTCGGGCTCCCCGACCACCGTCCGCGCACGCGGGGCTAATGCTCCTCCCGGTGCTCCAATATGACGACATCGTCCGTCACCTCAGCAGAAGACCGCTTAGCCGATGGATCCCCAGCCAGTAGAGACTCGACCTCGGCAGACTTCGCGAGCGGCTAGCTTCACGGTCGAAGTCGACGAGGGTGCGGCTTTCCCCTCGCGACCGCGCCGCGGAGTCTCTTTGGAGCGGACTTTCCTTGATGGAAGGACCGGTGACTCATCTGGGACCTCCTCAAAGGGGTCCCTTCGGCTTCCCTTAGCCGTTTAAGGGCAGCCACGTCCTCATCGCCGCCGACGACACCAAGAACGAGCAGCTTCCCTCCTCCTTCCCCGAGCGGAAGGGGAGGTGGTCGTCTCTCTCCAGGGAGATCCTTGCCAGGACCCGCTATCGCCCAACCAGCAGGAGGTCCCCATCTGCCGATCTCGAACATGACAGATGTGAGGAAATAACCCTGGATCGAGAACCTTTTTTCCTCCGACTTGATGGTGGATAACAGCTTCGAGGATTCTACAAAGTCCTCGTCAGTGGGCTTGTCCCGGAAGTACTCCGAGATCGGGCCCCTACCCTCGAAAGCTCACAGTCAGAGGGCTCCTGCAGGAAGAAGAAGCGCTCCTTCCAGCCCTTCACGGAGTAAGGGTTGGTGCCACGAAAGTTGAACCCCGGCTTGGGGGAAAGCGATACCCAGTCCTCCGACTCCGTGGCCCGAAAAATTATCCTTGCCGACTTCGCATCGAAGGTGCACTGGTGTATAAGAGCGAAGACGCACAGAGATACCAGATAGCGCAAGGCATTAGGATGAAGCTTTGCCAATGGGACTCCTGGCCACCACCGCGCGCAACGAGGGGCCAAATAAAAACGAAGCCCCCTTCAGATGATGCTCGTACACCGTGATAAAGCCCTCTGGGGGGGCGTTGGCTCTGTCCTGTGCGCCGAGAACACGGGAACTCAGGTCTTTGGGAATCGCGTAATCTACCCTAAGAGAGGCTTTGTACCCCTCAGTCAAAACCGACCCGGTGTTGCAGACACCATGGCGCACAGTTCTGGAAACCTGAGAAGAAGAAGATCTCTCTACTTTCGCTGCCATTTGTCTCTCGAAAACCGCCAGAGTAAAAGGAGAAGAAATCAGCGGAAGGAAGGAGACGATCGTCGTTTGGTTTAAATAGACAACGCCAAGCCAAGAGGCGGGAAACCAAAACGCCACCGCCTCCGGAGATTGAGACACGTGGTGGCATCAAGGCGCACCGTAGAATCTCAATCGATTGCAATGATGGCTAGGCGCCAGGCTAACGGGCGCAACCCTTCAGCAGCCTGGCTAGGGTCCACGCTGGCGCCGCTGCATTAAATGGGGGCTCACGATAGCAGAACCCCTGACGACGCGCACAACGAGTACAAAATATATATATAAAAAAAAGAGAAACAGCTAAGAAACGAGAAAATGCGGCAGACGAGACGATGCAAAAAACAGATTCTCATTACGGCAAATAGTTCTGTTACAACGCTAGCAAAGAAAGGAAAAGAGCGCAACAATGATGAAAGCAGCTAATGGTCCCGGTGGCCGGAGGAGGAGCCTTGAACGTGATAATCCACCAACTGATCACGGGTCTTGGCGGACGAGTTACGAGGATCTAGGACACCCACGCGGAAGCCTGGATGCTCCAGTGAAGCAAGCCTTCGGCAAAGCCTAACGGCGTCAAAATAACTCCGCTCCAAGGCCGGGTTCACTCCCGGCCGAAGCCTCGACCTCGCCTCCGTCTCAGCCGCAAAGCAACTTCAACCTTGTGTCGCGCCCGAGTCATTGCCCGTTTCTTTTCAAGTGCCGCATGCGGTCCCGCGCCCTCACGTTGGCACCCACCAGCCGAGTAGCCCCGGCCTCCGACTCGGCGCAGCGCTCTCCAAATGTGCGACGGGCTCTCACCACTCCATTTCGATTCTTTGCAGCCCCCGACACGGTGGAACCCCTCGAAACCCGAGGAACTCCCGACTCCGAGAAGGGCCGGCGACCGTGGGCTTCGTGAGCGAGCCCCTCCTGAGGTGCGGGCTCCAGAAGACACGGGAGTGTTAGAGTCGAACTCGGACTCGTAAGAGGTGTGCTCCGTGTCACTAGAGGAGTCTCCCATCGATTTCGCAACGAAAGAACACACAGAGGAAGATCAAACTGCCAGCGGATGAACAAGTACAAAGACGTGCCAGATTTTGGGAGAAAGTGGCGCATTTAAATAGGCAAATCTTCTCCCGGAAAGGCGGGAACTCCAAAAGGCGGAAAGCATTTAAGGAAGGGCCAATGAGGATTCTCCACGTGGGAGGCCCCTGAATACTTGCGCGTTTCCAAGACGGAACGACGCCCCCGGCCGCGCTTGAAATTAAATGCGCGGGTCATTTCACGAGACGTGACGTTTGACAGGGATCCCACAAGCTCCCAAAGGACGATGCGTGGATCCTCAGGGCAAAACGCCCGGCGACAGAAAAACATTTACGAAGACGAGACAAAAATTGAAGACAAAAGAGGCTACTTCTTTTATTAATCAATGCTTTCTTACAAAATATAAGATCTACAACTATGAAGCTGCGAGAAAGATGAAAGAAGACTGCGGTGCGAAGCCCGGAATGCTCCCGTACCTCGTCCCAGGAGAGCCCTGCGAACACGATCTGCACCAGATCCCGGAATTTCGCCGGGCGAATTGGGCGGGAAGCAAGGAGCATCCCCCGGTGGACGTCTCAAGCATTCAATCCACCGGGGTCCAGGAAGCACTGAAAGTCAGGCACTCCGTGAGAGACGGGCAATAAGCTCCGCCTCCACGGAGGGCTACTGACCTCGCACTCCTTCCGCGGTTAGCGCCCTGGCGCAGCTCGCGGAGTGGACACCTGCGAAAGCCGTCACCTAACAGGCGAAGGCAGCTGCGGGATCATCCAAGAATCCGCTCGACCTAGCTACGGCCACAACCCGAAAGGAAGCACGCGACGACGGCGGAATGGCCAAACCACTCTCGTTAGCAAAGAAAGCAAGCCATAAGTCACGGGCTACAACGGTCTCCACCAAGGATCTCAGGCATGCAAGTGGTCCATCCAACTCTTTCTCGAGTGCCCACCAAGGGCGGGGAGAACTAGAATCTTCTCATTGCCTCTTGATTTGCTGATAAGGGATGGACTCAACTCGCTCAAGTGCCCTCCTATTTATGGGCAAGACGCAGGCCATCCCTTCACCCAGCCGTTAGAACACGGCATCCAAAGAACGCGTCTTTCGGCAACAAGAAATGACGGGGTGGTCGGGCGAACCCAAGGCACGTGAATCTCGCCTCGTGAAGTGACGGGTCACGGGCGCGCCTGAAAAGCCTGCCCCGGCTCCTGGGAAAGGCGCGAACCAGGAAGACGACAAAAATGGCGCGGCACGAGGAAGGATACGAGGCTGCGGAAATGGGCCCAAAGACATGCCGTGCCCGACCACCGGCCGCCTGGCATGGGGCTAGTGTTGGCTCCCATGTCCCAGCCCATGAGACAGCCCGAGCCCACGGCGGTGTCGCGCCCGTAAGGAGGCCAAGTCCACGTGAAGTAATGTCCACCCGGCCCAAGGGTTGATTAGCGCAAGTCCACGATGGAAGAAGCGGCGAAACTGCAGTGCCAATAAATGCATCGCCAAAAATGAGAAAAGGCTAGCCAATAGAGGCGTGTACGGGCGCAGGCGCTAACGCCACCCACGGCCGTCTGCCCAGTGGCCAACCAATCCCCTTTCAGAAAAATCGTGGTCAACAACGTAGCCAGCTGTACAAGGACGGGCAGCATGTGGCAGGCGGCGTGGCCGCGGTCCATGACATACCACTGGCCGCGCTGGGGCCCAAGCAACGGGCGTTTTGGTGCCCAAGAGTCCAACGGGGTGAGGCGTATAAGAACCCTCACACCCCACAGAGAAAGGGATCTTCGACTTTTGACCTTTCGATCAACCTTGGATCTTTTCTGAACATTGCTTCGAGCATCCTTGATCATCTGCTTCCCTCTTCTCTAACTAAGAATACAAGAGTGACGAGTCAAGACTGAGCACCGCCTCATCTGCTATAGCTAACTCGCTCACCACCCCAGCATCCTCTGAGATCACGGGAATGTCAGCCACCCACTGCGGTGCACCAAGGAAGCCAGGCCTTCCACCACTTACTCATTGCATTTCTCCACATCACCGCACAAGCACCTCTTTCGCTTGTACAACATTTCTCTGCGCACCCCTTTAGCGTGCGCCATTTTCGTTTATTGCGAAAATTTGCTAACTTGAGCGTCGGAGCGGCCTCGGTGGGAGAAATCCTGCCGAACCCTTGACCTCTCGTTTGTTGTTTGTGTTGTGCAGGTCCAGGTTAATAGGGACGGAGACCGGACCCTTCTTCAAGCAAAAGACGCTAGAACCGGGAAGGTTCCTAATCCGTACGACAACCGTGGGCCCGGGACGCAACAGGAGTTTTTCAAGTAAAAGTCGTGTCTTTATTGTTTGTGATTGCTTATTGTGTGTTTGATATTATCTACTATGTATTTTCTTACGATTTAAACAAGTATTTAATTCTAACAAGTGGTATCAAAGATATTGGTTCGTATTAGATATTGTGACTTATTTGAATCGATGGAGGCCAAAAATAAGATGATGTGTTTGAATGGTATGAACTATGATATTTGGCGCAGCAAGATGAAAGACTTGCTGTTTGTGAAATCGATGCACCATCCGATTTTTGCATAGCAAAAACCTGAATCAAAGTCCGAGGAGAATTAGGCTTTTGAGCATGAACAAGTTTATATTTGACAATTTGTGGATGATAATGTATATAACCACATTCGGAATGAAACATATGCAAGAACTTTGTGACAGAAACTTGAAACACTTTATGCCTCAAAGATCGGTAACAATAAATTGTTTCACTTGATGAAGCTTATGCAAGTGAGGTACAAGGAGGGCTCGTTTGTCACCGATCACTTAAATGAGTTTCAGAAATGTATTGATCAATTGAGTGGCATGGGCATTAAATTTGACGATAAACTGTTGGGTTTGTGGCTTCTGACTACTTTTAGGACCGGGAGGTGGTAAGGATTATCGTTATAATGTAGCTCCAAGCAAACAGGGTAACTCTAGAGATAGCAAAGGGAGCAGTGTTGAATAAAGAGATGAGACGTCGATCACATGGTACGTCATTTACACACTCCGAAGTGTTAGTCTCCGAGTCAAGGGGAAGAATTAAAGGGTGTGGTCCTAAGTCTGTGGAAAAGAGCCGAAACAAATCCAGATCGAGATATCAGAACCTTGAGTGCCATCATTGTGGAAAGAAGTAACACATCAAGAAACATTGCTACAAGTGGAAGCGTGAGAATGCTGATAATAATAAGAAAAAGGCTGACAAGACTCGAGAGGAAGAAAGAGCTACTATTATTACCGAGAGTGATCTTTGGCTGGTGTGCTTGGAGGATGAGGTGGTAAATCTGGCTGATCTTGAGACAAGCTAGGTGGTGGATAGTGGTGCTTCACTTCATGTCACGTCACGAAAAGAGTTCTTCACATCATACACTCTTGGCGATTTTGGAGTGTTAAAAATGGGCAATGAAGGTATGTCCCATATTGTTGGCTATGGTGATGTGTGTCTCACCATAAATAATGGAACCAAGTTGCTATTGAGGGATGTCAGACATATTCCGGATATTCAACTGAATCTGATCTCGGCTGGCAAGCTTGATGATAAGGGCTTTTGTAGCACGTTCTGCGTAGGAGCATAAAAGCTGACTAGAGAGTCTCTAGTTGTGGCTCGGGGCAAAAAAGTTTCTAACTTATATGTGATGCAAACCTCGATTACAGTGGGAGATGTGTATGTTGCTAGAGATGAGGAGTTTTCAGATTTGTGGCACCGTCGGTTGAGTCACATGGGTGAGAAGGGCCTAAACTGTTTAGCGAAGAAAAAATTGCCTTCGGGGTGTAAAAACAGCTCAACTGAAAACTTGTTCTTATTGCATGGCTGGAAAGCAACGACGGATCTCATTCAATGGCAATTCATCTACAAGGAGACCGATCTTCCGTGAATTGGTCCACACCGACTTATGTGGCCCGTTCAAGGTGAAGACTCTTGAAGGAGTACTTTACTTCATCACATTCATTGATGATTGTTCTCGAAAATTATGAGTGTATCCGCTGAAATCAAATGATCAAGCCTTTATGTTCTTCAAGCATTTTCACGCCTTGGTTGAAAGACAAACGGGGAAGAAACTGAAATGCATCCGAAGTAATAATGGTGGGGAGTACATCGGAGCATTTGATGAGTATTGCTGATCTCATAGAATTCGTTATTAGAAGACTCCACCGAAGACACCGTAACTAAATGGGGTAGCCGAACGGATGAATGTGACTTTGATGGAGAGGGTCCGATGTGTGCTTTCGGAGGCAAAGCTCCCTTGCTCATTTTGGGGAGAAGCCTTGAGGGCCGTGGCTCATGTCGTCAATCTGTCACCGCATGGTACCTTGAATTGAGAAGTGCCTGAAAAGATATGGACTAAAAAAGATGTATCCTACGATCACTTGTGGGTATTTGGATGCAAGGTCTTTATTCACGTTCCCAAAGATGAAAGGACCAAGCTAGAATTAAAGACCAGACAGTGTATATTTCTTGGTTACGGGAAAGATGAGTTTGGGTATCGACTGTATGATTCAATTGAGAAAAAACTGGTTTGATCTACGGATGTCGTGTTTGTTGACAATGAGACTATAGAGGATATCGAAAAAGGTTTAGAGTTTGTCTCCAAGAATGACGACAGCTGGGTATGTGATTCAGATCTTTTGCTTACACCTGTTCGTCAGCAGAATAAAAGTCAAGGCAATGCTGAAGATGAAGAAGATCACGAGACTGCAGTACCCGACAGTGATGAGGATGAGGCTATTCCTCCTGATACTACCAAGCCTATCGAGACTGTTCCACTCCGATGATCCACGAGAGATCGAAGACTCTTTACTCGTTCTGTCGCCGAGGAGTATGTGTTATTCACAGACGGAGGAGAGCCCGAATGCTTTAAGGAAGCAATGGAGAATGAACACAAGGCGGAGTGGATGGAAGCTATGCAAGAAGAGATGGCATCGCTGCATGAAAATCACATTTTTGAGTTGACGAGGCTTCCAAAGGGAAGACGAGCATTGAAGAACAAGTGGGTCTTCAGGTTGAAGATAGATAAAAACAGCTCACAACCGAGGTATAAAGAGAGACTGGTTGTGAAGGGCTTTAATCAACGAAAGGGAATTGATTTCGACGAGATCTTTGCACCAGTGGTAAAGATGTCTTCCATTCGAGTGGTGCTCGGGTTGGGTGCTGCTCTTGACTAGGAAGTAGAACAGATGGATGTGCGGACAGCGTTTCTTCACGGTGACCTAAAAGAAGAAATTTACATGGAGCAACCGGAGGGATTCCTTGTCAAGAGAAGGAGAACTTAGTGTGTCATCTCAAGAAGAGTCTATATGACTTGAAATAAGAACTAAGGCAATGGTACAGGAAGTTTGAATCTGTCATGGTAAATCAAGGCTATCAGAAAATGTCCTCTGATCATTGTGTTTTTGTTTAAACTTTTTCAGAGGATGATTTTGTTGTTCTTTTGCTCTATGTAGATGGTATGCTAATTGTTTGGCGTAATGCTTCTCGGATTACGGAGTTAAAGTGACAGTTTAGGAAGTCCTTTGCTAGGAAGGATTTGGGAGCGACGAAGTAAATTCTGAGAATTAGAATTTTTTGCAACCGCAAATCAAGGAAGCTATGGATATCACAAGAGAGCTACGTGGAGAAAGTATTTCAACGCTTCAACATGGAAAAGGCAAAATCAGTGAGCACACCATTGGCCAATCACTTCAAGTTAAGCAATTATCAATGTCCTTCTACCGAAGATGAAAAGGCACATATGAAAGGCATACCCTATTCTTCAGCTGTGGGTAGCCTAATGTATGCCATGGTGTGTACAGGACCAGATATAGCTTATGCTGTTGGAATTGTCAGTCGATTCTTATCAAATCCCAGTAAAGAGCATTGGTCCGCAGTAAAATAGATTCTGAAGTATCTTCGATGAACTTCCAAACAGTGTTTGTGCTTTGAAAGCAACGTGCCCCTTCTGGTTGGATATACTGATGCATATATGGCGGGTGATGTTGACTCATAGAAGCCTACTTCGGAATATTTAGTCATGTTTATAGGAGGAGCTATTTTCTGACAATCGAGATTGCAGAGGTGTGTTGCTCTCTCCACTACTGAAGTAGAATTCATTGCTATTACGGAGGCAAGCAAGGAAATGTTATGGATGAAAAAATTCATTCAGGAACTTGGTCTCAAGTAGAAACGGTATGTGTTGTTTTGCGATAGTCAAAGTGCGATTCATCCTAGCAAGAATTCGTCTTTTCACGCCAAATCAAAACATATCGGTGTGAGGTATCAATGGGTGCGGAATGTTATTGACACGGGTTCGTTGGTGCTGGAAAAGATCAGGACCGAGAAAAATGGATCAGATATGATGACCAAGGCATTACAAAAGGGGAAACTTGAAACTTGTTGTTCAATTGCCGGGATGACAATGAATGGCCCCACACAGTCGTGAGGGAAAGTTTGTTGGATTATAGGTCACTCCCGTGTAGGCTCATACCCACTTGATGTGGCGGATGGAGGTAAATATCCTCACCGCATGAAGAAAGATCGAGTTGCGCCTGCCGGGTGCTCGAGCCGAAGATTCCAGTGTGCCTCCGCTCGCTGTGCGCTCGAATAGTGCTCGAGTGGAAATTCCAATATGTTTCTCGCTCGCTGTGCGCCCGAATGGCACTCAAGCAAAAATTCTAGTATGCTTCCCGCTCACTGTGCGCTCAATAGGCACTAGAGCGCAGGCCTGCGCTCTTCGAGTGCTCGACAGGAGCTCAAGCGTGCGACAATTATATAAAACACGCACTTTGCGTTTTTACATTAATTGAATTACTTTGAGCGCCGTTCTAGAGAAGAAAAACGAGAGAAAAGAGAGAGAAGAAGAAGAGGAAGATTTAAGCCTTCATATGGGTTTTCAATCAAGTTCCAATTTTCGCTAATCACACATATGAGGTTCTTACTGCTGTGAAGAATATCTGTCGAGTTTTGTCTCTATTCTTACTCTTTATATTTCAGATGGCCGGTCTAAAGTTTAGTTGATATTGATTCTTGTGATTTCGGATTTGTGTAACCGATCAATTATTGCTAGTAGAAATTTCGGACTCTATGTCCCATGATTTTTCTCCCTCGTTTCATAGGGAGTTTTCCATATAAAAATTGTGTCTTTATTGTTTGTGATTGCTTATTGTGTACTTGATATCATTTATTACATATTTTCTCACGGTTTAAATAAATATTTAATTCTAACAAATCAGTCACAACATATCTCATGCCTGCATCACTACAAGATATTTTATCTTTAGTGATAAAAATTTAATGACAAATAGTGATAAATATATATTTTTTAATGACAAATATAAAAATATATCAGTAATTATTAAATAAGTTAGAAATTAAAATAAAAAAATATATTAACTATGAAATTTTTATCTAAATGGTTAATTTTTATTTTTTACTCAATAAATATTCATCCTTTAATTATAATTAAGAAAAAGCTACTTATTATATGCACCTATAATCAACTACAATCTCATCTTAATATAAAGGGTACAACATATCAAGTTTTTTAAAATCTCAATAGATCATACAAATAGATAGGGGTTATAGATGAATTGTAGATGAGTGAGACAAGTGATATTTTCTTTAATAATTTTTTTTTAAAAAAAAATTGTGGTGATAAAATTATAGTAAAATTATTGCCATTGTTAATAAATATGTGCTACGGTAACAAATAAAGCATCTTAACAAATTTTAAAATTAAAAATAAATAGAAATTTGAACATTAATTCAGACACCTCCACTCAATGTGCCTCCCACTTCACTTCTTGGAATCCCTAACCTTCCCGTCTCTCTTTTAGCGCTGCTTTTAGTTTATTCATCCTCTGCCTCGTGTTCTTCTCTCTCTCTCTCTCTCTCTCTCAACAGTTTCTATTTCATTTTTTGCTCATCTTTCATTTTGAATAGGTTTTTCATCCTTCTGGTGGATGAAGCCCTCACAAATCGCTTCAAGTTGATAAGGATTACAACCGCCGGACGTGCCGCGTTTCTTCATTCTCTGCTCCGCAGGGTACTATTTCCACTTCTTTATTGTTATAGAAGAAAATGCCATAAATTTCTGTATTTTTCTGTTCTATTACAATTATTTTGCCTTGTTTTTGACAATTTTGAGCTATATTAATCTTTTCATATTCATTCAGACGATTTTCTTCGTTCTTTGCTTGTATGTTATTCTTAGTGTAACAATTCATATTCGACAAAGTTCTTATTTTAGTATTGCATATTTTATCTTTCTTTCTATGCATTTAATAGTCATGCTTCTACATTTTATTTACGACTTGATTTATATTTCTATTTTGTATTTTCCTTTTCATTCTAATTTCTGTCAGCTTCAAATTTCTACAATTTATTATTATTATTATTATGTTGCATTGCTTGTAGAGCTACAACAAGGTAATGAGCTTTTAGTTTGTGTTGGAATCCGTTGCAGTTTGCTAAAAATAAACCTATTTTTTTCTCTTTTTTTTTGCTGAAATTAAAGTTCTATTTACATGAAGTGATATTTACTAGTACAAAGGCTATACAGTTGCATCTAATGTTGCTCAGTATAAAATTTTGTTAGAACTTTCAGCATGAAAGATATGGCTAGGTTGTTACAATTTGTTACATTGTAAAGTTATATGATTCAATGCATGACAAGCTGCAAAATTAGCTGTATTAGCCTCTATTTTGTAGTTTTTAATGAAATACAACTAATGGAAATCAACCTTGTGAGATATGAGCAGTGAAAATTATATTATTATCCCTACTTGTTTGTTGTTATCTCCTAATAAATTGAATTATTTTTTCTCAAAAAAATTACTTTTCTTTGGTTGTTAATCTTGTATATTGTAAGTCTAAATTTGGATTTGAGAAAGTTCTATATTTTTGTTAAAGAAAAAATGAAAGAAGAATAAGAAAGGCAGTAAGCTTGGCAACCGGCAAAAGAAGAAAAGGGAAGAAAATGAAGGAAAATGAGAGAAACGAGAAGAATCAAAGTAGGCAGACCAACTTTAAAAATTTGATAGTTCAATTTTATGAATTATACCAATAAAACTGATAATTCATCAATGTTTAAAAACTTATGCTCACTGGCTATTAATTGCATGAAGTAATCGAGTTTTAGGGTGTAAGAATGTTGCGAACATAGGTCCAAGATGAGAGTCTAATCCCAAAAGAACGGTTTGTTAGGAAGAATCCATCGGGCTTATAAGCCAACTCTTCTAGAGCTGGCTTTCCGATATGGGGCTCGCAACATTCCTCCCCCCTTCAATAGTCACAGACCTCAACAACTACACGCTGCAACACTTTACTCGGCTGCTTTCACTCAGTGGCTCTCATTCTGCAACATTTCGCTCGCTTTTTGGGTCAATCCCACAGTAGGTTAGTCCCGATGTGGGACTAACAACATTCCTCCCCTCTTCGACAACCAAAGATTTCGGCGGCTGTACTCTGTGATATTTCACTTAGTGGCTCTCACTCTGCGGTGTTTCACTCAGTTTTTTTCTAGTCAACCTCTTTGCAGGCATGCGTTGAAGTGAAGGCCACTTCCGATCTGCCTTAGAGAGAGAGGCTCTCTCCTCTCTCTAGGGTTTCGGCGCCTGTGAGAATTCAAATTTGTGCGGTGCTTTAGGGCTCTGCTTCCTCTGGCCGGGCGGCGCCGGAGCCGGCCATGGCCGGTCTCCTGGCTGCTCCCCACGTTTCCTCCTCGGTTTCCGACTTCCCCTCCTCCCCACTTTTCTTCCTATCCAGATTCAGTTTGGGTTGAGGCGTCCTCTGCGTCCTCTGAGGACTCGAAGCTCTGCGTCCTCTTTCTACCTCTCTACCTCTTTGTTCATCCTCTGAGGATTTGATGCTCTCACTGGATCGCATCTTTTTCTTCTCGGTTCGTACTTAGTTGTAGCTTCGGTTGTGGCTGTTCTAGAGAGGAGCTCTGGCTACTCTCTGGGCTTTCTTTCACTTACCATTTGCTTCAAATTCTACATTTTCGTTTTCAAATTTCAGTTTTGAAATTTGATTGTTAGGGTTTCTCGCATACGACTTTAGCTCGGCTTCCATGCTCTAGCCTGGCCGCTAACTTTCCCTGTTCTGGTTTCCCTGCGGATGTTATGGTTCTTGGACGAGTTGCCATTCCCTGCGTTATTCGAGGATGGAGTTGTTACGGTAAGCCGCCGTCGATGCTCATGCTCGGCTCTCGCGTTGCAAAATGGTTCTACCTGCAGACGAAGGTCTGTGCGAGTGGCTACGATGCTCTCGAGTCTTTGTGTTTCCCTCTGCTGGACGGGTTGGGATCCTCCTGTAGCTCGCTTGGGACAATGCCATGGTCGTATTCTTTGAAAGAGTTGGGCGTGGCTTGGATTGGATGTAGAAGTTCCTATTGATGCGATGGAGTAGCATATCGCTTTCGACGGTGTTGATGTTCTCTCCTTGTGTGACTCCTTTGTCACGGCAAAATGTAGAATTTGTTGATTTGGCTTGTAGCCAATGTGTGGAGCATTAGGTGATGTGAATCTGCCGAGGGTCACGGATTTCAATTTTCAAACTTGAAATTTATCTTTACGAGGGCTTCGGCACCACAGTTTTTGGCTGGTTTTCATGCACCCAGGCTATTGGGGCTATTGTGGTGAGTCCCTGTTCTGGGTTTCGATGCGGTAGCTACGGCTTAGGCTGTCTGGTTCGTGGTTGTTGGGCTGGTTTGCCATGCTCGGTTTGTTGCAGTGCCTTGTTGCCCTCGCTATTTCTTTGTATGCTGTCTTTGTGCGGGGTTGTCTCTCGTTGCGCATCATGTTGTGATGTTCGGAAGTGCCACGGGTCTAAATCCTTGGGAGTCCGAGTTCTTGCTTGGTTTCTTTGCCCGAATGGGAGGTCATGCTCTCTTACCGTCTTTGGCCGATCTATTGGGGATGTCAGCGATGCTTCATTGCTCTGCTGATGGAGAGGTGGTGATCTTGTCGGAGGGTATCGGCTTCTCGCTTTTTTCGTCGGCTGCATAGTGGATCCCTTCTATGTTGATCCTGTGAGCCTTGATGAAACAACATGGAGTTTTGTGAATGCCTCTGCCGATTTCAGCTTGCTCTCTGAAGCTGGATTCATTTTGTGTTGTTCTTGGTGTGAAAGTTTGGGCTAAGTAGTTTTGCCTGTATACCTGAAATGGCGGCTGATTGTTTAGCTAGATTTGGGTTTGCCTGTGTAACCAAAAAGCGTTGCTTGATGAAGATGCTGTAGCGGGATGTCTAGTGTTGATGCCACGGATGATACTCTGGTCTACAGCTTTTGGTAATGTTTAGCCTCGCTGGTGTTTTGCCGGCTTGCAGTCCGGCTGTGGAATTCCTTGCAAGTTTTTGCAGCCTTTGTCCTTACTTTGTTGAGCAGCTGCTGAGTTGCTCTCTCTGCCTTTGGCGACTGATGAGTTGCGGAGAGAAGCTGCTGGGTGATATGCTGCAGTGGCCGTGAAGTGACTCTCTGCCTTGCTGAGTGGTGCAGTGGCAGATGTGTGTAGTGGCTGTGAAGATATGAAGCCTTCAATCAGCATCTGTGATGATTGGTTCCCTGCTGTTTCATCAGCACTCAGTTCGGCCTGCTTGGTGGTGGAGTGGTACAAGCTTGAATGTACTCACACTGCCTTCCTTTAATTGTTGCATGCTTGTTGAAGGCTCCTGATGAAGCTGATTTGCTGGCATATCATGTGTGCTTCTGTGGGCGAGGCTGGCGTGGTTATGCTGTGTTGTTATTGGGTTTCATACCCAAGGCTGGAACATTATTTTCTCCCACCAAGTTGTCCCATTAATTTCCCTTGGTGCTGATGGGAGCTGATAAAAATGCTCTTTGATTGTATTTTTAATTTTCATACTTTGGCTCATAGTCTTGATCATGTCAAGGTCATGAGGTATGGGGTTCACCCCCTTGTTGTTGTCTAATTCCGAGTCGGAAAAACACTTGGAGTTAACACAAGATTTTGTAACTTTTTTAAATTTAATGCATTTACTTACTTACCAAAAAAAAAAAACAAAACCTCTCCGCAGGTAGCCATCTCCGGTAGCCATTTTTTATCAGAACCTTCCGCAGGTAATCCTCTCCAGATCGGAGCCAGTCTCAATGAGAGCACTATTGTTGTGAGTACAAGCATAAGAGGAGAACCCTATCCTAATAAATTGGTCTGCTAAGATGGAGAGCCCCGCAGGCTTATAAGCTAATCCTTGTAGAATTGGCCCCTGGTGTGGGACTCGAAACAAAGAAACACTCAATTAACTACATTAATACATAATCTCTCTGTGGCGACCCAAGTCTAAATACTCAAATATATGGCTCAAGCCGCTCATGTTGACTAAAAATTTAAAACCAAATAACATAAATTTCACATTTCAACAATTTCATTCACTTGAATTTCTACATCATGATAAACCCCAACAAAATAAAAATACATAAATCTCAATAACAGTTTAATCTCATCATCCGGCTACCAGGACCATCTTCTCATGCGTTTTCCCTCCAAGCTAAATGCTATCAACTCAATCTGGAGCCAATAAAACATAAGGGTGAGCTAAAGCCCAATAAGTGATATTAATAAAAAATGCTAATAATAATAACGATCTCCGATACTATCTACCAATGTCTCAACATACTTGAAAACCTACTATATCCGAGACAGATTACAACAAGTCGTAAATATGACTCTAGGCAAATGGGTCCCACAAGACCTGCACATCCAAAAATAACAAGAGTGCCAATAAATAATCGTAATCCCCTGGAATTCGACATCAACGATGATTGGGGATTTTCCCGGTCCATATGTCAGCGAAAATGACCAGCATAATCACAATCACAGTCAATATGGATTCCACTGAATCCGAATATCTCATAATCCACGCAAGGATACTACCAATACAACAAATGAGGTACTCACAATCATAGAAAGGTACTCACATTCATAGAAAATTACAAGAAATCTCCCGGATCTTATTCTACTACTGTGAACCAAAGGCTGCGTATATCCCCCGATAGCTGGGTACTTGCACGGACTACCCATGCTCGCAAGTTTGACCTCTGACCAAATCCATGGTCCACGGAAACTCTGCCCTACAAAGTACAGACGTCTCCCAAGCATACTCATCATCTGACTCAACCAGGACAGATAACCTCATCTACATACTCCTCTTCCGACTCTACCAGGTACGGAAGACAACTCACACGTCAAACCCAGCATCTCCCGCCATGATACCCACGATATCATGATCTACGATAATCACAGGGCCATAAACATCACGCCAAATTAGGCAACGTACCTGAACCCATCAGGATGGGAAAATCAGTATCGGATAAGTATAGACCACATTAAAGTATCAAAACCTTCTATTTGACCAGATATTTCAATATTTTCACACATTCTCCTCAACCTTGATAGTAAGAAACCAACAAACACACATATTCACACACCGAGTATAACGCAAAGAAAGCTTTGCAACATCAATAACAGAACATCGTTCGGTGCTGACCAAACCGTACTTACACTATCAAAACTAACACAAAGGGACATATCTCAGGACACCCAAAGGGAATATATGGATCAAGATGTGATCAGCTCAACTATTTCACTATTTTTCCATTTTATTCTGGAGCGGTGCCAATGACTAAGGCTAGCAATATTTTAATTTCAATTTTCATCCCCAATTAATTTTACAAGGTTCCAACAAATTAATTGGCAATATTTTTTTCTTCATACAATTAATACCACTCCAAACACCGGCCAACATACCTTTATACATACAACATTTATAAACTGTAAATATCCTTTATACTCTTTACCATTTTTATTCTCATACATACACATATCACCACTCATTAACATATATACATATATATATATACACACACACACATAATCCATACATATACACACACATATACTAACACTCCACACACCAACATCCCAGCCCACGGCCCAACTTCACACACCGCACTCCTCACCAGCCCAACACGCACACACAGCCTGCACGCAGCTGCTTCCTGCTGCACACTCTACACACACACACACACACACACACACACATAGCTCACACAGAGCACACACATGCACTCAGTGCACACGCCTTCACTGCCATCACCGAACACTTTACACACCATACACACTGCAGATTCAACCCACACACACACACACAGGGCAACACACCCACACACACCACACACACAGCAGACTACTGCTTCTCATTTCATACGCACACACACACACAGCAGCTCTGCTGCTCAAATGCATGCACACAAAACCCAACACACACTGCTTTCCACACACATACACACCCAATTCTCGTCATTTACCCATACAGAGCACAACAAATACCCCACCCTTCACCACCAATTCTCGACAGAAAAACAGAGCATGAAGCCCCTCTGTTTTCTCACCCAATTTTTGAACCGGCCACAAACAGATTAACCTTTGCTCCCTCATCAGTTTCTCAACGAACACACGCATTATCCAATTTACACATCAAAATTGATGGAATGAGAGAGAGAGAGAGAGAGAGAGAGATGAACAGATTCGAATCAAATTTTTGAATCCAGCAGCATAGCCAAAAATACAAATGAGGAAGGAAGAAATCAGTTGCAAATTGGAGTAGAATGACAATAGAGGGTTCACTTGCAAAATTAGGGAAGAATGACAGTACATGGAGTTCACTTGCAAATTGAGTAGAAATGATAGTAAACGGGATTTACTTGCCTGATTTCACGGTTCCAGAACACGGTTTGTGTTCGACTTCACCACGGCTCCGGTTTTGACTTCAGATTTTGGGAAATCAACTTCAGTAGAACAATGGCACAATGATGACAAAATTGGCAACGGCGATGGAAGAAGATGCCTCGAGTATGAACCACGCCTCCTGTTTCTCCCACCCACAACCCAAATTTCTTCCTCTTCACTCGGCAGCACACACTCACACATTTGCGAGATTAATAGAAACGTGGAGGTGGAACGGTGAGGGAACAAGGGGAATCGGATGTTTGGCCTTAGGTGGCAGATTCGAACGGCCTCTACTAATGCCGTTGCGTGCGGGAGAGAGAGAGCAGAGAATCGAGAGAGACAAGAGGAAGAGAGGAAAAGAAGGTGGGGACGAGAGGTAGCAGAAGAGATTCGAGAAGATGGTGAGGTGACTTGGGTTGTTAAATTAATTTACTTATTATTATTATTATTATTATATGTAAAACATATATATATAGATATAATATATTATTAATATTATTGTTATTATTACGTAAAACATTTATATTATTATTGTTCTATAAATATTTTTACTATTATATGCTAAAAAAATAAATCCACCCAATTAAATTTCAAATTCCTCAAAAAAAATATCCGGATATTACACTCTCTCCTTTAGTGACAAATAGAAATGAAGAACCATAACATGATTTATTACTTATCAAAATATGCGAGCATTCCTATGTTATACATAAATAGGTCTTACACGTTTAAAAAACATCACAATTAAGACTGAATGTGGAAGTAAAATAAATGATCATAATTAACCTCCCGTCATTGAATCCACCGCACTGCAATTATTACCTACTGGTTTTGATCTTCCAAGACTTAGTATCCCTTATCAATGGTGTATTAACGGAGTATTTGACTAATGGACAAAAAATCATCATTACCATCATTTATGGACAATTTTCATCAAATTATCCTGGTGATTACCATAAGGAAGGAAGTGGGTAGGCACTTATACAGGAAATATGGACCATTATATATTGGTTCATTTTTTTTGAAAATTGAATAACCAATATTCTTCTATTTGGTTCATAATTCATTTAATATGGTAACGAAAAATCCATTAATTCTCATTCTTAAGAAATAAATACATAAATTATGGCGATATGTTCCCTATGAATGAGTAATATCTTTCATGTATTATAATATATTATATTTTTCAAGATACATCCGAATATGGTAACATTACTTTATTAATAAACATTATATTTATTCTTAGTCTAACAATTAATGATATTTTTAAAATAATCAATTAATGTGAACACAAAAGCTTAAAAAATATCACAAATAAATAAAAATTTTATTAAAATATTATTGTTTATATAATAAAAATCACATAATAGAACTTAATCTCATACTAGTAACATGATCCTTGAACCTCAATGGTGGCATGCCTTTCGTTAAAGGATTAGCGATTATCAATTCAATGTAAATATACTCAATAGCCATTTTTTTCTTTATTGTACTTCTTTATGGCTAAAAATTAAATATTGATATATTTATTTTGACTATTACTTTTATTATTTTTAGTCAGAAAAATAATAGTTAAATTATCACAATATATCTTCAATAGCCTTAAAATGGAATCCGTTACTTTACACTCAGATATGAAATTCATCATCCATACACCATACTTTGTAGTATCAGAATAAGTAACAAACTTATCTTTCATAGTGGAAGTAGGAATCAGCGTCTACTTTGTACTTCACCAGGATATAGCTCCACCGACAAATATAAATATTTAACCAGATTTTGATTTACGTAAATCAATACATCCAATAAAGTCTGAATCGGAGTAATCAAATACTTTCAAATTGTTAGTCCATCTATATGTATGTAATTCTTGGTACCTTGAAGATACTTCATCCCTTTCGTAGCTGCTTTTTATTAATCCATACTTGGATTACTCTGAAATATTTTCAACATTCCCACTGTAAAAGCGATATCAAGTATTGTACATACTTAAGCATATATCAAGTTTTTAACAGTGGAAGAATATAAAATGTTTTTCATTTGTTCCCGTTTAAAATCATTTTTTCGACATTAGTTAAAATTAAGCCTATCATCCTTCATAATCGGTGTTACACTTGATGAATAATCTTTTATTTGAAATCTCAGTAAAATTTTATTGATATAGATCTCTTAAAACAAACCTAAAATACCTCGTAATCTATCTTAATGAATCTTAATGCCAATGACATAAGATACATTATTCATATCTTTTATTTTAAATTTATTATAGAGAAATTATTTTACCTCATGTAACAATCCCTTATTCTTTTATGCAAGTAAAATATCATTCACATATAAAATAAGAAAATAAATCTTACTCCTACTAACCTTTTGGTATATATATTGATTTAAATATTCTCTTTAAAATCAAATGAATAGATAAATCATTAAATTTTAAATACTATTGATGATAAGCTTATTTTAATCTATATATGGACTGCTTAAACTTGCATACTAATTACCCACCATCATTACAAGAGAATTTTTCTAATTGTTTTATATAAACATCATCCTCTAAGTTACTATTTAAAAATGTTATTTTTACATGTATTTATTATAATTCCAAATCAAATAGGCAACTAATACTAAAAAAATATGAAGAGAATCTTTCTTGAATATAGGAGGAAAAGTCTTTGTGTAATCAATCAATTCCTTCATTTTCAGTGAATTGGTTGGCAACGAGTCGTACTTTAGATATTTTGATATTATCTAATGAGTCTTCTTTATCTTTAAAGACCAATTTACACCCTATGACTTTTGCCTTTTTGATAATTTAATAAGATTTCAGATTTCATTATAACTTATAAAATTTATCTCTTTTTTTATGGCACTATACTATAATTCTAATTTATTACAACTCATAACTTGTAAAAATATTTTAAAATCATCTTTGACTCTAATATTATAGTCAGACTCTTGTAGATATAAAATATAATCATTAGAAGTTATTGATTTTTTCATTCTAGTAAACTTTCTTATTGTTGTATCAATATTCTCAATAGGAGTATGTTGCATAACTATTTTAAACAAATTCTGAATATCATAGTCAGCTTGAATAATATTAGTATTTTATAGAGTAATATTGATTCGTTATTTAATACCAATTTGAACTTGAGCGATATTGTGAATAACAATCAACCTATTATATGAAGTGGATAGTGGATAATTTAAATAATTATTATTAGAAACTATATTTTTGGATTGTTTACTCCCACTCACTAAATCGTTTTCAATAAATTTTATATTTCTTGATTCCATCATTTTAGTACTATGATAAAAACAGTAGAATCTATATCATTTAGACCGTTCAACATATCTAATAAAACATCCACTTATGGCCATTGGATCGAGCTTCTTATATGAATTATAAACTTTTACTTTAGACGAGCATCCTTAAATGTGTATATGTCGTAAACTTGGTTTTTAATTTTTCATAACTCAAAAGGAGTTTTTAGAATAGCTTTCATTGAAACACAGTTTAATATATATACTGTCGTTTTAAGAGTTTCAGTCCACAAGGATTTTAAAAGATTAAAGTTGTTAAGCATACTCCACACCATGTCTAATAGCATTTGGTTTTTTTTTTCTATTATACTATTTTGATCCGGAGAATCAGGCATAGTACATTGGGCAAATATCTTATATTCTTGGAGAAACTTTATAAATAGATCAGGAATTTGTCCATCTTCAGTATATCTATCATAATATTTTTCACATCTATTTGATCTTACAATTTTAATTTATTTTTTACATTATTTTTCCACTTTCATTTTAAATATTTTAAAAATATTTAACACTTCATTCTTATTATTAAGTAAATAGATATACATATATCGTGAATAATTATTAATAAATATGATAAAATATTTTCGACCATATAAGTCAATGTTTGGACTATAAATATCTGTATGTATGATTTCTAATATATCTGAACTCCTATTGGTATCTTTCTTAGTCTTGTTGATTTGCTTTCCTTTTATACAGTCCATATAAATTTTAAAATCAGTAAAATCTAGAATACTAAGTATTCTATTATTTACTAATCTTTTGATTCTTTCAATAAAGATAAATCTCTGGTACTACAATATAAAGAAATATTCATTCATAACACATCGCTTAATGCCAGTGTTAACATGTACAGTATTATAAAAGATATTATTTTATAAATTTATGTAATGAAAACTATCATATAATGTATAATTTTTAACAATATTAGACTTATAATATAAACTAAAAGAAGAATCTGAAAATATAGTGGAATATCCAAAAGTTACAAGTTTTGAAATTGATTTGAAATTTTTAAAGAAATTTAGAATATAAAAGGTATTTTTTAAATTCAAAATAAAGCTATTGCTCAAAATTAAATTGTATATTCTGATTGTCTCCACATATTAATGCATATTATTTTCAGAAAAGATACTTTGTTCACTTCCCATTGGTTTCTTTATGTTTTGTAAGCCGTGCAAGAAATTTACAATATGGATTGTAGAATCAGAATCAATTTACCATATGTCATGAGAAATATTAACCATATTGGATTTATAATAAACAAATAATAATGGATTATCTTTTTTTTAAGCCAATTTAGATATTTGACATAATCTTTCTTGATGTGTTCCTTTTTTTATACAAAAAACACTTTGATTCCTTCTTAATGTCAGATTGAGAAGATATTTTACCATTTCTGTTCTTCTTAGCTTGAACCTTACTCTTTCTTTCTTTAACCATAATTACACTTTCACCTTATTCCATCATAAGCCTTCCTTCTTTTTAAATACATATGGTCATAAGTTCATTAATTAACCATTTATTATTATATGTGTTGTAAGATATTTTAAATAGTCCATATTATGGTGAAAATATTCAGAATGGTGTACAAGAAAAGATTCAGATATATCTACTTTGAGATTTTTTAATTAAGCTGCTATATCCTTCATTTGTAAAATATGTTCACGAATACTTTTAACACTGGTAAGCCTCAAATATGAAAACTTCATAATTAGGGTGCTGGTCAGTATTTTATCTGAAATCTTGAATTGTTCATCGATGGCATTCGGTAAATCCCATATATTATTATACTGATTGACAGAACTACAAATACCAACAAAAATTTTAGTTTTTTTAAATATCAAATTGAGACGATTAGATCGCTCCAATCATTCATAAAGAGTAACATCAATTGGAGTGCTAGTTTTATTAAGAGTAGGTAGTTCGTCTTGCTTTATAATATAGTCAATATCCATCCAACCTAGATGAAGAACAATTCTCTCATTCCAAACTTTATAGTTATTACATTTTAATTTAAAAATATCACATATAATATCGAAAAGCTTAACAGATTATATAACTATATAAAAATAAAATTAAATACTTAACAAATAATATATGAGGCTGATAAATAAATATATAATATGTTTTATTAATGTAAAATATACATCATAAATTAATTGATATAAAAATTACTTGTTGGTTAAATTTTTAATTTAAGTAGATTCATGTCCAAAATTCATGATTAAACTCTCATATTATATTTCAATTCTTAATTATTGTAGAGAAATTAAGAAAAATAATTTAATATTTTATTTTAATTAATTAATTTAATATAATAAAATTTTCTGTAGGATAAATTTTATTATATTAAAAATAATTAGTTATAATTAATATCTTTATAATATATATGATCATAATATATAATTTTATTAATAAAGGATATTGTGGTCAATTTTTAATTAATTAAATTATATTAATCAGTAAATATTACATATAAATATATAATTATATTTTAAATATTATATAATAAACTTTATATGTAATAATATATATATAATATGTATTATAAAATTAATAATACGAAAATATTGTATGAAGGAATAAAAATCCCTTTAATGAAACACCTGCACAACGCAGCGCAATGGCTGCTGCTCCATATTGGTATCCAAATGGCGCAGGTTCGATTCTCCATGCCAGTTTTATATAAAATATTATACAAATATTATATAAATAAAATAATGGGCCACGCAGGAGGTCTTCCAGTCGACCCTGCTGTGCGCACCTACGATGCTTGATAAATGATGGAAATTGATGAAAATTGTTCATAAATAAAGGTGATGATAGTTTTGGATCTATAAGTCAAATATTCCATCAATACA